>JAPMOR010111063.1:79886-174582 GCA_026543865.1 Argiope aurantia | reverse complement strand
TAGTTAAATACTTGTCTTCAATGAATTTCGATAGAGCCTTATATTTAGCTAAATACTTATCTACAATGAATTTCAATATCTGGACCTTAACATGAAGTTTCAAAGCATTTTTTAAAGAATCAACTCTTCGTTTTAATAGTTTTTTTTTAAATTTTATATTCAACATTTTACCACTTATTGACTCATGACACTGAAATCCGTATTTCTGACTTAAAAAAATGAAGCAACAGAACGAGAACAGAACGAGCAGACGTGATATGGATTCATGCTATTCCTGTTGTACATTAAATTCTTAACCTCGTCTATCTCAACGAACTTAAGAAGCAATTTGTTATTTCATATTTTTCCTCATAAAGTAAATTTAATAATTATCGCAGGCATTCAGGATCTTACAAAATTTTGTGTTCAGGTGAGAATGTAGGTGGGCTTTACTTATCTTCCTAACTCGTGTGTTAAGCAATATTTTGACAGTTTTCTCTTGTGAGTTAGTTCTTTTGGAAAGTAGAACTGTTTTTAAATGGTTCAAGGATGGCGAGTGGGTCGGATGCGTTGCCCTTGCGTCATCATGCCTGTGCCACAACTTTTTTAGTTATTGGACCCACTTTTTGAAAAGCAATATTGTTTTTTTTTTATTTTGTGCCACGCGTCATCATGTCAACGTTTGTTTCTTTTTCACACACATCTGTCGGATGTATTGTCAACGCTAAACTTTTTTCTCAGTAAAAATTTGTTTATCTTTTTTTCTTTCCTATTTACATATTTTTTTTTAAGATCATTAGCTGAGTCAGAGAAAAAGGACATGTTTGAGATTGATGGCCTCAAAGTTTTTATATTTTAGCTTCTTAAAAAATTTGGATTTTTATAAATGTTCCTTAAAAATATAATACTCTTTTAAATGCTCTTTCTTGACTGACGTTTGAGAATTACTGTTTTAAGATGTAAATGTTTTTACGCATTTACGAATCTAGAGATTTGAAAATTATTGATGAATTTATAGTTTGCAGTGGTGCAGTATTTTTGAGAGATGATGTTGATGACAAATGCATTTAAAAATATTGATTGAGCATAAAATGTGAAGTTTTTTGTATTCATTTTCGATAGCAAAAGACGCCCAATTTTCCACTGAAAATGAAAATGCTTATGCTGTGTCATAGTTGAACAACCTTTCACCTTAGGCGTTTCTTTTTCTTTTCTTTCACGCTTTTTCTCTGATGATAACTGACATGGGCATAGCTTATTGAGAAGAATTAATGATATGTTTTTTGGCTTTGTCTTTGATCGATGTTGTTTTCTCTACGGTAATCCCCTCCCCCTTCTTTCTTCAAGAAATTTAGTAGGTTTGACGTGTATTTACATACTTTTGTCGATTTTTTTTTTTGATAATACTATTTTACATAAATCGGTCACTAAAAATGTTTACAAAAGTGAAGAAATATTTAACAGACCTCTGTTTACCCAGAGATCTTTTTTCTATTATCACTTTTTAAAAATATATATTTTTTAGCTTCCATCTTTTTTTAATCTTCCATTAGAAAACAATTTCGAACTATAAACTTTTTTTGAAATTCTTGTGAAATAAATAGTGGTTAGGACATTTTGTAATAACTTTGCTACCGAAATTGTAATGCAAACTCTACAAAATATGAATCCGCATCATATTAGTATGAAATTCCTACTTGTTCATAGAAATCGATAGTTGAAAGAAAAAAAGAAATGATTGTCTGTGGAGAGTTTTATTTCACTTTAATAGTTTCTTAAATAAGAAAAATAATTAACTCAAAGATGGCATACGGATAAGTCAGAAATAAAGTCACCTGTAGTGTTCTGTCCGTGACTTCCTCGTATAGTTACAAAATATAGTGCGTTTTGGCTTTACTTATATAATAAAGATGACTGAATATGTATTTGGACCACCGATCTTGGCTTTCCCAATAGAATTTAATTCAAAAGTCACAATTTAAATATTAAGACTGTCTTAAAATTTCATTCATTTTTGAATTAGACTATTAATGCACTGAAGGATAGAAAAATACACAAAAAGCTTACATTTTATCTTATTAACTATAAAATTTCATTCGGCTCCGAAATTTTGATAGTAAATCTATGTCCAAATTTCATCCGTAGGCGACGTTACGTCTTTCAATTATCATTTTTTTTTCCATAAGGACAGTGATACAAAATTCCATAAGTCAGATTTTCGGAGTCAGATTGATCTAAAATTTTGAAATTCATCAAAATCCTGAAATCGAATATTTTGATTATTACAAAAACTGTAATCATGGAATTTTCTTTTTTTATATTGAAGGTAAAAGTTTTAGAATTAAAAAAAAAATTGTCTTAAAGGTATTGTGTTAAAAAATAAATATTAATTAATAAAAAAAGCCCTCTTTTTTCTCAATTATTTTTTTCCGTTACACTTCCTTAAAAATCAATTAAACGAACTCTTAAAATTCTTTTATGTAACCACGCCACAGATTCAACTCTTCTGATTTGCTTTCTAATGAAAGTCAAGCTTGGAAACGAAACCCTATATTTCTTGATTCATTTTACATTTACAAATCACCTCAGATCTTCAAAATGCAATCCCCCAAACTCCTAGATGCTAATTCTCCCATCTCACCTTTTAGATTTTCATTCAGGAGACAAAAGAGAGAGAGAGAGGAGTTGACGGAACCTCAAAAAAAAATAAAATAAAGAGTCTGATCATGAAATAACGAGGAAGCCTTCAATCAAGATACACCTGATGAATGATCTGTGGGAGCAGGGAGTTGCAAAAGATAGGTGCTGGCGGAAGAAAATGTCATAATTTTGATGTGCCCGAGATGATTAGAAGCGAAGAGGAGGAAGACGAGTTCTCATTATGCTGCAAACGACCTTACTGGCTATTCTTTTATCTCAATATAAGGATTCCCTTTCTCTGGTCTGACGAACCAGACGCGCCAATTCGCTTGCTTTAATAAGAAATGCGATTCGTGCCAGGTTTGTCTTCCAGGGAAAATTTGGAATGGTTTCTCCTCGTTGAAAATCACCTCGTTTTTTCACCATTTCTTAATGGGTTTCATTAAAAAAGCATTTTTTAAAAACTTTTTTTAAAATTTTAATTGAATAAAATTTAATTAAATAAAAATAAAAAAAGAGTAATGATTATTTTGTCGAGTGCATCATTATTTTCTGATTTTGTTTAAAAAAATCATATTTATTTGTATAAATGTTAACATCGAAAAGAATCAGTTAGAAATTATTTTTTAAATAGTAATATATATATATTATTAATTTAAGAAAGCAGTGAATTGACATGTATATAATTTATTTTTGGTAGCATTTGGTTTTAAACCTTTGCACTTGGATAATGCCTTTCACTCATCATTCAAGACGGTGCATCATTTAGACGTTTTATTTATTTATTTTTCAATTTTAATTGTTAAATAAGCCTACAAAATGCTAAAAAGATGTAAATTAATTTTTTAGGGAAATTCAACTTAAAACAATTATATATATTTATTTTTCGGAACAATAAAAAGCCCTTGTATTGGGTGAATAATTATGCTTCAGATTACTTTTCCAAGTATAAAGGGTTAATATTTTTGTTTACTAAAGTTTTAATAAAACTTAAAATTTTTAACTTTTATTTACTTAAGACAGTTTTTATTTTTATTGATAGAGAATTTCTTACAAGACTATTTTCAAGATTTTTCCGTACTCTCTTTGCAGTATTTAATAAATTTTATGAACTTATTACATGATCATCATGCAAAACATTTGGATTATTTGAATATCAAATCCATCCTTCTATAAAAATTGTAGAGCTCTATATTCAAAATATATTTAAAATAAACCTAAATATTACTCACATTGTTTGTCCAGTTATTTCATAATGTTGGAAGCAATTTTGATAAAATAATTTGTTACGTGGAAAATTATTTCTAATTCATATGTTAACAGTTATTTTACTTTTGATGCATGAAATTTCCGATTTCTGGTCTAATTTTGTAGAGAAATGGATTCTTTATGTGATTCCAAATAAGATATTTTTAACCGTCTATCCAAAAAGGGATGCTTTCACGCCTAGACCCGCCTCCGTGGCGTCCGTCTCTTTCCTGTTACTACTCCCATGACTTGCAGAGTATTTAAAGCAGAAATAATTATCTGTACTTATCTTATATATTACTTATCCCTATTTTTATATCCTACAATGACTTTATGTATTTATTATAGATGCATGCTTTTATTGCAGAGATTTTCTGTCTTCCTTTTTTACTTTCTCATATATAAAAATTACTGTAATCGTAATCGTATCATATTTAGATTTCAAGATGCGATTTTAGCAAAAACGTATTTAAAGTGGATATTATGAGATTTAAGATATTTTATTTCTTCCATAGGTGGTGCTTTAGTTAGTAACGATTTAAGATGTCAATTTTTTTTTACTTAATTATTTTTTGTCAGTATAATTTTATTGATTTAGTGCAGTAAACGTCGGAAAAATGTCCGCCTCTCTTTGTACATATTTCACTTCTTCAAAAACATTTTCCCGCCAGTTATTCTCAATTTGCTCTGTAATATGACATACTCAACTAAATATTTAGGTGCCACCGAGCAAAATAGTTCATTGGCTTCTTTGAAGTTTTGGCAAAGACCCACATGCGCATCTTTATTGAAAGATAAATATTTTTGTAAGAATGGGGCGGGATGGGGGTGAGTGAGTATGGAACCACGCCAGCATTCTACTCTAAACCATTGAAATATTTCCGGCAGGTGAATTCATGAATGGAATCCACGGAGAGGGAGAGAAGATATGAATTATATAAATTGAAAGAAAACAAACATAAAAAATATACCCTTGCAAAGGGGGGGGGGCAGAAATTGGGATGAATTTTGCATTCTCTTTTTATATCCAAAGAAAACTTGCTCCTCTCCATTTTTTTCCCCCTTCTTCTATTTTCGTGTTCCGATTTTTTTTCTTTTCTTCTTTTTCTTTTTCTCTCTTCTTTTTCTTTTCGTCTTTTTTAATAGCTCCCGAAATTCTCTGATGCAGCAGGAAGTTCTACCTTGTAAACTCTTAATAGGATATTTCTGATCACGCTATAAAAAAATCATATTGAGACCCAGTATAAAAATGTGTCTTGTTTCACTCAGATCATTTTGTAAAAAAGGCTGAAAGGTGGAGAGAGTACTTATCGATTAACCACATGATTTAGGAGGACCTTTATAAAGCTGTCAAGTGTAAATGATAGGTGTTTGATCTAGATACTACTGTTGAAGAGGGCCAATAAAAAGGATTAAGCGCTGTCTTTGTATGGCTGTGCACGCATTTTATAGCCTCTATATATAGCAATAGTCCAATGTTTTGGTGGTTCTTCGAACTGCTGTGAGCTACTGTACGAACAATGGTAACTGTTTATTATTTTTTCTGCGCTTTGTCGTGAAATCAGGTTTCTATTAATTTATACAGTTTGTCATAAATATTTCTAAAATAGGGTCGACATCAAGCTGTGATGTGTTCCAGACTTGAAGTGGAACAATCAGCTGCATGGTGTCCGATGATGCCGCGCCTTCTTCATTAATTGATTAATACCTTATAATTATACCTTTAAAGGTTAACTCTAAATCACTAATAACCGAAAGTACTACCGTAACAAATGTGGTTATCATTGTAAACGACAGGAAAAATTCTTCAGGGTGTAACAAGAGTTATTCTATTTTTAGATTTCAGTATTAATGACAGTACTGTAGCAGTTAATTTTTTAAAATATCTTCCTTTGAAAAATATTTAAAATACAAATATTTATCTCTACTTATATATAACTTATCCATATTTTTATGCGATACAATGACTTTATCTATTTATTATAAATGCATACTTTTATTACAGTGATTTATCCTCCTTCTTTTTTACTTTCTCATTTATAGAAAGTACTGTGATGAAGAAGTATGTATGAAGTGAAAGTATTGTGTGTGTGTCGAAAAAATTCGAACTTGAAATTTTGACGAATCTCCACGTTTTAGATCTTTCCTAGTTCGAAAACGCATTTTTGCTGTTATGCCTGTCTACTACGAAGATGCAACTATAAAACGAAAACAGTTAATGGATAAAATTTGGGACAAAAATTTGACATCTGAAGTGTAAATATCTGTCAAATACGGATCTGTCAATATACCTTTCAAAGGTATATTGACAGACAGATCGTTCTGTACTTTCGCAATCATGAAAACGAGATAACTCAAAAATGTAGTAACTTAAAATATAAATAGTTCTATGTCGATAATTCTAATATATCTATGTCAAACTTTGGTTTCAATTGGTTGGAATTAACGAGATTAAAACATAGATTCGTGTTTCGGTTACCTATTGTTAAATGCTAGGGATCTCCAAAGACCACATGATAAACTCAATAAAAATGCTACATTCATGCCAAAAATCGATATTTCGTAAGTTTTTTTCGTCAGCTCTATGCAAGGCATTCCCGACTTTACTCAAAATCCACAATTTTATGGGGGGGGGGGTACCGGACTAAGCCTTATGCCCCTTCTGAGTTCATATAGATTACCTGTTCAAATTTTCTGAAGTATGTTCATTTCTATTTGCAGTAATGACACATGGAATTTTTTTTATCCACTTTTTTAAAGATACAATATTATTTTATAATGTAGAAATTCTGCTTATTTAACCGCGTGTAGGCAATATTCCATTTTTTTTTAAAATAAAATCTTTTGGAACCTCAATATTATGTTTCTCCAGATAGTTAATAATCTTTATATTAATTCATCTATTTTTTTTAAATAGCGTACTTTCTTAAATTACAATAAAAGAAATTCGAAATGTAGCCTCTTCTCGAGAAGACTAATTCTAAACTTAAGAAGAAATCCTAGAATTTATTTACTCTGGATAAAAATAAAGTCGTTGGTTATAATTTTTTTAATAAAAATTATCTTTCCTAAAATAGAAAAATATTCATGTAAAATTTCAAATTTTTCTAATTTCAATTTTAATTTTTTTAATAAAAAATGAATTTTATTGCTGTGCAGCATTTTAAATATTGCACATTGCCAGTGAAACTCTCAAGTGAATATTTACCATGAATTGTTTATAGAATTATATAATATTCGTTTAAGTTAATACTTATATTGAATAATAGGTCTTGTTTTTTAAATATGGATGAAACAGGAAGTATGCATTTATTTCTGTAATATCTGAATGAATTTTATTTTCCGCACTAACCAGGAAGACACACCAAGGTTATGCTAATTGCGGCACCAACAAGGAAGTCAAAATTTTCCGGATCAATTTCGTTATTTTTTTATTGTTATTACTAGAGGACGTCATAGAGACAACTGATCATATTAATTAAACATAAAATTTTATATAAATTTTTTTTGGAATCAAGAAATAAGTAAAAAGACTCACTGTTCACATTAGACTGTAAACGAGAGTTGGCGGACCATGCAAACATAGGATATATGCTTTTTCTTTGGTTGGTAACAATTAAAAAAAAAAGATTTTTTGTGTTTGAAAGTGATTCATTCGATATGAGGATTATGTTCAATGACACTTCTCTGTTGTATTGCTTGCTCGTTAGCACGTCTTGCCGTCCTTATTTGTACATTGATTTTCCTATGCATTCCAATGTTAAAAAACATTTGTTTGGATATTGTAGATACTTGCTTGCTCTTTACCTTTACTTCCAATGCATTGATTTTTCCTTTTGCGTTAGTTAAAGGTTTATAAGTTAGATAATATAGTTTTCAAATTAAAATTCAAAATCAAACGATACGATAATAAAACAATTAAAAAATATTTTGAAAACAAAGTTAAAATCTGCTCTTTTTTTTAATTTGTACATTTTTAAAAAAGAAAAGAAAGAAGGAGTTATACAATAAAGGTATTCATTTTAATTTCCTGTCTATTATTATTAATTAGTATAATTAGTCATTATCTACTTACATTTAATAATGCGAATTGCATTTTATTGTTGAATGTGCGTGAAACATTTTATTATATGCTTGTAACAATATGTGAATATGATTACTAAAACTAAAACATTTTTAAATTTTAAAATAATTTTGTTTAATATTACCTAACATTAGAATCAAAATAAAACACTAAAATAATTAAGAAATTCCATTAAAAAATGGAGCTATATCAATATATTATACGTTTAAAACAAATTTATGCATTCATATTTAAATATATTTTGAAGATTTTTTTGAACTAAGAACCTGTTGTATGTTTTTAAGAAGCGGTACTGTGAGCGAAATCTTAAACAGATTATTTTTTTGCTATATAACGATTAAAGAGAACATTTTCAATGAGTTCTGTCAAGTCTGGCGATTGTTTTCGAAAATTTCATACATCGATTATCACGATTAATGTTATAGAAAGCGAATTCACTTTTCTCTCTTATGTTTATGGTATGTGAAAGATTCAAAGGAGATCTCTAATTCGGTATTTCAAAAATTTTCAACACTGGAATTTTTTTTGGATAAAATTGATTTTGTTTAATTGTCTTATAAAATTTTTATTTTTTGCCAAACCAGCACAATTATAGAAAAAGAATGTGGCTCATCATTGTACATTTCTTTTGGTTAATGTAGAATTTCTTTAGTCCTTGGATGGCTGTTTAAGTCCATTAAAGGCGAGAGTTAATGACTTTTGCTTATATTCATAAAGTAACAATGGGTGACATAGTATTGCAATCACATATGATAATATTGACCCATTATGAAATACTATGCTTAGAATAAATAATTTTATTTTATCTTTGTTTTATTTTAATATGCTTCTATGGAACAATAGGTGTTAATTCTTTCATTATTCAGCACTAATAACCAAGAGATACAGAATGTTCAGTTTGTAATCATTCTTTGTTAAAAGCTTTTAAGAGAACTGTGAGAGGAAATTACTTCTTCCCTTTCATAAAGATTCTAATCAAGTATGATGTATAATTTTTTCCCTTTTATATATGATATGCAGTATGGTGCATGCAAATGTTACAGATAACTAAACTATAACAGGACGTCAATTATAATAAAAATAACATTAAAGAAAAAAACCCAAAATAATTTTTGCCTATATATAGGTCATATATAGATAAGAGTCTTTTGTTAAATGTGAAATTTAATTGTTTATTTCAAAATTACTGTTAAACATTTTCCCATTTTAGCCAGTGGATTTCCAATCAGCCACTTGCTGATAAATATGCTTATATTATGTAATGGATTTTTATATTTTATTTTCTATAATATATTGTGTGCTTCTTTTCTGAGGGTGCATATCGTTTATGAATGCATTAATGCGAATTTGTAATGCATTAATTCTATTACTTGTGCTTGTATTTTTATGCAGCACAATTAATTGCGCTGCATAAATTCTAATCGCCGTTAATTCTTAAACAGTTGAGTGTGTTTTTAACCTATCTATTACCTATAATTTTTATACTATATTTTGAGGATAAAGGATTAAATAATTTAATAAATGAAAAATTTTAGTTGAATCTGTTAATGGAGCAAGATACACTATGGAAAGAAAAATAATAATGTACTTGCAACTCTTAGTTAGCATTGAGAGTTCTGGCAATAGACATTAAATCTCGTTGAAAATTGTCTGGCAAAATGAAAACCTTCGTTATTGTCGTAACATATTTTTATATTGATTGTAGCTAAATTTCTTGAAATATAGATCTTTACTACAAATGGAGTTACGCAAACATATTTTAAGATTACGAAAATTTCAAAGGAGTGTATTTTTTTAAATGAATGAGCGAAAATAACTATCATTTTATTTAAGACATTTTATTAAGATTTATCAAATGATCTCTTTAAAGTTAATTTTTTGCTTATTATTATCTTTTTTTGCTTATCATTTTTACTTATTATTAAAATTTATCAAATAAGCATTTTCAACTTTTATGTATGAAAGCGAAAATCAATCTTGCTTTTATCATTTTTTTTTCTTTTACTATTATCAGGATAGGTGATCCGCTTAACGTTAATTTTTTTGTTTTCATCTTTTTTTTCTTATGATTAAGATTTAACAAATAATTTTTTAACTTTTTTTTGCTCGTTTTTAATTAATGTTTCATTCTTGTAACCGTATTTCTGATATTACTTATCGACGAAGTTGCAAAAGTGTTTGTCGTCATAAAAATGACTTCAGTAGTAAAAATTTAAGATTTCCTGAACGGTCGTAGTTATTGTTTTATTTAGCTTTAAAATTACCATTGAACTTTCTTTTGCTTTTTAATTTATCATTGATTCTCGTGTTGTGTTATAACATAGCAAATTCAAAATTATAGATAAATCAAATTAATATTGTTAAATCTTTTCAATTGTGAATAGTGTTAAATAAAATAGTATTCTTTGGAAATGGATTAAAGTCCGGGACATCCCAAATGATGCCTAATACATTGCAGTAAGCCTCATCTCATACGTAAATGTTTTAGACATTATTTTTTTTATCCAAAACTTCTTTAAATAAACGTAGAAAAATAGGCATTGTATTAGGAAAAGCCTGACTATTCATAATTTTTCATAATAAACGTAAATGATATCGTTTAAGTTGATAGCTGTTTTGAGGAAACTTTGATGGGCAGGTATTTAACTGGCATCACCCCTTTCATCCGAAAGTATTCAAGAATCGCGAGAAATCGGTCAAGGAAGAAACATCAACAGAAGTCGTCTTTGCTCAACCGAATCGCTATTCCATAAACCCAAGAATATCCCGGAGTTTTTTGCTAACATGTTCGACCTATTATTCGCAAACGAAAGTAATCGTTTTTCTTTCTGTACTCTCCTTTGAACGCAAACCGTCATTGGAATATTACATTGTCATTTTTTCCCAAAGGATCCATTTAGAAAATATTTATGAAGATGAAATACTGTTCTCTTCTGTTTTTGTCGACAAAATGTAGGAGTAGGAGCCAAAATATTGACGCCAGTTCCTTTGTTTAGTTGGTGGGATTGTAATATGTCACAGGAGAGATAGGGAAAGAAGGCTTTATTTATAGTGTGTATATAGTATGTTCAACAAATTAGTTAAATGAAGAGACGCGTGCTTAACGACCCGGTTTTTCATGCCTCCTAAACATGTGATAAGTTCAAGTTCTCCTGTCACTTATTTTGTCCTCTCGCGAAAATTGCAGGCCTTGAGTCAGTTTCAAGATACATTTCAAAATTGCCTTTCCAAAGGAATTTTTTTTCTTTTATATATATAGATGCCAACTGTAATAAGTGCTAACATTTAAAAAGAAAAATTCCTTAGTATCCTGCAAAATTATGTAGTATCCTGCAAAATGCTCTTATTTTTTTGGTTGTACAGTACAATTCCGAGTAACCGGCCGAATCTGGTGGAAGGTCAGATCGGATAACAAAAAATCCAGTAGATTTCATTTTTTTGTCTACCAATACCATAAGGCAAAGTTTTAATACAAAATTCACAGTAATAATATGTAGTACTAATTTGAGTACTAAGCTCTCCATTTATCTCAAGCCACGTAGAATATGAACGTGGCCGTGGCGCGATGAACCATAGAAATCGTTGCCGGTAACGATTTAAAATAGAAGACTCTGTATTAATAGTTTATATACTGCCCTGCATGTTCCAAGAATTTATTAGAGAAAAAAATGAATTAAAGGATATAAACTGTTCGCATTTTAACATAAATTCCGTAATACCTAACTTAAATGCAGGAAACATTAACATAAATCGTAGAGAACGAACGAACTTTTTCATTTGTTTTCTTTATTATAAAAAGATGCCTTAATCCTCCTAAGATGTTTAATAAAATAAGTTTTCGGCAATGTGGCATCAAAATTAGTCTTTTCGTCCTCCTTATTCTTATATAAGCTAGTTAATAATCACAAAACAACAATTTTTCTTCGAGATTCCTTGAAATTTAAAAAACTCATTTATTTATAGTTACGCCAAAAGCCTGATATAACGTTTCATTATTTAATAGAAGGTCCAATATTTAGTGCGCAGAAGATTAAAAATTTTCCATAGCATTGAATAATTTATAGATTTTTTTTTATCTGATCAGTCATTATGCGGAAAAATCCAATCGTATCAAATGCAATTAAATAAGTTAAATAAGCATTTTCTACTGGCATTCTGTCAGGTCTGTTGTTTATCAAAGTTACAAAAACTTATAAGCATTAAACTACATCAGTAATGAAAATTTATTTTCTGTATTCCACTTATATTTCAAATTTCATTCGGCAAATACTATAGACAAAAAAAAAAAAAAAAAAAATTGCTGTAAACAAAATTAATTTATCAGATTTCAATTTTTTTAACAATCAGCAACAGTCATCAGAAATAATCAATCTTAATAATAATAATAATAAACGTTGACCTTTTAAGTTGTTACGCCTTGAGCATTAGGATATTAAACACGATTACAGTTTACCGACATTTAAGTTGATAAATGATGCCTCCAGAATGATAGTTGCCAAGAATGTTCCTAAACGAGGAAGCAAAGGTTTGATGAAAAACGATACGCAAATCACAACCAAAAATCATAATTAATATGCGTCATAAGGAAGTCTCAGAAAATCGTGATTTACATCCAAGCAGATGATATTTTTTCCACATATTTTGGCGGGTGATAGATTCATTGCTTCTGAATGAGTGGTCAGAATCCAAAGAGCCTGGCCTCAAAGGTAATAAAAAGTCATCGACTCGAATGCAGATGCCGTATTTCTATCACCCTCTGATGTTAAATGTGAATAAACAAAGGCGGTAAAATTCAATAAACAGCTCACCATTTCAATTTGTATCGGTCAGAAAATAAATCTCTCTTTGAGTTAATAAGGGAAAGATAAAAACCACTCGTAGGTGTTCAATAATTCATGAGCCCAAGATGGAGGACTGCATATGTGTCCATAGATGCTGCAGCCGCAAGCAAAGCACGTGTTTCCACACCTTGCCATTCATGGCTGCCTCCAATGCTAATGAGTTAGAAGGGGCTCCCTGGCCTACCTGTCAGACTCGACCCCGTGCTTATTGAGACGCCGGGGGCTTGGCAGCTTCTGATGGTGGTGCTCGTAAATGCGGGTTGTCGAAGTCTTCTAAATCTGGGGTGAAATTTTAAACGGGTCGCCGTCAATAATCGTAGCCTTTTAGACTAGTTTTTGGATTTTTGAGTTTGAGGGGGTGAAAGATCATTTCAAGGACTATGTCAGGGCTGTCGATGGGGAAATTGAAGGAATGTAGCTGAAGTTCACGTGCCCTTTCGAATAAAGCATTTACCTGTCAGTTTACCGTGCATTCTAACAACAAGTATAATTTCGATAGTTTCTTTAAGATGAGTATTTTTCTGTTAGAAGCCTGTCATTTTGAAAAATGTTGAAAACACATACTTCCACTTTTCTGATACAGAGTTCTGAGAGTAAATATCTGTATAAAATATACCGAAGATATTGATATCGGTATGTACTTAGATCGTTGCACTTGATGTGGCTACTTTCAAATCTAGTATATATAAATGTGTCGTTACTGAATTTTAGAGGCAGATTTTCACAGAATATCTTTGATGTAATTTATTTTGATCTAGAACAATTCTTTTCTACATGCCCTAAAATATATTTAATAAATTGCGTTTTCGTTTGGGTAATATTATCAAATGAAGAAGCAATTCGATTATCCAAACTGATTGGAACCGTAATCACTTCAGACTGTCGAAATCCGGTTAATAAAGATTAAATCTAAAGTCATAAAATTTTCATCGTTGCTCAAAATTAATTTGAAATTGTTATAAAAAATGTCAGCAGTTGCGACTACATGTTAAGATTTTTTGTTAGTTATTTAACTTTTTGCATATATTATCTGAAACATTAATTAATTTTCAAAAAGAATGTTGCCGTTTTTACAATTTTAATTGTTTAAATATTTTTTTTTTATCTTTAAGAGTATTAGAAAATAGGCAAACGTAAAATGAGAAAATAATATCATATGAACATTATATCGCTTAGCAGGTTTAAGCTACACATTGAAAAACTGTTAGGTTAAGATGCAAAAATCCTCTTATCAATTTACTTTTTAAAAAAATTTTCAATCTTCATGCTTTGCACACAAAAATTATTTTTATTTTATGAAAATCATATTATAGTTGTCTTTTCAAAAATTGCAAATGAATTGGTTCATTTTTTTAAACCTTATTATGTCTATTTTTTTCCATTGCTTTAACTATCTATGTTTTGTTTTGTATTTCTATTTGTAATTTATATTTATCATATTAATATGATACATTATTTGATATCAGCTTGTCAGAGATAAAATTATTAAATATTTAAATAATTATTAGACAAATTTATATCAAAACATTTATTGCACTTCAGTATTTGCGAGCAAATTTTGGAATGCCCATAACATAAATATTTATAGCAAAGATTAAAGTTATCACATATAAAGATATTGAATGCTACATTAAACTATTCTTAAAACTATTCTAAAGCTACATTAAACTATTTTTTATATAAATTATTATAATAATCAATATCTTTCTGTCATCGCTAATTTTAATTAAAATAAACAAATGTGTTCCACCAAAAAATTTTCCTAGCTTTTCAAAAGAATTACTGATAGCGTCAAATGATTTTTAATAGTCATAGAAAACTAATTTTTCTATATAAAGTTATTTTTAATTTTTTTAAATGATATAGACTTTAATTAAACATCTTGAATATAAGTTTAAATATGTGTTTAAAAAATGGGCTATGGAAGCAGCTATTTTGAATAGTGTATTCAAATCTCTTTCAATCGTTAAGTTAAAAATAATTTTTTTAATGTAACATTAAATTCCAAAACAGTTTTCAAGGTAAATAGACATTTTTAAACATCTAAGAGTTAAAAGAAATCTGACCCTTATTTCAGCTATTTCAAATTCAATAAATTTTGGACTCCATCATGTTGTTTGCTTCCTCGATGAAAGCTTAGTTTTTAATAAATAAAAAAAACTGTTATTCTACAGATTAATAATACCTTCTTTATGCTTCATAATATTTGTGAGCAAAATTTGAGATACGATCTATTCATTTGTTTAGATTTCAGTTAGAAAATCTAAACAATTGTAGGCGTTCCTACATTTTTTGTTAGGAAAATGTAGACCTACATTTTCCTAACAAAATGTTGGTTTTTTATTTTTATTTTATTTGATTTATCGGTAACACACGCAAAACTAAAAGTATTTCTGAATATCTTTCAAGATATTAAGAAATACGAAAATAATGTGCTGAATTATTTTTTCTGATTTTTTTTTCCCTACACCTGCTTTATCTCTAAGCAATTCTTATTCTGAATCTGTTTTTAACATTATTGTATTGCAAAATTATTAATTGACTATACTAATAATAACATATTTCTATAAAAGAGGTAACCTCTTTTGTGGCTGTGTTTATAGTTCACTTTAACATCATATTTGTCATTTCAATCATGAAGCTCCATGGGTGGTCTGCAACCTGTTTCACGAGCATCTGTTTTAGTAGATAGCAGAAATAATTCTGTGTTTCACACGTCTATCCGTTGAAAAACTATAAACTCATCGTAGAAGAATTACAGAAGTTTCTCTTAACATCTCTCTGAGGCTACGAAGTTATTAATCGATTAGCTGTTACCACTTGACCTTTTTCAAAGACATCTGTGTTGGCTATTATTTTGCAACTGCACTCGAATTAAACGCTTTGACACATTTTTATGTCATGAAAGTTTTAAGCGATATCAAGGTTAAGGTGCTGAAAGAAAGAAATTATTTTGTTGCCACATAAGTTCACTTTGAAATTAATTATAACACACACGAGGTGTGCTTTTAGAAGTTTCGGTTACATCTTTGCAGCTCGTGGCCTGTTTGCTTCTTTCTTTGCCGAGTTAGTTCTAGGAAATTACTGATTAGGAATCATTTTTTGTATGTTTTTAAACTGATAAACGTTTGCGATATGATTGGTGCGACTTTCTTGGTGACAAAAATAATTCAAAACGCTTTACTAGATAGACAGTTGGAACCAACGCTACTAATTTTGACACATAATTACTACTTGTGTAAAAAACACAGACAAAGAAACGGTTTTAAAATTATAATTAGATTTTTTAATTGAAAATTTATTAAACTGTTGACATTTTTTGTATCAATAATTTTGGAATATATTGTTAAATTCAACTTTTATGCCATCTGAAAATTTAAAAAAAATTGTGAATATAAATTATACTATTATATTATTTTTCCCCTAAACAACAAAAAAAATTTTAATCTTTTTACAACAATTGTTTTAATTACTGGATTTACAATCACGTAGACGTTACGGTAATATTAAAGACATTTATGTGTGTACTCTTATCGCTTCTATATAACTGTGAGCAAATATTAAAAATGAAGTGAAAATAGATGATTTAAGCTTAAGACCCATTATCTTACTTCAATATTTCGGACCAGAAGTTTAAATCTCCTTTAAATTTTTTTCATTAATATTTGGGATTTAAATTTATTAGTAAATGAAAGTATTAGTGCAACAAATGCAATTTATTCAAAACTTCTAACTTCATATTTGTATTGTCATCTGATAATTAATTAAGTATTCTTGTTATTTTTGAGAAGCAATGCAAAAACAACGATGCGCAGTCTTCTTAAGTCTTATTAAGTCCAGTTTGTAAAATAAATTTAACTTGAAATATAAAATTATATTAAGAATGTTGTTACTAATTCATTAGAATACGCAAACGAATAACTTGCAACGATGAAAAGTCGATTATTTCCAGCCACGTAATAATGTGCTTGCGATAATGTTCGATTTTGTTTTGTTTCGTTCGAAGAAAGTGAATATTATTGCCAGCATATTGTTTAGCGGGTAATAATAATTGGGCATCGTCGTTTGTGAATTATTCGCTTACGAATGCTGATGTGTTAATCTTGCCGAGTGTTTCAGCATGAAAGTGCAAATAAAGCCGTTGAAACATTGACAAAGATTTCATCGAATTTGATCTGCTGTATAAAATGTGTTTTTTCAAAGGTTTGTGAAGTAACATAAAGACTCGTCTTTGTTGCAACTAATTCAAAATTTTGTTTCTATGTTCAAATAGAAATTCAAATACTCAGCTTAATTCTAGAAAGATGAATTCGTAAGAATTGATTTAAAAAATATGTTGTACCATTTTCTGAAACCGGATTTTGTCGTGCTCAGCATTTCGTTTTTTCGTGTTTTTACTATTTGTCGCGAATCACTCATGAATTTTAAAGTACCTATGCATAATTGCAGTAAGAAAAATATTCTTGAAAATTTATCTAGGTTAAATGTCCCATTTTAGTGTGCAGACTTAATATAAATTATACTGATTTAAGCCATCTATTAATTTATATTGTATAGAACTTCTGAATGAAAATTTAATTAGAAGTTGTTGGCTGTTGGCATTTCTTCTTATCAAGTAGCTTCCCTATTATATTACATTTGCAAATATGTTTTACGAAGCAAAAATTTTCATCCTTTGTTTTAGCCCTAAATCGATATAGATGATGAATCCTTATAATACTACGTTTGAAAATATGCTTTCTGAAGCAAAAATTTCCATATTTTGTTTTAATCCTAAATCTATATATATGATGAATCCTTCATTTCTAAATATGTTTTACGAAACAAAAATTTTCATCCTTTGTTTTAGCCCTAAACCGATATGTACAATGAATCCTACTTATAAAACTACGTTTACAAATATGTTTTACGAAGCAAAAATTTCCATTCTTTATTTTAACCCTAAATCGATGTATGTGATAAATCCTTTTTATTAGCAAATATGTTTTAAGAAGCAAAAATTTTTATCCTTTGTTTTAATCATAAATCGATATAGGTGATGAATCCTTCTTATAATATTATGTTTGAGAATATGTTTTACGAAGCAAAAATGTCCCCTTTGTTCCGATGCTAAATCGATATATCTGATGAATCTTTCTTATAATCTTCTTGCAAATATGTTTTACTAAGAAAAAAATTTAATCCTTTGTTTTAACCCTAAATCGACATGTACGATGAATCCTACTTATGATATTACTTTTGCATTTATCTTTTACGAAGTAAAAATTTTCATCGTTTGTTTTAACCCAAATTCGATATACAAGGTGTTTCCGAATTCGACTCGCAAATTCAGAGGGGTGATAGTAGGCATCAAGAGGATAGAGAATCACCATACAACATGGGGTCCCAAACGACGTTTAATCGCAAAAATATAGGGAGTCGGCGAACTTTTGGAAACTGTAAAAAATTAATAAAAAAATAACAAAAGGTGTTTCAAATATGAATTTTTTTTAAGTGAAAGCACATTCTTAAAGGCTGCTTTTCATGTAAGTAACATGCTGATTTGATGAACCAGGGGGGCGTAAATTATTGAAAACGAAAAAGTAGTTTAGAACCCTTATCTTCAAAAATATTTAAACTTTAAGAAAAATAAAAGCTTGAAAATATGAAGCATTTTATACTCTTAAATTTGATACAAGTCTGTAGTGTGAAAACTGAGGAGGTTTTAAGATATTCAAGAAAAACTAAAATGTTTGTCGGGAAACATCGCTGCAACATTAGCACCATTGTTTACAGAGGGTGTTGCCAAATTCGAAAAGTAAATTTAGAGAAGTGATAGTAGGCATTAAGGAGATGAAAAATTATCATAAAACATAGGGTCGCAGGAGACGTTTATTCTGTGAAACTCGAAAAAACCAGACATTAGAAGAGATGATTAGCCTGGCGAAGAGAATGGCCCCATGAATGCGAGGATTTAGAACAAGGTAGTCGAGAAGAAGAAGCTTTCTCGTATGTAAACTTTCCATGCGTTCGAGGAATATAAAAGCAGCGAGCATTGCAGACTATGGTTCGATAAGTATAAAAGCAGCTTGTATTCATTAAAGAGCAGTGCAGAATTGATAGTCGATAAGTTTCATTCTTAAACAACATGTCAAATTTCACGAATGACGAATATGCGGATATGCATTACTTTATGGCCGAGTGGATGGTGATGAACTCCTAGCACAAAGAATATACCAAGAGCAATATCCAAGTAGGCGTTGTCCACATCACAGCACCTTTGCAAATATTGATCGACGGTTGCTGGAGATAGGATCCTTCAAAATAACGAGACCAAATGCAGGGTCAGAACGCAGTATGCGCACACCTAAAACAGAAAACCGAGTTTTGCAGCGTTTTGCCGATACCCCATCGACAAGCACGCGAACAGTTGCAGTTGAATTGAGTATTTGGCACGCTGGATGCTTGGTGCCACACAGGAAGATGCACTCTTTCCTGCAAGAATTTTATTCTCAGATTTTATCTCAGACCTGTTGATGTGCCACCACTTTCCCCGGACCTCAATCCCTTGGATTTTTTCTTCTGGGCCACATGAAATCTCTTGTTTATCAGAGACCTTTGGATACAGTGGAAGATCTCGTAGCACGGATCGTCGTCCCTGCTGGAGAAATCGCAAGAACACTTGGTATGTTTGAGCGCGTCCGGCGGTCCTTTAAACGTCGGTGTCGGTTGTGTAATGACCTTCGCAGCCGCAACATTGAGTAATTTTTATAAAAGTTTCCCATCGTCTCATCTCACACTACAGTCTTTCTTATATTAAAATGTCTGTGCTGTAAATGTATGCTGTATCTGTATTCCACCAAATAAATTTTCACCATCGTTTGCGACTTTATATTTATTTCTTTGGAAATTCTTATCACCTTTTTGCCTATTATCACTCCTCAGAATTTTTCGGTAGAATTTTGCAATACTTTCTGTAAACATCGGTGCCGATGTTGCAGCGATATTTACCCTCAAACATTTTAGTTTTTATTGAATATTTTAAAACCTTCTCAGTTTCCACACTACAGACTTACATCAAATTAAAGAGTATAAAATTCTTCATATTTCCAAGCTTTTATTTTTCTTAAAGTTTAAATATTTTTGAAGATAAGGGTTCTAAACTACTTTTTCGTTTTCAATAATTTACGACCCCCTGGTTCATCAAATTGGCGTGTTATTTACATGAAAAAAAGCCTTTAAGAATATGCTTTCACACACAAAAAAATCATATTTGAAAAACCATTTATTATTTGTTTATTAATTTTTTACAGTTTCCAACAGTTCTCCGACTCCCTATATTTTTGCGATTTTCACCCCCTAAACGTCGTTTGAGACCCCGTGTTGTATGGTGATTCTTTATCTTCTTGATGCCTACTATCACCTCTCTGAGTTTGTCGGTCGTATTCGGCTACACCCTGTATATGAATAATCCTTCTTTTAATACTTTGTAAATATGTTTCACGATGCAAAACATTTCATGCTTTAATCCTAAATCGATATATATGATGAATCTTTCTTTTAAATTTTCTTTAGTAGTGAATGAATTCCAATACTTCTCATCCTTATTTCTTCCACGAAAATCCCGGCCTGCGTCAGTGGATAGATCGAAAACCAGTCGAACAATCGACGTTCTGAAAATGGTTTAAGTCATCAGACGGATTCATTTATAGTTTAGTTACATTGTAAGTGCTTTAGGTAGGGAAGTCTGCCTTATCTATTAAATGCTGTGGACCGAAGCAACAAGTCTTTTTCTTGCAATTACATTGTAATCGAATAAGAATTATTCCTGGAAGTTGAATCATCAATTGGGTAGGGCGATTTGAGGATACTTCTTCGGTCTGAAATTAATCTGGAAAGTAACAAGTCAACTTTGTGTCTCTATTAGAAAGCTATCAGCGGAATTGAATACCTATTATCAAATACGGAACTGGAAGTAGGTAAGAGCTTGAGAACTGTGTTTAAATTGCCGTCAGTACCTCGAGGGCTTATGCTCGGTAAAAATCCACACGTTAGGCAGGCAAATGACATACCTTTTTTTTTTTTTTTTTTTAATTTCCTTTATTGGGAAGTCTCGACCTGCCGTCATGGAAATCTTTTGGACTCTTTCCTCGACGGCCTTAACAGTGTCTTTCTTAGAAAATTTTGTTTGGAAAGTTATTTTTAAATCCTACTGATATTTCTAAGAATAATCTAGTTGTTCATTTCTCCATTTCTGTTATAATGTACAGTTATAAAATAATTAATTTCCTTTCTCCAATAAGCTTCCCGATTAATTTATTCACAACAATGAAATAGAAAATTTTTTTAATATCCAAATTAATTCTAATAATTTTCTTTCTTTTTTTTTTTTGTTGTTGTTGGGAGAGAAAAAAGTACTTTTTATGTTGTTAGTATTTCTAATATCATTTTAATAAGGAAAAAAATTATCTAATTATTTCTCAACCATAAAAATGGTTAATTTTTGTTGATATTTATATATCATTAATTAAATCTAAGTATAATTCGATATTTCCGTAAAATTTGATTATTTTTGAAATTTTTTAATTTCTAGATCTGCATGTCATCGTTGAATTTTATATTTAATCTGTATTATTAATCATGTTTGTGAATGATTTTTCTTAAGAATCTGATAATTTAAATATCCCATTAGCTAATAATTATTAGAATTTGAGTTTTATGTACGAGAATGGAATAAATTCTTTCTTAAAACGTTTATATTACTTATGTATGTAATTTTTTTATATATATAATTTAATTATGTGTGGTTGTTATTTCTTTTTAGAATTTTTTGTGAAATATTGAAATACAAAGTATGGTTGATTTTTTTTATTTCATGCTCATCAATTTGTAGCATGGTATTGAGCTAATAAATAATTATTTTAAGAAAATTAAATTCACATTATTCATCTAACTAGTTTAATTACGATTATATAATTACATATATTATTTTTAATTGTAGAAATTTAGAATCTTTCCATATGAGGCATTACTTTAAAAAAATGCAACAAATATTACTTTATCCGTTACAATACGCATTCAAAACCTTTATATTTATTGATATTTGAAAACACGCACACACAATAAAGAACTATAGACAATCAAACATATGTTGCTATTTGAAATTAATATCATATAATCATATGTGATCAATATTTGAAAAATTTCTGTTACTCTTTATAAAACTGTAAAAGTGTTTTTTTTAATGAAAAACGCATTTAAACGTATCTTGAATTTGAGTTATATTTTGTTATTTTGTCATTATATTGAAAATTAATTCATCACAGTTAAGCAGAGTTCTCAATATCAGATTTCGTCTTCACACGGTTTACAATAAGACGTTTGGAACAAGCACACTTTTTAATCCGACAAGCAAACTTCCGTTTCAAAAAATAAATAAATAAATGAGAACTGGTACCTTTAAAAAAGCCGAGATTGTTAGCACCATTCTCCTCTCTCACCCGCACATTCCAAGTGCTTCATTTGTCTGTTAAGCATGATGTATCGCGTGTGGTGCCGCTATGTTGCTGGAGATGGATTTGCTGCCATTTTTCCGATTTGTGATCGTGCCAAATTCTTTCATTTGCGAGCACGCAGATAGTGTTTCACTTTTTAATTTATCAAAAAAGGTAAGAGAAAAATGGTGAAGACATTTCGGTTAAAGCAGTGTGTATTCATCTGTTTTACATTTTGATATATCATGATAATTTTACATTTAGTTTCTATTATATCTGCTGGTATTTGCTCAAAAAAAAGACGATAAAATTGTATCACATAATTGTAGATTGTTAATTATTTTTTGCTTCCTCGTGTATATAGTACAGAGAAAATATTGTATTTGTCCAAAAATTTGAACTCAAGATTTTGACGAATCTCCAAATTTTAGACCTCTATGCTTTCGAAAAACACATTTATGAAAAATTTCCACCTGTCTGTGACAAAAATAACTCAAAAACGCCTTGAGCTTGATGGATGGAATTTGGTATACAATCTTTCCGCCATATTTGTATATTTTTTATCAAATTTTGAGAAAAATCCAATCAGAGGAAGTCTGTTTGTCCGGCTGTTTGAATATAGACTAGCGCATTTATTACAAAACCAAGAGAATCAGATGCATAAAAATCAGTACACATATTAAACATTTATAGTGTAGACATTTACCAAGTTTTGAACTAAATCCTTTCAAAAGCATGTAAATGTTTTAACTTAAAATGCAATGAGTTAAATATATATATATCACATTTAGTTCGGAAATTTATGACTACAAATGTAATTTTGTATTAAATTTTTGTTTTAGTTGGTTGATAAAAACGCGTCTAAAACACAAATGCGATTTTCGGGTAGTAATAACCACATGCCAGAGAGGGTTTCAGGTTCGTGCCCCGATTCCACCGAAAAACCGTCGTGTAAGGGTGTCTGTTGCACGTTGTCATGACCAAACGTCCTCCCACTGGTGTGGTGTGGTGTGGTGTGGAGAGGGGGGTGCCAGCTCAGGTGTCGTCCTCGTCATCTGACCGTGGTTCAAAATTACGAGGTCCGTCCCAAAATAGCCCCAATGTTGCTTTAAACGGGACGTTAATATAACTAAACCTAAACCAAACATGCCAGAGATTAATCGCCAAGAATGGCACGATAGAATCAGTAAAAATACTAAATTCACGCCGGATGTTAACATTTCGTTACTGTTATACGCCAATGCTATTGCAAGACGTTGTCTGGGATTACATCTTTATTAAAGAGTCTGCGAATGTTTAATAAAAAAGAAAGTGTATTTAAAAACATTTTGTAATTCTTCTTTACAAGCTTTTGTAGTTTTTTTTAATGCCTATTAAAAAATTTTCTTTGTATGTTCCTGATGAAAATAAAAATCGTTGAATCGTTCATTTTAAATAATTTAATTGAATAATTTTGTGGATGATATTAAATTAAATATCCACTTCAATGTTTATTGACAAGGGGGGAAGTACTGCAATCTGTTGTATTTGTATGTTTTTATACCAAGATATAGAAAATTTGATAGTTATCTAAAATGATATTAGTTTAGTTTGATTGTAAAAATGTACATTTTGTAATTCCTTTAAGACAATTTAGGACAAACCTGCTGTGTTAACGGTTGCGAGATGATGATGGTGATACATTCGTCGACACTTTCTTTTTCGAACTTCCGCATCGCATCACTGAAAGAGCTTTTGAATTTCTTCAGATTTCGTGCATTTATTCGATGTACAACACGAATATCTCGTGAATCGGGTTTCGATACCTTGACCCTCTGGTAGGAGAGATTCTTCTAAAGGACCATCGCCATCGGATTATTTTTAAGAGGTTTTTTTATTTGATATTAAAATGTTATATTGGATAGGTTTTAACTCGAAATTGACCTCTTAAGAACAATGAAATAGATTTGGTTAATTTTAATGTTGAAATTCATGAGTAAGTTAATTATTTAAAAAAAAGTATGGCTACAGTCGTCTGAATGATGACAGAACACTTCAGTAAATAAACTTTGCAAGTGTATCAAAAGTTATCTTATTTAGATTTCTTATAGTCAAAGTTATATGAAAGTGAAAAACGTTGGGCATTTTCTTTATAGTATGTACATTATCTAATTTGATCTAGAATTAATGTTTAACTGAAAATATTGATCGACTTCGTGTAGTAAAAAAATAATAGAACTTAAAGAATATTTTTTTCTTGTTAGCATACTTGACAATTGTGTTTTCTCTAATGGTATAGAAAAATGATTATAAAGTTCTTCTGCTTTTTTTTATAGTAAGTTTGCTCGAGGTTGTGAAGTAAAGCTTAAATTATGAGTGGAAAAACTAGGCTAATGGAAATTTAAATTAATTTCTATCCGCTTTCATTTTTGCAATAATATTTGTCATCAGGTGAGCCGAAACTAGGTTTATTGAAGCTGTGTAAAAATGATCATCAACTTTCCCTGTATACTTAAATGAATTTTATCCATAATAAAACTTTACAATTACCGCTAAACTCCTGAACATAAAATACGATATTTAATGAAGGTACCTTCAATGCAGCATAAAGAATCCCACGGCAATAAATTTATAAATTTTTCACATTATCGGAGAAGTGAAGCAACCTATAAACTTTGAAAATTAGCCTCTTCAAATGCTAGGTTTTCGTTTTTTGTGTACGAGTGTTCTCAATAACCTGTCAAACTGCTATAGATGTACATCGATGCTGTTTTTTTTTCTCTTGTCTTTTTAAATTGTATAATTAAAGCGTCTTCTTTTTTTGTTCTCTTTCTATATTTGAAAAAAAAAAGAGCTGACACGAGTTTGAAAAGAAAGCAGGACATTGTGTTATTGCTACTGTATAACTGACTGATACCTCTTTTTTTTTATATTGACAGCCGTTATTTGATTCTCCATTATTATTACTTTCAAATTGGAAATAGGGGCAACACTTTTGTGAGGTATCCAACTGTTGCATTCAAAACTGTGTATTGGTGCTAATGGTTTTAAAAAATGTGTTTTTTAAAATAAAAAAATAACGCAGATTTCCACTGTCACTTTTTAATAGAGTAGTGAAAATAAGCTTTAAAATGGAAAGAGTTCATTTTCGTTTTAAATAAGTATTAATTTCGTAGTTTCATAACTTTATACTCAAAATTTAATTGGTAATTTATTTATTATTTTACATTTGGTTTAGTTTTTGTTTAAACTGATTTTTTTTGCTGTACTCGCTTTTAATACAGTTTGTCCAACAGTCATAAAATGTAATTTTTGTATACTTTTGTGCTCTTCATACGTTTTCTTTAAATTTCTTTAAATTTTTTTAATTAAATTTAATAAAATTTAATAATAAATAAAATTTTGTTCTCATCGGCTTTACCTACCTAATTACCCGAAATAGTGAACGCCGTGTCTTTTTATTGTATACATGATTTTTTTATCTGATAATTAATACTTTAACGGAATATAAGATAATTTCTCAGCAACCTTTGTTCATTCGTATGTTTTACAATGTTTTTTTTCCATATATCCGGAAATAAGTATCAATTTGTTACTTCTGTTATTTATTAATTAAATCATATATGTTTTATAAGACCCATTTAAATAAATGCATGAATATACTAATAATTATTAAATTTTAGACCTTTCAGGAAATTTAACTGAGGCTTCCTAGTTGAGTTTGAAAAAAGAATTATGATAAGCCTGTATATTGTGAAATATTGTGAAAATTGCAGAGAAAAATAAATGGGATGTAAATATTATATTTAATTTTATAATTTGATGAAATTATTAGCAATAATTCGTTTGCAGACATTTGTAGATTTTCGCTTTCAGAAATAATTTGATTTTTCAAAAAATATTCTAAAATATTTTAATAAATTGCATGTTTTTTATTGAACGCTGTAATTTAGCATACTAGAACTTATAGAGTAAAACTAGAGAATATAATCTAATAACTATAAATATAATCTATAAACTAGAGAATATAATCTAATGTTATTTAAATCCTAATAAATAATTTATAAATATCAACCGTTATATTTAGAAAGTGATTAGTGTTTAAATTTTTTCACTACTAACTTGAATTTAATTTACTGTTATTGGATTTATCATGAAAATATTATTTTTCTTGTGTTATTCTATCCTTCGCTTTTAGATTAAACTTTCTACTGCTGAATTTACATTTTTCATCTGATTTACCTATAAGAACCTTTTTGCACCCATGTGAAGTGTCGTCAGCCTACACCTGTCTTTTATTTAAAACCGGTTTGAGCGTGCTAACCACTTCCTACATAATTTCTCTAATAAAGAACAAAAACTATCGCTCACTGTTTAAACTTGAAAACTAATTCTATGTTGAACTTGAAACCTACATTTTAATATTCCTTTTTTACTTCACCAGCCGAAATATGGTGATGAATGTGGAACAGGTGGTCTTTTGAATATGAATATGGTTTTTGTTTTTGGCGTATTTCGTTACTTGCTCTTTAAACTTACAAACATAGCTTACAAATTTCGATTTCATTTTAAACTAGATGCAGTTGAGGAAATAACAATTAAACACAGACAGCAAACAATGTCATGATTCAAGTTGGTTATCAATGCTTTTATTTATTTAAGTCTGCCCCCCCCCCCACAGTCATTAGCTATTTTACGTTTTGAGTGTAAAAATGGTTGCTTATGGATTTATGGATTAAGTTGTTAATGGATTAACTTGAAAAAAAATACGTACGTTATTTATTGTAAGCTGTACAGTTTACTTTTTAAAAAGTTGGTTAATGATTTAAAGAATAATTTATTAGAGATTTTCAAATAAATTACTTGATTTATAATCCTGCTTTTTAAACAACACCATGAAATAAAATGATTTTCTAGCTTTTTAGTGTAGATTATATAACAACAATATATATTTGATTAAAAAATATTGTTTTTTTTTTCATGTAAATTCTTTTCACCCACCCTGAAATTTTAGATTCCGCTTGAAACGTAAAGGTGAAAAAAAAAAAAAAAAACCCCACCGAATTATTTTTTATTAAGTCTTATTTACGAGTTTTATACTAATATATAAAAGTAAAATAAAGTATTAGTTTTCTTTAATAAACGCAAAAAGCTTTTGTTTTAAACTACGATTTTTCACCTTTTTCTCTGAATGTCTCATCAAGATTTTTTAAAATCATAATACTAAAATTTGTTTACAACCTATTTACAAAAGATAATTTTGGTTTTTTTATCTCCCTGCAAATGTTGTGGAGAATTGAGTAAAATGAGATAAAAATTTGCAAGCAAAATGTCTAATATAAATGTAATGCAAATAAAATCCCTAAAATGTAAAAGTCTCTATTTTTTAAAAAAAACATTAAATTGTAAGTGGTAAATTCCCGATTACTTGCAAAAATATGATACACGGCATCCATGGATAATCTGGAAAATGACCGAAGCAGGAAAATACTTTTGAACAATTTTTATTTACTGTAGTTGAACTTTCACATGAAATTACGACGAATAGATTTATATACTTTCGAATTTATTGGTTTTCAGTTTCACATATATACATATACATTTCTTTTCTTTTCTTTCTTTCTTTTTTTTTGTATATATATATATATGCATATATTTGTATATATTTTTTTAAAAACCGTAAGTGGATAATCCATGTACTACTAATTGATTTTTTTTTATGGATTGTATGTTAAAGAATAAATGTTTCGATGTTTTTGATCTTAATTCGAAACATTTGCTGACATTTCGGGTGAAAAAAAAAACCTTAGGAAAAGCAAATTGAAGAACAGAAAATTTCAATTTGTTGCTACTCAGATTCTATTATTTATTAGTTCTTGGAGGGAAAAAAACATTTACTCCTTTGTTTATCTAAACGCTGAGATTTTGTTTTGTATAATTCTGAAGTTTGAATAGGGATTAAAATAAAAATAATTCAAACGCGTTTAACTATAAAGGCATTTTAGTGCTATTTAAATTCTTAGATTAGAATTCGTTAGATATTATGAAATAAAGATGTTTTCTTTTATATACACAAATATATGAAAGAAAATTAAAATTAATTTTAAAACTGTTTCCGAAATTTTCTTACGTTTCATTTCGACTTCCGACCTCATCTTCTATATTCCAAATAAAAAGGATTGGATTTTAATGGGCGATGTCTGTGTTGCAAAAGAAATGATTAGCATATATGTGTGTGTGTGTGTGTGTGTGTGTGTTATGTATGATGCATATTATTACGAATATACAACAGAATGACTATACTATACGAAGATATTTGTTAATCTTTTGAGTTTGTAATGATGAGATGTCATGTTTCGTTCATAATGTAATCATTGAATTCAAATAAATTATTATAGTATTGTAATGTCTTTATTTTGAAATTAACTATGTTTCTTTGCCATAAATATTCTTTAATTAAAAAATTACCGATAGACATTATCGTCTATAACGAACTGGATGTATTTAAAATGATAGTTAAGTTTTTTTTTTGCTTTTTAATATTTTTATCTTGAGTTTTTATTCTTTATATTTTATATGCTACTATTTTTAGAACAAATCTTTTTGAAATCTTGAAGGTACTGATTATTTTTATTTAATAAGATTAAGAACAATGAAAAAACGAAACTAGTTAGTTCTCTTTAGCAGTCATTCGAAACAAATGCAGATCGTTTTGATATACATTAGCCTAGAAAATAACCATTTTATGAAAGTCGTATTTCTTGTTAGAGCCTGGCTTTTTATTTACTTTTTTCATGCCAAGTTTCTGATGCCTTCTCTTTAAACAGATGATTAAGAATTATCATTGTATCCCTCGTTAAATACCCTCTGTTACGTGGCTGAATTATATATGCTTACTAGACCCAGTTTACTTCCGTTTTAAAAACTCATGACAGCATCGCATTGAATTGGTGTATTAGGAATAAGAAATTTATTGCTTACGACTTTGACCACCGAGTTTACTTCCCGTTTTCCTGACTGTTTTTATCGCCGAAACTGATACTACAATACGACTGCCTGACATCTTTGCGTGTTGGCGTATTGCAGGCGAGCACGCATTTTTTTGATGTCAACGTACTTGCCACCGGTCTTGTCTTCAAGTCGAGGTAGCAACAACAGCACCCAAAGCTGCTTGCAGCGATTCATCTTTTGATTTCCCATCGCTAAACAATGAATACTTTCCTCAATTAATGCCACTATCCCTCTGCTTGTGGTTGTTTTGTCTCAGTTAACACGCTGTTAAGCAGTAGTCTGTTTATGACTTTCCTTTATGGCTAATGAGTTCGATTATTGGAGATAGCCATCTGATTGGTTGGTCTACGATACGCATGGCTCAGACCAACGACTTGATCCGAGGTCTAGACAAAAAAGAAACTTGCCGATTTGGGATGTGCTTGAAATATGCGTTATGAATAGTTAAGAAAGGTATCTTTCTTGTAATTTTGAGATGAAAAATTGAAATATATGCAACATTTCTTAATCTAAAGCTTGATTACGATGAAACGTGGAGAGTTCAAACTCATACATAAAAGTTACGTATCCCAAAGTTTTATGCAAAGTTAATGCAATTCTTTATATTTTATTTAAAAGTAATATATACTAAATGTGTAGTTGAATTAGTAATATTTTTTTAATCTTTGTGCTGAAAATAATATTCTTTTTTCTTTTTGGTCATGTTTTATAAGAATCTATTAACTTTAAAAAACCGACGTTACTTCTCTAATTTTTTGTCTTTCAAATATAAAAAGACCCTGCCTAAGTTCGTGCTTACTTGCTTTGTTACCAATTCAGGTTAATTCATGTAAAGAAGAGAGCGACACGTTTCTCTTTATTATGTTCATTGTTTCTGAAAGAAGATTTATAATAAAAGCAACAGGTGAATGGTGATTTACAGCATGTCATACTTGCTCCACATTAATAATAGAAGTTTCTGGGAAGAATTTTTTGAATGTCATAGTATAATTACAATCACAATTTAAATTTAAAGAATTTAATTGCTTTTCTTAAATATAACAAAGAAGTCTTTGTAATAAAAATTCCTTACACATTTTTTAAGGTGCTTTAAAAAAAATTATCCACAATTCTGAACATGACTGGTTAAATTTAGAGGTTAGACGGGCATGTTTGCTGCGGTTTAATGTGTGGCTTTTATTTCACACTTCCTTGGAAGGGTAACAAAGATGTTTAATTAGCCAAGTCGTTTCAGAACTGGTTCATGTAGATTTGATTACTAATGAAGTAAGCCTTGTGGTATACACGTGTACTTTGAAAAGCAGTTCGTGTCATACCCGAGGCTCCTTGGCGCATTTTTTGCTGTCAAGGGGAGAAAAATGTGAAATCCGGGCTCTTTCTCTCTCTTTTTTTTTTCTCCTTACCGAATATAAATTAATCTTTCTTTGATTTCTTAACCTTTCTGTCACAGGAGACATTCTAGAAATGCCAGAGAATTCGAAAAGAATGAAAACATATACTTTTCGTAATTTTTCTTTTTTCACTCCTCTGAGCATTCTTTCCTTTTATTATTATTATATATATATCGCTAAATTGTTACCGTTTTATTCCTTTTAATTCCATAATTCACTGATTTTAATCAATGATAATTTAATAATCAATAATTTATTTTATTGCAGTTTTTCTGGTAATAAAATATCTTATTATGTTAAAAATATTTGGAAATTCCCTATATATATATCATATACTATATATTCCCTATACATAGTAAAGTTTTTGGTAGTTACGTGTTCGAGGAAGAGACTTTTTGAATGAACTTCAATTTATTTTACCACCGGAGGCATAATTTTTAAACAGAAACAAAGGCGCATGCGTATATTCTCACTAAAAGATAAGAATGAAAAAAACTCAGTTTTTTCACTTTAATGTTTTTATCACCAGATTTGATAGGGATTTTTTTAATACGTGTTGACTTTGGCAAGAGAACCTTTGGTATTTTTGGGAAAGATGTGTAAACGTTTAGGATTTTGCATCCCTTTCCTTACTTCGTGGAAAACAACGGAGTCTGCAATTTTTTAAGCGCGTGTTAGAAATAATTAAATAATAATAATAATAAAAAGTGGGATTGGAATCAGGAAATAAGAAAATATTTTAAAAGGAAGTTTACATAGGATGATTTAAAATTAGTAATTAGAAAAGTAACTAGGGTCTAGAACTAGGGTCAGGTTCTTAGAAACTGACATAGTATGGGAATATATATATATCATAATGATGAAAAACCCAGTGATATAATTCATAGAAACTGACGTAGTATAATAATAATAATATATAACTGGCTTTTTCATCATTATAATATTTTATTCTATAAATGTTTAATCTTTGAAAGCGAAAATATTTCATTTTGCTGTAATTTTCTTTAAATTTGTTAAATTGCTTTAAGAAAGTTTTCTACTTATTAATATTTTTAAAAGTGACTACTCTTATCATTAATTATGCATTTTTAAATTAGTATATAAATAGTTTCTTACGAATTTTAAAATAAATAATTGCTGTCTATTACTTATATTTTATATTTGGAAATAAATATCAAATATCTAAAATAACAATCGTTGTTATATGCTGTAGCTCGTGATATCTATTATTATTTACATATCAAATTGCGATTATTTTAAAAATATTTAATCTTTCAAAATATTTCGATAATATATTTATTTATTTATTTTGAAATCATTGTTTTCGTATATTTATTTTGATATATTACACTTGGACTGAATTTTCTAGAATGCACTGTAGTGGCCACTAAAACTATATATTTTTAGCAATGTTGTATAAACCATTTTATCAGACCATTGCCTAACTACAATTTGTTTACATTTTTTTTCTTAGCTTTATTTAAACTAATTATTTATGTAATCAAGCTAACTTTTTAATAGTTTAACGAATTACAAATCATGCCTATTCTTATTACATTAAAAAATGAGACCAAGTAATTTATAGAAGTTAAAAATATATTTATTGATTTTGTTATTTCAAACAAGATACAGACATATTTATTTTTTGTCACAACATATTTTCATACTAATATAACTTTTTTTTTAAATTTCAGGTTCAAAGCTTTCAGAAAATACAATTTTGGCCACTTGTCGTCAAGTGTGAACAAATTTACGTGAGTATTTTTTGATTGATTCGTAAATATTTCGCCTTTATATATTTTTACAAGATACAAATTAAAGGAGTCCTCCCCCCATTAAAACAATTTTTATAGATACGAAACGGTTCTACTTTTAAAGTAAAACAATATTTTAGAAACCTTTTTATTTGGCTGTTCTATGATCGTATATCTCATAGTTAATATTCAATAATAAATATACCCATCGATATAAAGTTATATGTTTAATTTTTGTTGCGTTATTTGTATTTTCATTAAGACTTGTCATTTTCAACTTATGTAAAAAAAAATTAATTTGATGTTTTTTGATTTTCGAGTTTTTTCGAATATATTTGTTTATTTACTTGAAATTGCGCAGTTGTTATATATTAATTTTGATATTTTACCCTTGGACCGAATTTTCTAAAGATAACTTGAACGGCGATGCTAGTTTTTCTGCGCAACAATTACCTAGAGCAGTGTGAAATTTCAAGAAAACAAATAATTGGAAGCTTTTTCTTTCAACAGATCAAACTATATCACGAATTATAATGCGTTAATTGTTTTAGTGTGTTTTAAATCTGAAAGCATTAAATTTTCACAGCTTCATTACGAATGGATCATTTGCTTATTGTGAAAGAAAATAATAATTTATTCATTTGAATTTATATAATATGTAAAAATTCTAATGTGATATATTGAGGGGTGGGGGAAGTGGGGGAGAAAAAGACAAAACATTACCAGTTTTCTTTTTAAATTTAAAAAAATAAATAAAACATTGCTGGATAAGATATTTTTTTAATTTTTAAAAAGTGTGTTAATTTTGGAATTTTTCTCGAGGTTTTTAATTATTTTTTAAATTTTATTTCAACCAGTATCTGGTTATATTTCTTTTAAGTTTTTGGACCAATTTGACCATTTTAAAAAAAAAAGCAATAATTTTTGTAAACCCAAATTTTAAATAATCATTAATTCTGTTTTGTAATTAAATGTGTTTCATCATAAAACATTTAAATTACCTATTGAAACTTAAGCTGTTCATGATTATTATATAAACAGTGGCAGTTTATGTTAAAATCACTTGTTTGCAAACCTCTTTTGGCATTTCATATGAATGAAATATTTCAACTTGGTAAAGAATTCCATGAAACGTCTTTTACATAAACCTTTAGTCGGATTCATCTTAACATTTTCTAAAGCATCAATGTTCTATATTTGTATGCATTTCAAGTCATCGTGGCATATGTTCCCTGCTTCCCTTTTTTCCAAAACCACCTAGCAAACAGGTCAAATCATAGTTACCTGATAGAGGTCACAGGTCAAGTACCGCCCACCCACCAGTTCAGTGTCTTCACTTGGCTCATTCTGCATGAGTTTAGGAGGCGTGGCACCTGATCTACCTACGGCAGACTCCTCATTTAGAAAAGTTCTTCCCACGAACAGTGTTTCGTTTTCAGTGGCATTCCAATCATCCCTCCACCTGTTTGATCCTATAAAAATAGAGTCTCCCCTTTTTTTTGTGCCGAAGTTGCTTTATTTAGGCTACTTTGATCGAAACAATGGAGAAATGAGAGCGCGTCTAATTTGCTGTGGCCATTTGTTTTAAACAATTAGTCTGATAGGATTGCTATCTATCGCGCCGTGGTGTTCAATCAGTGAAAAAAAGTGATCGGAATGGGAAACCTTCTAATGGGAGAAGGAAGGGCATGGCGTAATCTGTATTTTTTTTTTTTTTCTGTCGCATTTGTATTACATTTTAGGTCGAGGATTTCACCTTGTGTTGGTACTTTAATGCTTTTTGGGTGCTGAAAGCCAGAAGAATTTGGAATTCGCTTTACTTGAAACTGGTAACATCATGCGATTGTGATATTAAACCGGCACTTTTATTTTTTTTAAAAAAACTCTCTGACTTTTTTTTTTCTGTTTTAGAAATATATTATTACATGTTAAAATAATCGTACGGAACTTTTTAAAATGTACGCAGTAAAATAAATTCAATTGACATAATTTTATACTGAGTAGACTGGAAGTTATAATCTCGATTGCTAAGTAAAGTTGCAGTTAGGTGCATAATTGAATTTTTCTGTTGCTTATTCAAAAATTTGAAAAAAAAAATGGCGACTTGCGAAGTTTAAACGCATATTACTTTATAATTTCGCTTTTCTAATCCTCTTCAAGTTAATATTATGATTCGGATATAGCAACTCTGTTCTGAATATTAAAATATTGTCTAATGTTAAGGCATTTGGCTACGTATCAGGTATTTAAAAAAACTTTTGAAATACTTATATTTTTAATTTTTTGCATAAAGAAATTTGAAAAAAAAAAACATCTGTAAAACCAAAATATACTAGATAAATAGTTAAAAAAAAGTGAAAAAGGGTGCTTTTTTTTTGGCTTTAAAAAAGGTCTAAATAGCAAAAACATTCTAGTTTAAAAGTTGATTCATGATTGATTTAAAAACTTCTGGATAAGGAATATATTAACTTGTTGCTGAAGTAAACAGTAAGTTGTATTTTTATCCAGTCTTTAATTATTAAAATACAACTGATAAATAGTATGAACTTTTACATTTTTTTTTGCTTTGTTAAGCATGAAAACAACTGCAGAATATTTTTTATGTACAGATTGCTTATTGTCTTGTTTAGAAACTGCAGGGCATATTGAGAAATTATTACATTAAATTTAAGCAAAAAAATTATGCATTTAATTTTAATTTATAAGGTTTTTCATAAAGAAATTCTACCAAAACTTAGAATTTGAGAAAACAAATTTAAAGATGTAAAATAGCATTAAAACGCATATTATACAAATGTAAAAATTAGTGTAATTTCCCAAACAAAATGAACTAAGAAGCAAAATTCCAATTACTTTAAAAGGAGAAGTTGAGCATTTTTTTACATTTCTATATGGATTATATTATTTTGGAAAAATTGTTCATTTAAAATATTTTTTAAAAAATTAACTGTTATTTATTTTTTAATTTAAAAAAATTCGTTTGATAACTAATTTCAAAATAAATAAAATTCAAATTCAAATAAACAAAAATTCAAATAATAAATAAAAATTCAGTAAAATAAACAATTCTGTGCCTTGTAATATGTAATAAATATATTTTAGGATAAAATTAATCCATTCACTTTTTTAAAGTTTGAATCCACTGACTGTAAAATTAATGCTCTCTATTTATTGGAAGACTTTCAAAAAGCTGATAATTTAAGTTAAATTTTTCACTGATTTTTTTAGATTATAATAGTACTAATCTTAAGAACTTTAATTCTTATTTTATATAGTTTCTTTTAATAGACTATTTCTTTCTGTTTTATTTATGTTTCAGTGTTTTTGAGAATTTACTTTCATTTAAAAATAAACAAATCGTTGCTATCTTCATCACAAAGCTCGTAAATTTTAAGTAGAAATGCACATTTCTGAAGCCATTTCCTTATTTGCTTCACCAAGTAATGAGATATTCGTGAATCAACCCGCACGAAGCATCGATTCCATCAAGTGCAACAACTATCGTGGAATTGCTTGTGTTTAATGCTAATTCAAATTTCCCATTCTCAGGCGCATTGCTACCTTCTGTTTGTAGTGCAGAGGGATTACATTTAAATTACAGCTTAACTTCTAGACATTACATCTAGAAGCACTGCTAGGAAACTGTCCGGAATTCGATTCCAAATGAGCGGCCACGTTTTATTGTGGAAACGGGAAATAAATGAATCCGGAGGTATCTTAAGATTGACTACTTGGAATTTGAATTTAAAATGAGTTGGTGGGGTGCTGAAGTTTTACTCCAGTGAGTGAATAAAGAATATTTTGTCTTTTAAGATTCTCAAATCCTTTTTCTGCATAATATTTATTATACATTAAAAGACATAGGTCTGTTTATTTTACTGAATTTTTATTTAATAAATATTTTGATGTTAATTACCAAACGACTTTTTAAATTAAAAAAATAACAGTTAATTTTTTTAGTTTATTTGTAGTTATTGGATTACTTTAAACTGAAATATTTATTTAAATAAGAAAAATTTTAAATATCTTTATTATTTGAATTGAAATAGGTATTATTAATTTATATTGAAACATAGATTGGAAAAAGATGGTGTTTATTTTTATTGAAACATTCCATATTTATACTGTAACTCTTACAGTATTAATCGACAAATGCAGTAAGCAGTATTCTTTTAATGAAAACGAAAAGCCGACGCAGAAAAAAAACATTTCATTTTAATCAAAACTTTCATGGGAATAAAAAATTTAAAGATTGTATATCAACAGTTTTCAATATATGTAAAAAAAATTAAATCAAATAAAGCAAGTTATTTAAAATATATTTACATTTTCAAATTTCATAATGAGCTAATACACTAAAGGGATTTGAAAATTATTTGTATAATAACTTGGATTCTTATTAATGGATAACTAGAAAGCCCATTATGTTATGCATTATATTTTCTTTTATTAAAAAGTAAAGAAAAATAGAATAAAAATATATTTGTTTTAGAAAATGGATTTTTTTTTAAAGCTGTGAATATATATATTGCTATTCTCAAAATTATAAATATTAATTTACGTGAGGGGAAAATCCGATTGAAATAATTTTGTTGTTTGTTTAAATTACCAAATTAATAAACTCTTTTAATTCATTAATTAGTTTGAGTTTCGGGGACAGCAATTTAGATTATCGATACTCCGGATTAGTTACTTCTGAAAATATAAGTATTCAACTGTAATGATATAAACTGCAGAAAAATAAATAAATTGATTACGTATTCAAATAATTGTCTGACTGAATTTTTTTTAAAAGAAGAAAATCGTTACATCAAAAATACATTTGTTGAACTTATCGGTTGCTACGGTCTTTGTATTTCAAGAATAATCAAATAAAAGGTTAAAGACCTCTCGAAATAAAGTGCTCCCTTCAAAAATCCTTTTTGAATGGAATACATACGCTTTAAATAAATTCTTAACGCTTAAATTAAATGTGAACAACTATAAATCACTCGAATTTTGAAGAAATCAAACTGAACTTCTTTATCGGTTAGTTATTCATTGGAAAACTACTTTTACAACTTTCACACCGTTATTTAACACTCATTTCCTGCACTGTTACTTTAGATCTTGTATTAAAAAAAAAATGAGAACTGCCCTACGCCATACACTTTCCTCTCTTAACATCTCTACTATAAAACGCCGTTTTGGGAGTCAAATGGTAATCATTCCGCACGAATTGATGCATGACAAACGAAGGGTGGAGAAACTGTGCGAGGAACAAAATTAACCTCTGCTGCAATAGTCACTGTTGTGTTTGTACTTGTGGCAGTGTGTGCTGCAGAATAGGTGGAGATGGACCACTCAGATTATGAGGCCTTCCGCTCCAAATGACGTAATGAGGTGCAGACCGGAATCCCAACCATGTGTAAAAGTGGTTTTCCACCCACTGAACTTTTTTTCATTTGTATCTGCCGCCTATGCTTTGATGGTTTTGGTGATGATTGGGTTGGCGTCCTTCCGGACGTTTAGAGCATAATTTTTCGATTTTTATTGAAGAGGGAAGCCATCGATTATTGCAGCTAAACGATTCGCAGCAAAGGAAGATGACCTTCGTTGTTCAATAGAAGATTGTAGTGGGGAAAAGAATGGCAACGAAAATTGTATTGATTTTCAATTCCAATGATTCGATCGGCGCATTTATTATTGTTATATTTTTTATTAACACGTGCAAACATGTCCAGCCATCTGTTTGTTTGATAAAAGTAAGGCGTGGTTGTTATAAATGTTTTTTTAAATAAGTCGTTGAGTGCACGTTGATAAATTGTTACCATTTGTTTAATATGCTAATGGAAATAAAGTATGCTATTCGGTGTATGATATTTTGCAAAATGAAATATTTTTATTTCATTGACTTACTTAACAGCTACTTTAAACTAGTTCTCAATGTATGTACTTATTTTTACATCACTTTTTAAGTAGTTCGTGAAATATACCATGTTTTATAGCAGTTATTAATTTCTTAAAACATGATATTTTGTTTTTAATATAGATTATCCAATTTTAAAGATTTTCAAACCCATGTCATTTTACTGTTCATTTTCTTTAATTTTAAAACTTTTTAAATTCAGAAAAAAATGAAGATTTAGCATTATTTTGAATTGTTTGTTGGATATGTTATGAAAAAGATTTTCGTAAAAGTTAGTAATGGTTTCCGAAATTTTAAAACATTATTGCCATTCCAATAATAATATTTAAAAAATTATTTCTCATTATTTATAATAGGTGAGGTTTTTCAAAAATTGAAAGATGTTTCTTATAAATTATTTCATATTCATTTCCTAACATTTCTTTTATAAATATTTTTCCTGTAATGTCTAATTTTATAAATATTTTTAAAAGTGCATAAAATTTTTCAAGAATTTCTTTTTAAACAATATAATCTATAATCCAACTCAATCGAAAATTAATTTTTTTCCACTCTTCTACGTTAAGTTTTCGATTTGAACTTTTCTATTTCATAAATTACGATGATATTTTAATTTTAATAAGCTTTTTTTTAATCTGAGTAGGAGCAATTACGTGGCCGTCAAATTTAAATAAAACAAACTGCAAGATTTTCTCTTTTTTTTTATATATGCCTTCTGGTCCTAGACGCAAAACTTTCGCTTTGTTCATTTTAATGGCAGTTTAGAGCTAAAAAATCATTGAAATAGTTCAAAGAAAATTCAACAAACAGTTTAATAAGCTGTTTCCAAAAAAAAAAGCCTTATTTATTTTCTTAAAAGGATTTTTCAAAAGTAAAATTAAGTCATTATGCAGAATTTAAAATTTTTCCTTACTTGTTTTCAAGCATTTAACTCCGCTAATAGCACAATAAAAATCCTGAGCTGTTTCCTCTATTCTGATGAAGTATAATGCAGAAGCAAAGAAAACAAAGTGCATTTAATCGTATTTCTATTTGGAATTTAAAAGATTTTACTGTGCAAATATCATTTACAAAACTTTCTGAATTACAAACAAAGATATCATTTCAAAAGAGATTACTTTCTCGAGAAATTTGCTTTACAAATAATAAAAAGAGATATGAATTATTATTTTTTATTTAAAATCGTTTGCATTCCTGTTGAATTTCCGCAAACGCTTTTAATCTATTCGCATTCAAATAACTTTTAAAAATATATTTGGAAAACTTTTTTTTCTCTTCCGTGATTGAATTTGAACCATTCTCTCTTTTTTAAACAGCATCGCAGCTTCATTCACACAAGTTATTGACCTTTTTGCTTGCTTTAAAACCAGAAAAATAAGTTTTTGCTCAGTAAAATACGAGAGGAGCATCTTCATAAACCAGAACTATCGGAACAAATGTGATTTCATGGGCAGGTGGGTTTGAGGGGAAAAAATAAAATAATAAAATGGGAACGAAACCAGAGTGAAACATTTCTATTCACTTAACTACAAAAATTCACGAGACTTTCACCTTTTTTTTCCCTAGCCACGTTTTCTCTAGTTTCTACGACTCTTTTAAAAATAACATAGATAAAAAATAAATGCTCTTGTCAAACAAAATCTTCAAGTTTCTTTAGAAAAATACTCAAACGTGAAAACTCAATTCACTTCACTTTCTATTTCTTTGACATTTCAATTGAACCAGTAACATATCATTGAAAAAAGGAAAAGTGTATGCGCTTGTGGTCACGCAAGACTATGTTCCTATCGCTCAAACCATTGACCAACGTCCATCAACCTTTCATGCTCACACAATGATCGACCATCGCGTGCAATTACTTTTTTTACATGTCTAGTAAAAATGATTGATACGTTTGATATGTTTTTTTTTTGCCATATACTACTGATATAACAAATGACCTTGAATAAAATTCACTTCAATAGAAATGAGAATTGTTATATTTTTTAAATATAATTACTTAGGCTATTATTTTAAAATTTAATAGAGATTGGTGTTAGTAATTTAATCAAACTCATGTATATATGGTATATGTTTACAGCAATGAAACTCATTTTTATATTTTTATTGTAGATTTTTTTTTATTTGCCTGAATTTTTAAAAACATAAAAGCATATTTTTTTATGTCAGTAAATGTTCTTTTTTATTTGTAATTATTTGCTTTTATTTTTAAAAATTGGAACATGTTTTTATTCTTAAATAAAACTAGATACTTTTGATAAAGTTAAGATGAGTGGATTTTGCGAAACCATCGCGTAATAAATAATATTAAAAAAAATATTAAATAAAAATAGCAGGAAATAGCTAGGTTAGGAAAATGAATTTAGAATTTTAAAAATTAAATATATTTTTTTATTAAATATTTAAAGTATGCTTGAAATTCTTCGCTGGTCATGGTTAAGTGAATTCAGTTCAGTTAGATTAACGTTTTGATTCAAAGTTACAAGAGGTATATTTTGAAATGAACCTCATAAATTTAAACTTCGATCGAAAGAATGATAAATTTCATATTCCATAATATGTATTAAAAAAAGCGAATTCGTCGAAATTTGCTTGGATTTCATAATGTACTTTTTAAAATTATTAATGAATTCAAAATATATTTAAAAATTGCGGTTATATGAATTTATTTTAATTGGTGTTTTGAATTCTTCAGATATGGAATGTTTTTAACATGAAAAGAATGCATCTATTCTTTGAAATTTTTATTCATTCAATACTATTGCAATTCGATTAATGTAAAGATGTATTATTTATATTTGCATTAAAAAGTATGTTCTGCATAAGAAAATACCCTTAATATTGATTACCATTAATGAGCTTTAAGCTTGCTTTTGTTGTTTTAAAATAGTTAAAAAATCTGCTTCAAATCTTTTTAGATATTGACAATGATGTAAGTAAGTAACATTCATTAATATGAAAATAAAGTGATTTCCACACATATCCCTCTCTTTTACCCCGACAAACAGCTGGCACTTTTATTTTTATTTTATTTATTTACACACACACACACATACACACACACACATACACACACACACACACACACACACACACACACACACTCACACACACACACACACATATATATATAATATTGAGAAAAAAATGCCAGTAAAAAACATGTTTTTATTTCAAAAATTCTTATTCGGCAACTTCACGAGGAGGGTTAAGTTTTAGATATCTATACACATGTTTGCAAATGCGCTGGGAATGAAATTGCCTGGATATAAATAATGTGTTGGAAGAGCATTCAAGAAACAAAATTTGGTTTTATAACACGATGATGTCTGGAACCTACACGGGCAGACTTAATGCACCATTTTAAATTCGTGATGCTGTTGCATATGGCTCAAAAAATATCCAAAAATACCTCTGAAGAAAAAGAAGAAATAAATATGACAAGAACAAGCATATTCCGCTTTCTTCTAAAAATGTAAAATGCAGATATGCGAAAAGGTTGAAAAGAGCTATCGTTTTCTAAAATGATCTTCTTTTCTTCGTATTTTCTTTTTAAATTTTACATAAAGAGTGACGGCCTTACATAAGTGGGTTATCAGAATCTTAACTGCGGGTAGCAATTTGGTGTTAGCAAAGGTCGCGAAGAGATTCGACCCACCAGAAATTTCACCTTCGTAGATCAAATCAGTTCGCATACACGATTGGTGTGGATTCTTGACATAATTCAAAATACCCATTTTTATCACGTATAAGGTAAAAGTGTGTATTATTCAGGTGTCAGATGTCGAGTCTTAAACTTGCTTGTAACTGTTTATATGCTAAACATCAGAAACTTAGAAATCGATGGAAAATTCTATTTTATTTTCTTTTATTTCTCTTTTTCTTTCTTTCTTTTTTTTTTACCTTTTTGATTGTTTTTCTGAAAGGATGTATTGTCGTTAATTTTATTGGTAGTAAATTGATGGCATTATGCTATTTTTAATATTAAAAAATAAAATTGATTCGAAAAATAAAAAATTCTTCGAAAAATAAAATTGATGAAAGATTTTAAATTGTTTTGTTATTGAATGCTAAAGAGCAATAATATTATACGTAAGTATTCATACGAAAATATCTCTATGAAATCTATCTTGTAAATTAAATCTTATCTATCTTTTAATGAAATCTCTAACAATTTATCTCTAATATCCAAAATATCTCATAAGATCTTCTCACATCTTTGATTATAGAAATATTTTAATATTTTATTTATTTATTTTCTTTTCTTTTGTACTTTTTATAGTACAAGGAGCCAAAAACTTATTAAGACAGGTTTATATGGCAAAATATGCAATGATTTTCATAACTGACTTATTTACGCTATGCATAATGTTTCTTTGCTTTCTGAAAAAATAATGGCATGTGCTAATTTTTGCATTGCGGTAATCTTTTTTTTAAATTTTATTTTTCTAACTAAATTCATTTTTCGAAAACTTAATTATTTCTTTTAGATTTTTACATTTTTACTATTTGCTTTCTCTTTTCTATATCTCATCATCAATTCTTTGATTTTGTAATCTTAATTATTTCTCAAACCATTGCATTGTTTTAAGCCTTAAAATTGAAAACATTATAATAAATATATCTATTTATATAACCCTCATGCATTGCTTTTTGGCATGAATGTATTAAAATTTTTTAATCACAATTGTATATAGAATTTGTAATAAGATTTTCAAACATTTCATTCAAGACCTGTCTTAAAATATTAAAACCTATCACAATTATATAGCTTCCTTTACATTATAAGATTTTGAAGGATGAACCCTTGCTCTCTTCTTCTAAAAAAAAAAAAAGGTGCTTTATTGTTTGGCATTAAATACGATTCTCGTAGTTATCATTCTTGCGGTTTGTTACCTCGTCTTCAATAGATATTTTCACTTGTTATCTCTTTCTAATTCGAAACATAGACTATCCCTACGGTTCTAAACCTTTGATCTCAGCATTCACGTAGCTATGACACATATTCTTTTGTATAAGAAGAAACCCTCTTCCAGTCTAACTTGCTGCAACATCTAAAGACTATTCATTAGAAGGCTTTTAACACTATCATTGGGGCATCATGAACTGACGTGTGTTGTTTTTTCTTCGTTCTCGATTCCAAGGTATACACACTTTTTTTGTGTGTGTTTTTCCCCTGCTCGCTAAAAAGTCCGACAACATGTAATTGGCTTACCGTAGAAGATTCCCTCTTGTAGAGAAAAGTTGCTTTTCTCACGACTGTAATAGTTTCAGAATTTACTCTTTGAAAAGAAATTTGCTGATTTTGGATTTGTGATTGTTGTAACTATGCTTAATTTTAGATATGCGGGAAGTGCATTTGCACAAGAAAAGAATCTTGGTAATTTTTGAAAATTTTTTTAATTTTCTCATCGTTAAATGCAGAAATGAATGCATTCTTAATATTTATGCTTTTTTAAGATACTGTGAATTTTTCCTTAAAATGTTAATTCGTTTTCTGAATCTTTCATGTTGTTACCTTGTTGTCTATTGTCTGCAAAATTCATTTTTTTTATTTAATAAACGGAATGCGAGTTATTTACTTTAATAGGGAAAAAACCAAGCAGTGGTCGTTAAAAATTATATTCTATTTTTAAAATCAAATAAAAATAGCGAAGAGAGTTTTAAACTGCGATTTATTTAAGATTACGTAATATTAATAAAAAATCGTCAAATTTTAATTAATTTGTTAATCTTATATGAACTGTGAGTGAAGAAAATTCGTATTATTTTATCATACCATAAATACAGTATATGAAGATTTATAACGTGAATCTCTTAAAGAAAATTTCTAATACTGGCCTCATCTTATCTGCTAAATTATGCAACGTTGTTATTTTTATTATTGGTTATATGATCTCAATTGCAACGCATAGTTACTTAATTTTTACTTTCTGATATATGTAGTATAGAAAAAGTTTAATAATCATCAAAAAGGGGGGGAGGGGATCGAACTCGTGATTTTGACGAATTTTCACATTTCAGACCTTATTGAGTTCAAAAAACACATTTTTGGAAAATGTCCGTTAATCTATTTATCTGTGACAAAGATACCTCAAAAATGCTTTGATATAGACGGTTGAAATTCGGTATACCATTTTTACACCAAATTTTCAATTTTCTATGAAACTTTCAGTAAAATCTGTCCAGAGGAAGTCCATCTGTCCGGCTGTTCGAATATAAGTTAACACGATAACTACAAAACGAAGATAGCTATATAGGTAAAATTCTGTACACAGATTTAACATCTGTAGTGTAGACACCTGTCGAATTTTGAGCCAAATCCAACTATGGGTTGACTGTCTGTCAACCTGTACTTTCCAAAAACTTGTAAACGCGATAATTAAAAAACGCAATGACTATAATATATAAAATTTGGTATGGAATTTTAAGACTACCATTTGTCCATTTTTTTTCAATCGGTTGAGAAAAACGTAAAACACGAACACGATTTTTGGATATTATTTACTGGTTCCAAGGATTAATCGCCAAATAACTCGCCTAGGATAACACCAAAAATTCAGTAAAAATGCTAAATTCACGTCAAAAGTAATATTTCTTAACTATTGTACGCCATTGCTATGTAAGGCGTTCTCTGGCATGGCAAGTTTATTAGAGAGCAAGCGAGAAAGTTTTGGGGAGACAATTCAAGCTGGTTTTAACTTGAACACTAGAGTTAATGAAATACACCCGAAAGACGTAGTTGAACTGTGGAATTTTTTTTTCCTCATATGTTAAGGATAAAAAGAGAACGTTTTATAATTAAAAAAAAATATATATTCGATTCCTTTAGATTTTGACAAAACAACATTTTTTAATGTGATTTTTTTTAACACAGCTTTTTTCATTTTCTTCATTGGTAGTGTATATTTGAATTCGATAACTCATAAATGTAAAAACATTTTTTTCAATGACGAATGAAATTTGGCATATGGTTTTATTATTAGAATCTTTGAACTGTGCCAAATTTTGGGCTAGATTTGTCAGCAGGTTGAAAACGATATATTTATTAAAAGTTGGATAAATCAAATTGAGATGCGATTTCGGCATTGAAATTGTAAATATTTGTTACATTTTGTATTCAATTTCTTGTCAGAAAAGAATCCATAAAGCATTCTGTATTTTCTGTATAAAATGGAACTGCATGAAATGTGCCATATACAGGAAAACTTGCGTGTAGATTGGAAGAACTGGTTGATTTTGAATCAAAGCATTTGAGACTTTCAGTTAAAATTTAAACTTTTATGACGGCCTTAATAACCAATTTCACACTTCTTATTCACATTTTTATGCAGTTATCTTTTCTAAATATTGTATAGTGATTTTTTATAAAACATTATAAATAATAAAATAATCCTTATAAATGATTTTCAGTTTTATATGATCTTGTATGAATTATTTTTATTTTCCTTTTCTACTTCTCGCAAAAAACAGTTTCTATCTGTGAGTTATATCCAATAATTGTGTTTATGTGTGTGCATGTGGTAATAATTTAATAATGGACTGAACTCATAACTTAAACAATCAATCCAGGAAGTTATAAATCCTTTATTGCTGTTTACATCTCTCACGATTAAATTTACTTTTTAGAACATTCCTTTTTGAATAACTTTGAAGAAAGGGAATATCTGCCTAATAATATGTCCGAGAAACCGAATCGTCCCGTAATTCTCTTTCTTTTGTACAATTTATCCGTTAATCAGAATGTAGGCCGCAGTTTTCATTTCATAGAAAACTTCTATTAACTCTTGTTTCCAATGAATTAACCTCCTCACCTGCTACAAAATCATCAAAATAACGGCCGGGTATAATAGTGATAGTGACGACAGAGTCCGGAAGTGGTTTTCAACGGAATTATTGAATGAAAGGGAAATGATATCTGAGGTAAATAAGAAAACTGAATTCATATACTAAGATCATTCCTGGGGATTTCCTTTTTTTTCCCCCTTACTGAACTGTTTCGTTGTGCAGACCTTAGAAACTTCATCCGCATTACTTTCATAATGGAATTTTTGTCTCAACAATTTGGGTTTCGTTGGCGTGGGTTTTATCTTAAAAGCTGGTTTCTGAAAATGATTTTGTTTGTGGTTACTGAAACAAAAACTAAGTTGATTTCAACACATTGTAAGTTAATATGTGTCACGTGGCTATCTTTCCATTCTAGATACTTTGCAAGAAGTTTAGGTCTTTCCTATAATTTAGTCGTCATATAAATTATTGAATTCCATTTTTTTTGTCAACTTATAGTTTATGAAATATTTATCAAATCTCATTTTAAGTGTTTATATATAAAATAAGCTGTTAAATTTCTTTTTTGAAATTTCGGTTTATTTCATTTTAATTCTGTAATTTTAAATAGTAATTTAAAGAATTAATTTTCACTGTGTGTTACCAGCTTAACTAACTGCAACTGCCGTAATCTGATTTATGTATTCAAGCGAACATGAAGCCAACATTAGCTGACGTAATTTTGGAAGTACCACTTTAATGATTATATTTTGTATTTATATAATAATTATTTTTTCTAAAATATATTTTTCTAATAATAATCTATAATAATAACTATTTCTAATAATTATTTTTTCATTTATGATAAAAAAAATATTGTTTTAATTTCATTGGTATAATTAAGAACAAATCATTTTATATGAAATGCTTTTATTGGCCGATTTTTATTAAATGTGGTTTAGGGATAATAACTTTTTGTCTATAAATATGATAATTTGGGTAAATAAGCAATATAAGTATCTTAAATTTCACTAAACACTTATACAAGGAGAAAGTATTTCGTATTTCAGAAACTCTTAAATACAGAACTTCAAAAAAAATATAATTTTGTATAAAATTATTAATTTTAATTTTAAATATAAAACCATTTGTTTAGAATTTGCATTTTAGAATGTGGCTGTGTGTAATATTTTTAATCTGTCAGGACAAAAGTATTCGTAATTTATGCCTTTCCTTCAACAATAAACATTGAAGTTATTACATTATTTTTGAACTATGAACATCTTATTTTTGTACTATGCAAATTTTCCCTTTAATTATAAATGACGAAGAGGTAAAATATTGTTGCAAGTTTCCTGCGGCGAAAATGCACGAATTAATAAAACAGCGCATCTTATGTATATGGCAATATCTTATCGTTTTTAATTGATATTAATGCCGTTTCACTATTTTTTTTTGACGCATAAAGTTCAAACTGCGCAGTGAATTTTCAAAACTCTGTCACTTATGCATATGGATAAGTAAGTAATTGCTCTATTCAAAAATAATAATAGCTATAAACAGTGTATCCAAAAAGAATCTTCCTTTTCATGCCCACAGTTATCATTTTGTTTATCTTTGGCGCATCCGTCCGCGCTTTTATCTTTACATTATTTTTCCCAGTGTCTGATCCCGTTGTCGGCATACGATAACGTTTCTTTAATTATCGTGCATTGTGCCCGTGAGCCCGACTAACGTCCTACATTGTATCCGGCTAGGAAACATGACCTTGACCCTTGCCTTGGTTGAAGGAATATCAGACGGGTCTGTGCATGAAGATTGCTGCTATACAGCATTAAGTTTCTCGAAATGGGTTTCATACACCTTTCGTTTGATGAACTCTGTATTAAAAAAATCAGAAGAGAAGTACTTTGTACCATTAAGGAGGGAAAAGAGGGAGAATACGCGAAGGACAATGAAGGCCGAGTGGTTTCTTTTCCATTGTTATTTTGGAGTCAATGACAGAAGTAATTGAGTAAAATCAAATGCTCTGAAATGAAAAACTGTAAATATGCACTTCAAAAGAAAATCAGTGAGTAATGGTGTGAATATCTTCTCATAATACTTTGATGGCTGGTAAGTTATTTAAGAGAAATATAAATGTTCAGAGAAAAGGCTAAATTGTAGTTATAAAGCTAAATTGTACAAGACTGATAGTGTGATAATATTTTGAAATTGCAGGTGGAAAAGCAGGAAGCAGTATTTTTAATTCGTATTTGGCAGTCGATTTCTGACCGTCTGTTATAAATATTTTAGAAGTTCCGTTATTTCAGATATTTTTGGAACTTATTGAACAAATCTGTCTTATCCAATGTAATTGTAATGTTTTAATAATGTATTCATTTTTAAATTTTTATATTATTTTCGCTTTTGTGACTCGAAGAATTAACGTATGCAACTCTATTGTTATAACCATTATTTCAATAAAATACAGAGAATCAAATTAAAATGCACCACGTCGATATTTTAGCTGTGAAATGTTACAAATGCAAATTAAGGAATATAGGTAGAAGCCTGGACTTTAAATGGCATATTTTGAAGGTTGCATTATTTATTACCAAGAGCGAAAAGCTGAAAGTAAATCAGATAATAATTCAGATATAAATTATGTTAATGAGAACTTAACTACTATCTGAGTGCTTTTTTAACACAGGTTTTAATTCCCTATCCTTTGTCCATAATTTTATATATTTTACAAAAATATTCCAAATGTTTAAATCAAGAGAAAGGTGCTGTTAACATTCTTGTCTTTTATAATTCAAATAAATGCAATCCCGGAGGGAAAGAGATGAAAAGTGATTTTATTGAATATTTTATGAAAAGTGATTAATTTCATTGCGAAACTGCCAAAGAAAACAAATTTTCGTTTCAAACTGAAGCTGATTCACTGATTCTAATTTTTCCCTTTTTCTATTTCTTTTGTACTTACTTTTCTCCATCTATAATTTTTTTTTACATTTTGAATTTTCTATTTTTTAATAACTTTTTTTAAAAAAAAAAAGATAATGAAATCATTAAGAAGACGTATAATTTATAATTTTATGTCATGTCATTAATTATGGAATACATATTTGAAAAATGTCTGATGTAAAGGAAATATGAGTTCGAATTATTCATAAGGAATGGAAAACTAAAATTATATCTTTCGAAATATATTAATATGAGAGGCTATCAAAATTTTTTAGGTTAAAATAATTAAGTATCGTTAATTGATTTTTCCCCTAACCAAATTGTATGTGTTGAGATTAAATTCTACCAGAAAGTTATTACTATTACTGGAACGGTAAATCACTGTTTTCAAACGTGATTTACAAACCACTATATCTTTAGTACGATGGATTTTGATATCATATTTTTACGTTTTTCATTTATGTCTAAGTGAATTATGATTGTTACGAATTACAGTATCTTAAGGAAGAGGTAATAGGTAGCGCTATGTGTATTCATTTTCATTTGTATATGCAGTAGACTCCCGAGTATCCGACCTAATGTGGCGGAAAGGCAAGCGCCGGATAACAGAAAAGTTGGATAGGCCAGAGTTCTATGAACTCATTTCTTTACCTACTGATACCAGAAGATAGCGTTTTTGTACTAAAACTCACTGTTATAATACGTATTTTCTTACTTCTTATTGAGCTCTAACCTGCACGTTTCAAGGATTTATGAGAGAAGAGAAAAAGTAATTCATAGACAAGACATATATAATAGAAAAGCTGTTTAAAAATTTAAAAATGTACAAATAAGTCATTATACCCACTGTTCCACACTTGTTCATCGACTCTGTATAATCTGATATGAAAATGAAATTCTGCTTGCTTCATAATATTTCTTTGTAAACTATATTGGCTGGGTGATCACTTCGTTCCTCATGAGATTCATTCTGTCTCTATAATTCAATTGCAGTGCGATTTAAAGAGCGACTGTTACTTCGTTTAGATCCTCCTTCCCTAAGTGTGGACATTCTTTCACTGATATTCGCTAACCGAACATTTCTTTCCGCTACATTTTCATTTTCACGCAACAAACGAAGCGTTTTGGCATTTAATGGGCTCCGGCCAGATTTACTTTTTTTTTTCACATAATGAGTTTTGAATTGTTGTTTAAAATCTGATGTAAACAAAGAAATGTATCGTACATGCATACCATAGTTCTTGTTATTAGCGCAGTTTGAGGTTTTCGTACATGCGCTGATAAGTGCAAAGCCCCAATACTGCTGCTTTATGCATGCGCGAATCGTAGTAGGAAAATAATTAAAATCAGTTAAGTTTCATAAGTTTCAGTTAAGTTTCATCAGTTTCATAAGTTATGAAACTCCTTTTTATTATTTTGATATGAGTTCAATATACTAAAACCTTCCCCAATAAATGCCCTATAAAATGGTACAAATATCTCCAATATCAGTAAAGTATTTCCCGCATTTTTCTCTTTCAAACATACAGGCGCTTTCAGGACACTTCATTTTATATTATATATAGATTTACAGCGGATTGAGCTTTTACAAACTCATTATTTTCTTATTATATTACTTTTAATAAACAAAGGTTTCATCTTCATTGATAAACTTTTAAGATTTATTTTTTATTTACAAGGTCTCAAACTTAAAGAAGCATTAAATTTTCCTTATAAAATAAAACGGTAAGCATATTTACTTTATGTAATTAAAGATTACTTAATTAAATGTTTTGTGCAAAAATCTTGAACGCTTCAAATAAGTTGCTTGATTTTTTATGTAATACTTGGAAATTTTTCTGTTTTGTCTCTTTCGTTACGCAACGGCTAAAATTGTAAATTAATTGTCGTCACATGTTGCAATCAATCGTAACGTTCTGCATCAAACTAACTGAGATTTGTTACTGAGTTGCTTTTTTTTTGTCTTGATTTGAAACATAATGTTTCAAACTAAATTGCACCTTTGCAATTATAAACTAAATTGCACCTTTGTGAATTTTGACAAAAAGAAAAAAAAACTTTTAGTGAAGTAAAAACTATTAAATTGCTTTTCAATTTTATTTGCATAAATAAATGGCTAAATTCTCCAAAAACAGTTTATTGAATTTGTATTTGTCTCATATTTTTTTCTAGTCTTATTTGAAATGGAAGGTTTGGATACCCAAAAGTTTAACATTCAGTTATTTTTCCTCCTTTTTATTAAAATGTATTGCTTCTCTAGGAGTTAATCGTTTCAGTGACCTAGTCAGAAGCTTTAAAAAACAAACCGTTTTAGATCAAATCTTTGAGCTTGATACTGAATCGTGATTAAGCGTGTATAAAAAACATTGTTTATAGCTGCTGTAGATGTTACACTATAATAATGTCTTAGCATGCTTCATGTAGAATGTGATGAGGAAAAAATCTTATCAGTAAAAATTATTAGGTGCATGTTGCATACATTACGTTCTAAACTTTCAGTGCAAGATCTATGTAGATTAAAACTATAAATTAATTTTTTTTAACATCTGTTTCTACTATGGCTCGCAAATGTTTTCTTTCACATTTGTAACCCGAAACAAAAAGTAAAAGATAATGCTTCAAATTAAAACTCTATTTAGGTTATCTTCCTTAATAAATAAATAAATAAGTAAAAACTAGCATCATTCTTTAAACTTTCATTTTTTTAACGTCCAAAAACATTTTTTTTAAATTTAAAGAAAATGCTTTAAATTGGGAATATGCAAATATAGCTACATTCATAACATTTTTTAATTGAAAATGTTTTATTTTGTTATCAGTTTCAAACTTATCATGTTTTTTGTCATTTTTTTTATTAATCTAAATTTGGCTTTTAAACTATTTTAAGGGACTGAATTCATTGTTTTGCTATAATTTGGCTAATCTATAATGTGGTTCTGTCATTTTTTTTTATAATGTACCTTCTTTATTATAGTAAACTTAATTTTTCCCTATTATTATTATCATGGTTATGAGAAGTTTCTTGTATAATGGTTAATTCTTGTCACCATGGTTGATACAGAAATGGTGTGAAGCTAGCTACCTGCTACTGATGGCGCGAAGTGCCTCTTGAGGGAGGGTTATACCGTGACCGGTGATGGGGCTTAGGACTCAACCATAGTTCCCATTTATGCTGTCTAGCCGTTGCAATCACTTAGAAGTTCGGAGTTGCTATTTATCGTTATTATAATTATTGCATCAACCTTACTAACGAAGTGACAAAGTGAAATTTATCTTATGCTGTTATTTTCTTTATATTTTTTGGCAATTGCTTGAAATATCTCTTTGTGAAAATAAGTGTAAATGTTAAAAAAAAAGTGTGAATAAAAAAAGAATTTAAAATGCAGATAATGTAAACATATTGGTAGTACGGTTATTTTTTTAATAAAATGTATAACATTTTGGTGTTTTTTATTTCAATTTTCATATTATTATCCTGAGTAATATCATTATTCTCCTTTATATGAACCATTATATATTAATGGTGTTATTTTCTGGGGGAGACTAGCATCCGAAAGGGAGCTAGCATTATGTTTAGTGCGTTTGTCTTCAAGAAGTAGTTTGCAACTGATGTTGTCAATGTGTGGGAGGGGGGGGTCTTTCTTTTTTTATTTAATAAGTTTTTAAATGTTTTATCTTATGATCTTAATGTCATAAGATAAGTTCGGAGTGGAGTCTTAGTCGTAATAAATATTTTTTTGAACATTCCTTATTTGTTGAATTCGTATATGCTGGTATCGTTTTCATTATAATTTTCCATTGAAAAATTTCAATGAGCAACATTGAAAACGTCAAACGTTCAACAATTAAATGTGGGTTCTAATGTAAAATGTACCTAAGGCATATGCTTCGATTCCATCAAAATTTCCTAAAACTGGAGTTCTTATCAAGTTCCCCAAATCTTTGAATTTTGGTGAAAATAGTGCTTCATTTCTCCCCTTTCACTTTCCTCTTGTATAAAAGCACCGTCTATAAGAGGGGCGTTATCGCCAGAAGCACTCTCCATCGTTCTACTCTCCCCAACTTTACTTTTTTCCCTCCTTTTGAGTGACAGGTAACTAGAAAATGGAATAGGGCGGCGCCGTGGACCAACCCTGGAGATGGATGGAAAGTCTGCTCTCAACCCCCTATTTAACTAACTACTGACGGTTTCCTAAAGGCCATTGTTTTATCTAAAAGTGTCATCTTTTTAGTCAGCTGTTTTTTAATAATGATGCTGCTGCTGAAAAGTGCTGTCTGCAGTGTGCCATCAAAATTCATAAAAAAGTAATGTAATGAGAAACAGTTTATACGATCACCCAGGCTCTAATTTTTAAAAACTTGCGAGATCGTTTATAGTATTTTTGCGCATAATATTTTTTGAGATTTTCAATAGTCTTAAGAAATCAGGATTTATTTATTGTTGCAGTATAGTTTTGTCTATAAATTGAGTTGGTAAATTTTGGATGGAAAAGAATTTTTTAAAAAGGATATCGAAATAATTGTAGTGTATATATATGGGTTTGTTACAGTTATTACTAATTTCTTAATTCTGTGGTATTGATACTTTAAAAAAATATTTAATTAAAAATATTCGCTTTTATTAACAAAATCTAGAAAAATCGATCCCACCCCCACCTACTACTCCTTTACGATTATTAAATTTTTGAGCTTCAAATATATTATTGTGCTATTTTTTAAAAAAATATTCCCATTATAAAAAAAATTGATATTCTGAAATGTGCATTGAATGAAATATGCATTCAGAAATCGAAAACTAGTCGTAGGAAATAAGCATTTTTCTTTCTTTCTTTCTTTTTTCCCAAAAATATTCCAAGTAAAAGGGGAAAAAAAATTCCAATTAAATCTTTGTCTCATCAGTGTCGCCCGTGACAGACAGAAGGGGAGGGAGAATTTTGCAATTGATCTAATCTAAATTTTGAATAATGAGTTTATTTGTTTTTGCGCATAGTCATAAAATTAATGTGTAAATGTAAGAAAATAATAAAATCTACTATGGCAGAATGTATTCTGAATTATAGAATTAATGGAATATATTAGTTACTAATTTCTATTACACTGAATTCCATTATCCACAAATAATATTTGACGAAATATTGCATTGTTTTATTTTCCATCTTAGCCATTCATACGTATACTAAAATCTAATTATATATATTCTAGTAATTCATACGTATGAATTAGTATACTATACATATACGTTTGCTAAAAAGATTCTAGTATGCGTATACTAAAATCTGTTTTACACTTCATTTGTCTGTTTCCCATTACTGATCTTCCATAATTAACAGATTAGTGTAAGAAATGTATAGAATGAATTGATCAATATTATGTTGTAATATGAAAAAGAAAAATATGTCTATATTCTAATAAAGTAAAGATTAAATGGAATACCGAGCTTTTCATTCGAAAATTTGATGAACGGCTTTAGAAATTTTTTAGATAACCGGTTTCAGAAACTTATAATAAATGGCATATAAATCTTAAAATTTTTTTTTTCTTATTTCTGCTTTATACTTTATATTTAAAAGAGAAGGAAAAGAAAATGTCCTTTTCCATCAAGGAGAAAGAACGAACGCAGTGGTAATTGGGTCGTAAATTGCGTTCTATTTCTAAGAAAGTTCAAAAATGACAGGGATGAGTATGCTACCCTTCGCACGGGTGATAAGTTGCTATAAAAATAAGTAAATAAATAAATAAGTAAAGTAAATAAGGTTTTTCTTTTTTTTTAAATAGATGCTGTTGCGGCATTGAAAGTAAACATTATATTTTTATATTTTTTTCTTCTTTATTTTTGTTATCGTTCTTTATTTGAAGAGCTTATACCCTTTCAGCCTGTTTTCAAGTCAATATATATATATATATATTCGAAATTTTTTTTGTGTCCCTACGTTTTATTTGCAGATAGATTATACGCTTTAAAAATAATTTTCTCTTATTATCACTAGTACGTGAAACAATTATTTTTTTCGGAGCTTATAAAGAATAAAAACAAGTCTAATTATGTCTTGATGATTTTTTTTTATTGAAGATTATAAGATTTTACTCTTTCACTTTTTGAATAAACAGTTATGCTTGAGGTAAAGTACTTTAATTGCATTTTTTTTTTACTCATTTTATAATTTCAACTCTTTTAATAATGTCATTCGCAAATGAAAATAAAACACAAATTCACAAATGAAATAAAACAAAACATTTTCGATCAAAATTTAATTAAATTTCATTTGAGAGCTGTCTTCGGGGCAAAGGAGACTATTGTGGAATTAATTTATTTGAAATTGCTATAAATTCTCTTTGCCTTGTTACTCTTGAGGATATTCGAGAGCTGCTATTGCTGTATCTTATGAAATGATTTAATTCATATGAATTAGATCATACCATGACTTAATTCATGAATTTCCAGATTAAAGCTATGAATTATTTTAAATGATGTAATTTTGAATCTCTTGCAGGTGAGAAAGAGGATATCTGGGGACTTACTTTCAAAATTAGCATGGATCCATTTCCATAATTTCAGTTCATATTAAACTTCGCCAACATGTTTAATTATTGATTTTTGAAAATATAGTTTATAAAAAATGAAAATCGATGGGAATTTGTGAAAAATTTTACTAATGTATTTTCCGAATAATATTATATAAAATTACATTTCTTGAAATATAAGACAGTGCTCTAATAATAAATAAAAATAAAACCGCATTTAATATAGGATCAATTTTATGTAAACTGAAAGGCAATCCCTACGATGGATCTTAAAATTACGTCATGGCTTAAACCTCTTAATATCTGGGACACCGAAATTCGCTCGGCAAATCCACCCCCCTGTAAAATTATATTTTTTGGAGAAAATATTTAGATACGAATCACATACTGATTATATATGAATATTTTTCAATCTTAGCTACCTATGAACTGGTCATTTCAATAAAATAAAAAAAATAAATAAATAAATCACGAATGCACTTAGTCGAACATGTTTTTCGAAACAGTATGCTATATTACAGTATTTATTTTACAGTTTATCTATCATTGTAAAATTAATTACACCCAGTTTTACCGTGATAAAATCGGGTTGGAGATGGCGCTATATGACATTTTCAGCATGTGAGCACACAGGAAAAGACTTTAATAGTTAGTTATAAAAAATGTTTATTTTGTGTATGTTTGTGTAAAATCAATTTTTTTAGGAAAGACACCTATATAACCTTAAAAAGCAAAAATATTAAATATAAATAATACACAAGTAAAAAAATGAAGCAAAAAGCGCGACTCGAACCGAGGATCCACAACACATACACACTCGTCATTCATATTTTTCTGAGCACTATACAGATCGGCCCACACTCCGAAGTAGCAGTTGAATGTACTTATTCTAATAGTTACTTATAAAAACGTGTGTATGTGTAAAATCACGTTCTTTCAGGAAAGACACTTATATAGAAAAACTTAAAAAGCAGAATTTTATCTAAATATAAAATTTTATCCAAATCGTCAGAGCCGCTTCCGAGATGCACAAAATAAATAAATAAATTTATATATATACAATTAAAGCCCATTAACAATTATAATTTATTAACAAGTATTGCACATGAATGAAGAAACCGTTAAACTAATTCAAAGAAATTGACTAAAATTTCTTTAAAAATTAAAATCTGTAACTTTCTGTGCAGATTGATGATTTTAGATGTTAAGAAGATTGAGAAATATTTACTTTTTATTATTTTATGGTGTTCACCGAATATTTTAAAGTCATGATAAGCGGAAACTCATATACTTCAAGGGGGGTATAAGGGTTCCTGTCAGCTGACGGCCGTTCTTTTGATTTATAGTTGAGCTGCCTGAAATTAGCTGTAACTTTATCTAACTGGAGCAACAGCCGCCCAATTGATCGATCTATCGATAGCAATCATCAGCAATTTTCTATCGACTTGGATAACACCTGAGCTTTGAAATGCATTTCGTTGATCCCACGTTTTTGACGTTACATTCATTGAAACTGATAACGTTATTGCGAAGCATCTGAAATGTTCCTTTAATTAAGTGCTGAAAATTGGGGACTTTTATTTTTGGATCAGACTCAACGAAAATAGCTTGATCAGCGGATTTCAGTGTTAAATGGTTGATTGCTGAAACGTTTTCAATGTGACTGAATCGTTTCCATTTCGTTGATAGAACTTTTAGACATTTAAAGCGTGATGCAGTAAAAGTATGTTCCATGCAATTCGTCTAAATTCGCAGATTAATGAAAGCTGCTCTGTATTATTTTCTTAGAGACAGCAGTCGTTATAAAAATTTGTGTCCTTTAAAATTCCAAACTGCATATTTGGAGAAGGTTGAGTGCTGTTTATGTTTGCAGACCAATATGCAGTTTTTACCGAAAGAAGATCTGTGATACATCTTTTACATTAAATTTGATTTTCACCATCATACCATTTCTTAGTAGTTTTTTTTTTCTAATTTAAATTACATCATTAGATGTAGTTAGAAAATCCAGGATTCATTCATTTGCGTCAATGAAAATCACCATTGTAAAAAGGAATGAATCAATAATCATCCATATGAAATCAATGAAGGTCAAATATTCATCTATTTGTATTATCAATTTTTCATGTTCTTTATTTATAAATTAAATTATTGAACGATTAATACAATTATATTACGATTAATACAAAACTATATATTTGAAAATTTTCATTTCCCATTTAATCGTATTCACTCCTTATTTTCCATTAAGTCTAAAAATCTCATCCCCTTGTTTAAATTAAATCCGCTCTCGAATCTTTTTCGAATCGAAGTCTCTTTGTCTTTTGACTACCCAATACCGCTTACCTACTTCGAGCCTCATTCTTTAAAAGTCCATTTAGAACGATAAATAATCCAATTAGGCTCAATATTGCATTCCACTGAAGCGAGATCCTCACCCTTTATATTTCTTCCTTCTCCACCCTTGCTCCTAAAATGCGCTGTTCATTTCTATACCTCTTTTGCAGTGGTTCTAATTGATTTTGGAACTATTTAATAGATATTAAATAGCATGGAAAATTCCCTAGCACTTAGAACGCGAATGCAAATTAGAATTAAGATGTCATTTGAATTCAGGGCCATTCTTAAATTGAGAAATTGCTTTCTTCATTTGTATAATGGCATTAGTATGTAATAAATATGAATAATTGAACTTCTACTGATTATGCACTGTGAGTTTACAACATTCTATGTTTAAATTTGTAGCGTTTTTATTAGACATGGAAAGGTAAGCATAAAATTTTATTTTCTCTTACATTAATATTATAATTATTTTATAGATCACATATTCGGGGAACTGTATTAGAATTAAAAAATATCTAAAAAGTTTATGCTAAAATAATTGAATATTTAATTTATATTTACTTTTTCCATTTTAATTTATATTTACTTTTTGCAGATATCTTTTTTCCCCTTACATTCATTTAGTTGTTACGTAAAAATAAATATGAAAGAAAGACTTAAACCGAAAACATCTTTGGCCTTTTATAAATTAAATGATTTTGTTTTATAAAAAATAATATAAATTAAATTATTTTATTTGTGATAACTTTGAAGAGAAATAAAACTATTCATTTTTCATTCTATTATCCTATGATCTTTCATTTATGTGATATTCTGAACCTGCCTTGAATAGAAACATCGAGAGTCATTCCTAAAAGAATGTTTTGTTAGGAACAAAATAAGTTTTCTGTTTATAATCTCCTTTTTCAGGCCAAACCCATTCACCATCAAATCCTATTTGCGGCGAAATATTTACTTAACTTTCTCTTCTAGTACCCTATTGATCCCCTTACCTGCGATCCGAAACGCTCTAGAGTTTTATTTTCTATATATATCCTTCATACAAAAAGAGGTCCAATCTTGGCTTAGTAAAAAAAAGTGCTTATATTTATTTTCCCCCAAAAGCATTGTGTAAGTTGGTTAATTTCTAAGGTTTTGTTGGAAATGCTTGTGTTAAATTTCTTTTGGGTAGCTTTTTTCAAATGTAATTTGACTCTGCGGGGGATCCTTTCACGTTCTTAATCTGATGTTTCTTCCCCAATTTCTTATTTTTGAAAATCTTTTATTTGTTGTCGCTAGTGTTGAACTTCATCGAAATGCACCCAAGGCTCAGTTTAGCTGGTAACAGGATTTACATAGCTCTCTCGTGGGAAAATTTTATTGAGGATTCGTCCAAGTTATTTTTAAAAGGTTTTATATTTATTAAAGGTTTTATTGATGCCTAATCTTTTCAGTAACTGCGTATTCGACTTTTAGTTATTATCTGCAGAATAATGGGGGAAATTTGTTTTCAAAAAGAGTTCAATTCATATTTTTTATTCATTTGCGAAGATTTTTTGTGTAAATATGTTGCGGATTGTCTTATTAATGAACACGATACAGGATAAAAATATATTTGTTATTTATATTGGAGAAGTCGTTTTTCTGCCCCCTTTTTTTCCTTCCCTCCTTTTTTTTTCTTTCCTCTTTTATTACGAAATCTGACTTTTAGAGCAATGCTTTCGTAGTATATTGGTGGCAAAAATTTGAAATCAAATCCCAGTTATTCATCACATGACATCAAATTTATAGAAAAAAGATTAAAATTCATTCTTTTATATCGTTACAACTTTTTCAGACGTTATATGCTCTGGAAAATATCATAAACTACTAAAAACATGCTTTCCTTCCCCCATCCTCTTTTTCTCCCATCTTGTGAATTATTATTTTTTTAACCAATTAAAACTATTCAAAACCATTTCAATATGAAGCATAAAATTTTCATCATGTGTAAGTAACTAGTAATTAACCTCATATACCTTTTGAAAAATGCTGATAAATTGTTAAGTGGTTCCGTCGGAATAAATATTATTGGATTTATTGATCGTTTGTTTTTATTTTGTTAATGTATGCAAAACGTATGCACTGCGTTTTAAAATTATATTTATTCTTAAATTTTCATGTAAGCGACATATTTTATGCACATATACTTAAATCTATGTATCATGCAAATAATTCAAACCTCCACTATCATAAATAAATAAAAATCTTCACTTCTTAGCACTAAAGCCACTCTTCCAACTTTTGAGAGCTTATCTCAATTTATAGATACATTATCTGTAGTTTAAATAAATAAAAGACGAGAATGTAAATTTATTTCTGAGATCGCACTAAAAATGTGATTTAATTTAAAAAAATTCTTTTAATGATTGTGACTACGCATATAAGTACATACATACAAACTTCGATCATTGTGATTAATCTATCATTATTAATAATGACGAATCGATGTGATAAATTGACTAATCACTTTTACCTGTTAAGAAGAAACTGTTATTATTACTACTCAATAACCGATTAGTTGTATTAATTTTTAATATTGAACGATAAAGTATATCTTATCACATAAAAAAAAGCGTTGCACATCTTAAAAAAAGAATATTTTATTTGTTTGTTTAAAGATTTAAAAAAAAAAAGGGGAAGTTATCTGAACCGACTACTTGACAAAGAATCATTGTTAGTATTGACTTGAATGTTCTCGAATGTCTGAAAGCTGGTACAGAAAACCTGACCATTCAATGCTGCATTCTCTGTATTCCTTAGTCATCCTGTTGAGAGTAAAAATAAATTTTTTTCTCCCATTTGCCCACTCAACTGAATGGCGGAAAGGGGTGTAGCGGAGAAAAAAAAAAGCGGAACTAAATTTTCCCCCTAAGTTTTTTTTATATGGCTTTTAAGTTAAGGGATGTAATTTTTTTTATATAGCTTTTAAGCATTAAATGAAAAATAAAAATTACATTCAATGTCATGCGCCGTTTCGTTGCAACAGTCTTTTGGGATTTATCAGACATCAATTAGCTTTCGTTTCCGATAATTCCTTTAATGGACTAGAGGGATTTAGATGGAATAAACTGATGTGTACTGCATGCACTCTATTAGAAATATCTTTATCAAAAGACTGACTCTATCTCCTATCCCAGATAAATTAGTTTAATATATTTTTTATACGTCTGCGGGGGCGGGGGGGGCTGATTAACAATAATATGAGAAACTGCTTTTCAATTAAATTGCATAATCATGATGTAATTTCCCCTTTTTAAATTTTATTCCTTTTGCGGCTAAATGCTTCTTAACAACACATTAGCTGTTAATGCTGTTAACAACATAGAACAGAATCATCACAGAATAAACTTCAAAGGAAATTTTAAGTTTATTTTCTTAACCTCTTGATCATTTGGATCCTCTTTTCACATCACTTGATAAATTATGAGCGAATAAAAATTTAAATTTATGTTTACGGTTTGTGATATATATATATATATATATATATATATATATATATATATATATATAGTTTGAAATATTAAGATAATTCTTTAATACATCGAATACAATTTAAGTGAAAAACAACTGAATAAATAATACCATGTTCAGTTTTTTTTATTAATATTTACTTCATATTTTTTGTCAGTGTAAATCTAATTTCAATATTGTTAATTACAAACAGCTGCGTTTACATTTTAAATCTTAGAACAGTTTTAGTATTTTAGAAATGATAATGAGATGTTAAAACAAACGCACCGTTATTTTATAAAAAAAGAACTTCTATTTACTTCCTGTTGTCTAGGATTTGTTGAGTGAACAGCTGAATTATGGTTTTATGTCTTCTGAGTATTACTCAGTGTACATGACTTCATACTGACTGGAACAAGGCTTGTCTATTGGACTTCCGCAAACGAAGGCTAAAAGCAGATTTTATTGCAATCATTTTTATTTCAGTGTCCAGCTTTGAAGATTTTCGAAAAATGATTCTAAAATAAAACTGAAGTCTTTCATTCGTGAAGTTATTCATTTCGTGTTTTCTTTCACGAAATGTAAATTTATGTTGATTAATTGTCAACAAGAAATCTTTTAATTATTTTTACCTGGTTAGATTTTTAGCTTTAGATATATCATGTATTAAATATTATATTCTGTTATAAGCCGTCTGTGAAAATGATAAGTCTTTTGTACACAGTCAAAGAGACTTTCGCACCATTTATGAGCCTTCAGTAATGTGTGCTTCAGATTAATTAATAGTAAAAATATCTCATACATTCATACCTGAAGTATCTCGTAGATTTTATTTATATTTTCTAAAAAAAAATAATAATAAAGTATAATTAAAGAATATTGTGCAGCATCTGAAGGTTTTTAAATTATGAAATGATTATTTTTAAAATTATATTTGAACTCCTCGCTAGAAAATGTATGGATTTTTGACGTCATTTTTATAATATTCATACGGAATTAATAAAAATTTAATCTTGCTATTCTTAATTACTTCTAATTTTACTTGTTTTAGCTTGTATTGTTTTGGAAAGAAGAAAGCAAAAATTCGCATTTTTATTTAAAACCAGAATATGATTCAAAAATTTGATATACAATATATTTTTGGTATTAGTTGAAAATATTATTTTATTTCAATATTAAAAACATTTCTAAGTCGTAATTTTATTGTATATATATTTTATATGACTGAATTTTATTTATTTAAAAAAATAATAGTTCATTTCAAAATTGATATTTAAGTCTTTTCTAACAAATGAAATGGATTGTGAAAACAGAAATGAAATTAAAAAGGTGGTTGTTGACTTTAACCTTAAAAAAATATCGTAATGAATGTATCGTGAATGAAAATGAACCATCGAAATCAATATCATAATTCATTATTAAATATATATTAAGTAAATAGAGATTGACAATAAAATAAGATATGAATATAAATTCTTAATAGTAGTTCTTTCTTCACCAAAAAAAAAAAAATGTAATTTCAAGTTGACTGGTTGTTTCTATCATACTGACCATCTTTGAAAACTAGAGTGAAAAGAAGAAAAAAAAAGTATGTGCTCTTTATTTGAATAGCAGCATGGGGGAATCTTTTTGTTTTTTTTAGGTGTCAATGTTAAGAGTCCATCCATCACTCTATCTGACTTTCATTTAAAAACCACTTAAGAATCCCACCCCCCATTCAGCTTTGGATAAAAAAAATAGTAACTGCACTACTACCCTTGAAACATATCGTTTTAACAGTAACATTCGTTCCTGTGAACTACATCTGCTAATACAGTTTTTTTTTCCCGTTGCAAATACATATTTATTTATTGAACACCTAATTCTAAGTTCATTCCATTATAAATAACTATTTTTACATACTTTTAAATTTATTGTTTCGTTTTGTTAATGTGTGAAAAATTATCAGTAGCCATTATTAGAATTTCTTTTGACACAACATTCGACAATTTAAGCCTGCGCTTTGTATTTTTTACCATCATATTTAAAATGATATTTTTTATTTAGGTAATATTTTTTATTGATATTCTTTCTGTGTATATAGCATATTGAGAGAAATATGTCTGTTTTATATTTGGGAGAATATAGAATACATGTTTGTTCACGAATTTGACTTTCACGATTTTGCAAAAATGTAAAGTAAATTAATTTTTTTAAAAAATCCTTGTTGAAACGTAAAATTTTAAATTATTTTATATGTAATTGTGATTTTAATTAGAAATTACCTCTTTGATTAGCCTAAAATAAACAGTCACCCCCTTACCCCATTCATGCATGTTGCTATCAAACATTAATGTTTATGTTTGTAATTGTACTAAAAAAAGTACCTGATATGTTAATAAATTTTTTACCATATTGCTACCTCCACACTGTTTGTTCATTAATTGTATACTTTCTGAATTTATTTTTTGCTAGGCATTTTTTAAATATGTAAATCTTGTATATTACATAATTGCTCACAATAAGTTTTTCATTTTTCCAAAGAAAATATAAAAAATAATTGTATTGGTCAATTTATTGAAATACGAGTGGACTTCTAATCCGCAATGTGTATTTGAATTTACATATTTTATAAATATAATGTGTCATTAGAAGTTCACTTTCTGTTCTTAAAACAAAAATCTGTTTTTAAATGAATCTCATTCCAAAATGCTAACATTATTAAAAACCAATTACTATAAATGTGAGTTAGATTTTCCATAACTGTAATTAAAATATTCGCACAATATATTGCTTTCCACTACAATAATTATATTTACCTTTCTGCCTTCCGTATTTATTCATTGCAAAATATATTTTCCCTACATAAAGAATTAGTGAGCTTACAAAATTTTTCTATCTATAAAATAAACATACTTAATTAGGTAAACAGTTGATATTTTCAATAAAAAAAAAACCCCAGATAAAATTAATTCTTTTAAACAATTTTTCTTCGTATCCTATCCAAATCCAGTTTTTTGTACAGCAATGAGCTTTCATGATCAAATTAAAAAGATCCAAACTTAACTTTTTATTTTAAAAAAAAATTCTGCAAAATAATTTATAAACTGTTAATTCCAGCAATCAAAATGTTCATTTTTTTCTCTATCCATTAATTTCAGTTATCTCTTAAATTATAGAAGAAAATCTGTATTATCTTTTATCATTAATTACAATCCAAGACCAGTTTCAAAGTGACCCGTCAGCCACAATTACACCACGGCAAATCCATTACAAACACGCGCTTTATAACAAATTGAGACATAACATTATTTTAACTAGCATGTGAATTATTTCTGTAATGGAGTTTGCGTAATCTGGGTGGGCATTCAAAAGTAATCACCTTCTAATAAGGTACTGGTTCAATATCTTTTCTTTGAAAAAAGAAACAACTTCAACCTCTTCATTCAGCTGCTATATTTTTCTTTGATGGGTTGGTGCTGAAAGCTTGCGATTTAAATTGGAATTTCGATTGAAGTTCCACCGACGTGTCTCATGGATTGAGGGATGAATCACTTATGTTGGGGTGAAAGGTGATTCTTTAGTCTTCCAATTAGGTCACCATTTCCAACAAGCTCACTGACAAGGTCATTTCACTTCATTTTGTAGATGTTGGACTCCTTGATAATTGCTCTTCAATCACCGAAATCGTCTGGAAATAGATCGTGCCTCTGAGGCAACACCTTTTAAACCATTATTTCCTATTCTGACTTTTTGAGATATTGCTTTATAATTTGAGTGATATTGTAATAATAGTAAAAATGAAACTCTGCTGTTAAGATTTAAAATATTGTTGAGAGAAATTAAATCAAAATTAAAGTATAATAAGTTTAAAAACTAATTCATTCGATGTTTTTGAGTGTCGCTAACTGATTAATTCAACCGGGCCGTAAGCACACGGGTAAAGCTGAACGAACGGACCCACCGCGACAGCAACACTGATGGGAGTCTTAAGCGCCATCACCGACCACGCCACATCCATTCCCTTGGGAAGTACTTTCCGTTATCGATGGGAGGTAGCCAACCTCCACCTCTTTTTATACCCATCAGGGCGGCGAGAACCAACCACCATACAGGAAGCTTCTCATCCTCATTTTTTAGGTACCCCTTTCCAGGCGGGAGAAGTTTTTTAGCATCTAAAGCATCGATTCTCAATCTTTTGAATTCGTCTTCTGAAAGGGGGGGGGGTGAAATAGCAAAAAGCGAGGTACAAGTGAAAGGAAGGCAATAAACAACAGTTGGTAAGATTAATCGCCAAATCCAAAATACAACAGCATTTGGTTAGTATAAATTGCCATCTTTATAAATAACAATACATTGAAGTAATTTTAAACGTTTTAATTAATTATACAAATTTCCAAAGCGCTTTAAAAAGAGAAGTGAAATTTTGGCATCCAATTCTAAAATTCTGAGAGTTTCTGAATTCAGAAATGATCTCATTCATACCAAGATTGAATTTTTTTCTATTCCAGGAATTTGCCCATTCATGCATGCATTTGAATACAGTAATTATCTGCATTAAATCACTATTGTTATTACTTGATCATAGATTTAGAAATAATAATGTTTGACGAATGTGCTTTTATAAATGATACTCAATTAGGCTAATGTATGAGCGGCTAATGTTTTATATTTATTTTGCAAACAAAATATGCACATGAAACAGATGGTATAAGTTATCATATAAAAACATCTAAGATTTCCTCCGTTTGAACTTTCCGGAAATCCAAATAATTCTTCTTTATTTCAGGCTCTAACAAAGGGAGGAATTTTTACAATTTCTGATTTTTTAGACAGCTCTTTACGTTTCATTATAAAAGTAGTATTGTGATTTGAAAACGCATCTGTTTGATATAAAATCTTAAATCAAAATAAATTGTTTTTGATTAAAAAAAAAAGTGCCATCAGTAATGCTAACTGCCAAAGTGATTCCTTAAGATAATCCTGTGCAGAAGTGTAGCAATCAGTTAAAGAAAAAAGTGTTTCGGAATATTAAATTTAATATCCTTCTAAAAAAATTAGATATATATCGCTAAACTTCTTTCAATGATTTATTTCATCTAAATTATAAATGATGTTGCATTTTTCCATTTTTATTAGAGCTGCAATAAAGTTTCGTATAAAACTAAATTTCTCATTTTTCTCTCGCGAGATTTTACTACCGTTTTCAGATGATTTAACGAAACTAGAAGCTTGGAATATCTTTAAAGATAAATATATTATATTGTTTTTTCTATCTGTAGATGAAAATTATCTTCTTTATCAAGGAAATTTCTATTAATAAATTATTTTAAAAAAATGCGGCTATTGTAGATCTAATGTAAAGTCTATTCGTTATAAATCGAAAATGTAATCAGAAATCAAGTTTTGTTGCTCGTAATAAATTTATATTCATATTTTCTTATAAATTGGGTCACTTGGCGCGTTATGATTTTAATTAATGATTCATGCAGCTGTTTGACTTGCAGCATTGATGCAGTAACAAGATAAACAAAATAAATTTCTACTGTACAGAATAATTTGCTATGATAAATGTTGCTATCGTTTAAATTATTATTTTTGTTTGAATTAATAAACAATTTCATCATTACGTTTATTTGTACTATGATATTTATGTGCTCAATACAATTTGTTATGGAATAAAATTATTTTGGCCATCGTTATAGTTGTATTGATTTCAATGTTTTTCCCATTGACCATTTTTATTATTAGCAGTGATTAATAATGTTTCTATATGGAATTCGTCCAAAAAATACTCGAAAATAGCTTTACGTTTAATTTCGGATAAAGGAAAATACACTCAAAAAAATGATTAAAAATATTATTTCAATTTTAGGAAGTGATATTCACTTCCGCAATTCTATGTAAATAATCTTTCAGTAAGTAATCAGAAGACTGCCAGCTTAACGTTGTTAAAATTATTGGAAGTTCATTTAAATAAACCCATGTAAATAGCAGAAATTACGTTTATTGTGTTAAGTATAGAAAATTATACTGTAGAGAATAAATATTGCATAATGCTTTTTAAAATCTATGCAGCTGTTTATTGCTTGCTTCCCACCAAGGTTGCTGATATCCGCATACTGGGGCTTACTTTCCCTCTCATGCTCTCCCAGAAATTAAAATTCAGCCCCTCTGAAAGGTTCGAATTGGTAAAGCGCAGAGTTATGGAACGATCATGTATATTATTTATTAACGGATTTGTCTTTACTGAATCTACTTTTTTTTAAGGATACTATTTTAAATAATTATTCCTTTTTCATTTGTAAATTTTTCAAAATAGGCAGAAGAAGGGCCATAGAAGACGAAATGATCTCGGTCTAGAAGTTCTAGGTTACTGCCTAAATGTCTTAACACGTTGTTATATAAGTTTTTAACATAACAAAAAAAAAAAGAGCAAACCAAACTAGCATAAAATTTATTATTATAACTTCTTAAATATTATGCATTATGATTTTTTTTTGTAAAATCATAAATAAAATCCTATTCTACGGCTCATTTAAAGCTTTAAGCGAAATCTAATTGAATTGCAAACGCGGGATTGAACATGAGAAACATGCGTGGGAGACCGAAACCCTTACCACTACTCCAGCTCTGATACGCTTATGCAGGTCATGTATAGCCACATTGTTATAAAAATATAGTATATTATATTAATGTAAAATAGCGTTTTTTTCCAGGAAAGACACCTATATAGATAAATTTAAAAAGCAAAACCTTATCTAAATATAAAATTTGTTCTAAATCGTTTGAACCGTTTCCGTGATACACGAAATAAATTTATATATACACAAAAATTAATTAATTAAACGCATTGCAAATCGTTTCTATTTAAATTTTTTAAGGAGCAAACTTTATTTCTGTCTACGTTTGTGTTATTTTCACATAGTTCAACACTCATAAAGTGCGCATAATTATATGTGCGTCGGATGTTCCTCACATTTTATCTTTTTGCTTCGAGCTGAAGAAACTCTGTGTGATGTCTATTTCACAGGACAGCTGTTTTCATTTTAGAGTCGTTAACACGGTTTTCAACACCCAATAAGGCAAACCATCCAACTTTAACCGTCATTAAATCCTTTAAACATGCAACTCACCCAGTAAACTCTCGACTTTTGTTATAGGCTTTTTATTCCTTGAACCAGTTCCACGAGTTGTCGAACCCGGTGTGATCCATGTCTCAGATTAGGATGTTGGACGCTCGTTCAGAGCATTCGAAGGCAATTTATCATTCGATCCTGACTTGTCCATCAGAGGCCCCACCTAGAACGACCGTCAACTTCAAAGATCCTTGCCGATGCTTCATTTGTCATTCACTATTCCATTTTAAATGAGAAGCAATCTCTCTCTGCGTGATTCTTAACAAAAAGCTGTTGGTTCCTATGAGAATAAATATGTATCTGTTTTCTGAGAAAAAGAAATTATGTTTTCTTTACAGTGACGTTAGGAATGCATCGTAGATATTGTTATAATAGATGGCATGGAAAATTAATTGGCATTGATCGAGCTGTTGTTGGTGCTGTTGATGTATTTCAGATGTGAGTAGTAGATATAAAGGGTGCGGTTAAGAGAAATGCGGGAGTAAGTCTTAGGGGAAGGGAAAAAAATAGTTTTGATTTTATCGAAGACTAACGGAGTTTCTCATTTATGGGATTTTAATGTAGATTTATGTAAAACATTCAATTCATTGGATGATTGCTGTATGCCAATAGTTTCATATTACTTTTTACTGTTTTCATAAACAAAACATGAAATTGTATAAAAATTCGAACTGTAGATTGTATCATTCGTCACGTTTTAAGTTGTCTTGAATCTGAAAAACGTGCTATAAAATTATATGATTCTCAAAAATATTATAAGCTAGAAGAATAAAATTTAGTATATAGTCTATTCACAATATTTCATCCAAAAGTTTGGATGAAATCTTTCTATTTGAGGAATTTTCTGCCTATCTTTCCAATTGGATGAGCACGATAATTTAAAAATATAAATTAAAGCGATGCATTTTTTGTGCATGATTTTATCATTATAATAGTAGATCAGCATTATATTTAAGTCAAATATTCAAATTGTTGATACTCTATCTGTCTATCGGTTTGTGTATGTAAGAACTAAAAAAAAAGACAAAAAATCAGAAAAATAAAATTGGGTCTTGATATCAGAATGGAAGATAAAGTTACGAAATTGCAGTTTGCTTCCCTGTGCTGTTAGGCTTATGGTAAGGAAGAGAGTTTTGCAAATAGATTTAATAAATGCCGGCTCAGTGACCTCCTGACTTTGGCGACAAAAATGGTGTTCTTTTGGCGACGATTTGATGACTTTCGAGATGAAATTTTAAGTTCTTGAAACTGTTGAAGTTATGACGATATATTGATTAAGAGAAAAAACACGATATCCTCCTAGAACATTCGATTCCCTTTCTGAAAGCTATAAAAAGCTAGCGCATAGGCGAGAACGCTTGTAGGCATTGAATTGAGCTCAAGCGAGTAGTTGAACAAAGTCTCTCTTTGCAATATTGATATCTAGTGAATATTCTCTAAACGTTTTGTGTTATTTGTGTTTTTTAATAGCGATATACTTCTAGTGAGATCCTGTTTACTGCAAATATTATTTTGCTTCCCCTTCGACTTTATTTTTCTACTGTGTATTCGTATTTTCGCGTAGAATAAAGTTTCTTGATCCATTAATGAACCTGTTGACTACGGTCCAGACGGAAATGTTCCGTTACAATATGTACCAAAATTTGAACGCTTTGCGAAAAGGACCAAAATATGCTCTCGATGCTCTTCGTTGCACGACCGTCTTACTGTGGGAGTATGTTAAAAAAATAGAGGAGAGAATTACCTTGATTGAATACGATAAAGACAGGACCGAATTGTATGTGCTTCTCATCATTCAGTATAATCGGCGCAAGCATCTTGTAGAGGTTAAAAAAATAAAGAAAATAAAGCATAATAAAATAAGCATTTATGAAGCATTTGATAAATATTTCAAAAATGACCTAGTCTATTGTTTGATACTTATTTACGCTGATTTATAGAGAAGCTGATGTAATGTAATAATCTCGCTTATGCTTGTAGTGATTTATGCTTACAGTTGAAATCTTGGCGTTATTTAAAACCGAAATTAGTAGTCGTTTATATTGCTTAAAAATACATAATTATTGATAAATTATGCTAGTAGTTTTGAATTGATTTTGTTTTATCTTATGGCATATCAAAGACATAAATATAACTTTTTCTTCCAAAATAGTATCTTTATGTTTATGATCTTTCCGAAATTTAATAAAAGTTTCTTTTCTTATCTCTTCTCAAAAAAAAAAAAAAATTAAGTTAACATTTCTGGCTATTTCCATGTTTATGTGAGGCGTGTTATTTAATTTTCCTTCAAAAAAATTGTTTTTTTTTTCTCGGAATTTGACTTTTTGTTATTTTATTCAGGTTTCTATTATCAAAAACGTGTATTATGATTTAGAATCTCATAAATACCTTTTTCTATTTTTTTTTCACTATAGTTTTTAATAAAACTTTTTAAGACATTGTAATTTTCGTTCTTTTTTTCATGTTTACCCTGCTTAGAGTCTGTTTAAAATATAACAAAGCACATTATAATGTATCTACTGCTTTAAAAAAAAATTAGTAATTACTTAAAAAAAACCTACCGAAGTAATGCCCCCCCCCCCTTCTTTCTTATTCTCAAACTATTCGTCGACTACTGATTTATCTATTTTAAATTGTAGTAATCTTACGAAGTCAAAAAAATTAAGTTTTCTGAACAATTATTTTAAAGTAGTTTGTAAAAATAGTAAACGTTTGTTGATTGAAGGTGATTTTTAGAACTAAAGTCCTTTGTCTTTGAAAATAAAGCAATTAACTTTTAGCAAGCTGAGCTTTTCATTGAAATGGGAAGGCATCAATTTTCTCTTACTATTCTGTTATCTAGCTAACGATTTCCGTCTTATTCTTTGCAACACTTTTTTCTTTTTAAGTTGTATTCTCTCCACTTTATCTGTATCTGGCTTAAGTCAGACAACTGAAAAGCGTAGCTCAAATTTCATTTTATTTCATTTATTTTGAATCATATAGACGATTCGCCTGTTTCTTTTCTTATCGACATATAAAAATAAACAATCTATTCTAAAAGATTCTCTGTTCAAGCACTTTTATAATTTATAGGTTTGCTTTTATTAATACAATATGAATGTTTAGAAGTGGAATTGATTTTCTAAATATAAATAGTATTTTAATTTTATATTTACGATTTAAATAAACATTTTTAAAAATTCTAATATGCATTGAAAGCATTATATGAATTTTGAGCCGGTGGATACTTTTATAAACTAAATTTCCGTCTTCAGTGTTGACCATTAATATAATTTGTTTAGTTAGGTAGGTATGGACATTTATTGTTATTTATTATAATTAAAAATTATAATAAATAACAATAAAACTATAATAGATTTATTAGAATAGCAATGTTCCGTTTCGAATTATTGTAGAAAGTGTGTATAGTTAGTTAAAAATGTATCAAGAATTGTTCATGCTATCTGAAATCACATGTGTGATGGAAAAGAAAATGAAAACATTCACAGCTGACAAGTGGACAACAAGTTGATAATTAGAAAGTTGAATAAATCAACAAAGGAGTTAATCTATTATAACTTGATTCACGAAATTTAAATATAGATTTCAAGCTGATCATTTTTGGAAAAAAGATGCATATTGCAAAAGAGATCGTGAATTGTTGAAATTAATCTTCAAAAGTAAATTATATTTCATATAGAATATGCATTGAAGCTGTTAGAATAGACTAACATCAAATTATATTTCAAATACAACATGTGTACCAATTTTTAATTAATTTTCTGTCATTAAATTTATGAGCGGCCCCTCTTTTCTTTTCTCTCGGTTCTTTTTTATTGTTTTCCTCCTTGCGTGCGACATGGTATATGATTCTGATAACTTACTTAACCAAAAGACTTTTTCCATGGTCAAGTGCACCTATGGAATGTTAATGTTTCGATCGTTTTCCCGTCTGTGAATTCGGCAAATTAACTTCTGTGTAACCGATTTTTGTGCATCCTTGAAAAGACGAGCTTTTCTTTTTTATTTCTTCTACTGCATAAATTGTTTGTGTGACACTTTTGGAATTCCACCTTGACTTTTGTTTTTTAATGTATTCCTCTGCAATAAGTAGGGCTTATGGTGCTTCTTTTTTTTTTTAAATCTTTTTTCTTACTGTGAGAAGTATGTAACAATTGAACAATATGAAAAAGCAATTGTATTTGAATCAATTTTCCTTTAAATCTGTCGCTTATCGCTTAGCAACCTTAAATCAATTCTGAATTTTTCTTAGGATTGGCAGTGATATCCCACATCTGATCTAGAAACAATGGAAATGACTTTCGCATTCCGTAGATTCTCCACATCGGTTTATTTATTTTGTTGCCCTGGTAAAAAAAAAATGCAGTACGATATTTTAAAGTGGAAAAAATATTAACTTAAAATTTTTTAAACTGTAACAGTTTATTAATTTTAAACACAATGTGAGCGTCAAGCAAAATTTGGAATTTTTAAGCGAATTGTAACAAATAAAGTTAACTAATTATTAGGAGCTGAGTTTTGATCGGAATTTCTTTTTCTTTATAAAACTCTGGAAGGATTATAATGTATCTAAAATAAATAATTTAAGTAAAAAATTAATAAAATAAATTATAAATATTTAATAAAATTTTAATCTCTAGTTTATTGAGCCCTCTTTGATCTAATAAATTCCTACATTTCATGTCATTATTTAAATTTAAAAATTCAATATAAGTAACAAAAAAAATTATCCTAGTTTTCTGATCTTATAATTTATTTATGTCATACATTAAAATATTGATATTTGTTTGGTACTGATTTCTGGTTTGAAATAATGTCTGGTCTTAGTTTTATGTATTCTATATTTCATGTACTAAATTAATTTTGTCATGATGTAAAGCAACCAGACTTGAGTGGTGTAGCTGAGCTATTTAGAAACGTATGAATGAAAGTAGAAAAAATTTATGAGATCTCCGTAAAATGCAATTAATTTTGTAATTGGAAGAAAAATTTTTAATTTTAGAAAGTTTCTTTAAATAAACTAAAAACAATTACATAAATTAGTAATAGTTTAAATATTTTATTTTAAAAATCACCTTACTTTGAAAAAACAGTTAAGAAATTTCAAAATGTTTATAATAGTCTTTGATTATTAATATCATTCTATCCGTTAATTCTGTTATCTTATATTTGAACTTACTAAGGTGCCATCTAAATAGGTTCCGGAATAATCTTTTTTGTTATATGAGATAAATTTTTGAATTTTTTTCTATTAAATATGCAATTAAGGATTTTGAGATTTGCATAAATTGTGTTATTATTCATTATGCTGAATTTTGAGTCCAATAGTGTTATAAAGTACTCATTTGCTTTAACGAAATTTAAAAAGTTGCTTTTAGCAATGTCTACTTATAATTTCATGTATTCTTACGTTCACATCTTCTATCTTTTCCTCTTTTCCCCAACATATATCTTATAACTCACGATTACACTGCACAACTTTAGGGCCTTTAAAATTCTATTAAAAGCTTTTAATACCAGATTTACATATTAAGGTACCACTGCAATCTTTCTTAAATGATTTATTAGAAATTTCATGCTTATTGTGAAGTGGTTTTCTGGTTGTCCCATGAAAGTAGGCCGTTTTTAAATACCCGAGCCTCACACAAGAGAGTCTTGTTGGTTTATTGCCCGGTAATCTACTTTGAGAGGCCTATTTGAAGATCATTTTATAACCTCAGAAACTTAAAGATTAACTCGTTGAAGGAGGTTTCCCAGAACATAAATTAATACGTCACTCTGAAAGTAGAATGAGTGGAAAAAAATTTAGAAAAAATGCTCCCATTTTTGTTCGTACTTACCAGTATGGTACCTACAATTGTTTTATTGTCTTCAATTTTTTAGACGATCATGTCATTTTTTGCTTCCAGCCCTTTCTTTTCAATTGTCTTGAGTTTTCATATCTTTTTACTCATGCATCGTTTCCTTATTATATATACGTGTATAGGGATTTTTTTTACAAAACTACTTTTGTAAAGCACATTAACATTGCTCACAGAAGTAATATTTATTTAAGTTCTTAGAGATCATCTTAATGAGGAATGATGCATTTTAATACAGTTACTTCAATTTCAGAAAAGATTGTACTGATAAATTATGTAGACCTCATTTTAAGACTGCCAAGACTGTAAATAGGGTGAAAATTAAATAATTTAAACAATCATACAAAAACATTTCTTATAATTATCAGTTTACTTTAATTTGTTAAAGATTATTCATAGCAAATTACGTAGTAACATTTATTGGGAAAGAGGAATATGATCCAATCAATTGGATTCAACATTCTTTCTTCAACATGTTATGTTATTAAGTTTTCATATTTCTTCGTTGTAATAATTTACTAAGTACTTTCTTAATTAATAAAAGTCATGCTTATCAAAGTCATTTACTTATTAAAGTCATGCATTATTGTTTAGAAAAATTTTCTCATGAGTTTATTCAAAAGTTAACCTTTTCAAATTTATTTTTTAATCGTTTCTTTAGCTATTTTTTTTTCCTTCATAATATAGACTTCAAGTGTTGTTTTCTGATAAATTAAGAAAACGTCTTCTAATTCGATACAAAATAGTGGTTCCGTGATACTTTTTCTGTACGTGTGTAACAAAATGGCTCAAGTGGTCAGTAGCTTGGCGAGTGTAATAGACGCTCGAGCCTAGCCTTATCCTTCATAATGTTTCATTAAAAAATGATATAAAAAGACTTCTTCACAAATGAAGGTATTATAAGATTCTTCCCCCCACCCCCGGTCACTACGCCATTTGAAGCGCCTGTTAATTTTATACTTTTTTTTGTCTTAATATTGCGATAATAAATTCAGTCTGGATCCCAATTTTCTCTGCTGGAGATTTCCTCTTTTAAAGAATAGAAGGGGTAAGATGATGTTATTTTGTTTTTACCAGTATATTCTGTGAGAAAAGTGCACGTACGAAAAATTTGCCTATCTCTCTGTGCCATATTTTTTATGTTTAAACATTTAAAAAAATTCTATATTAACTCAACTTTAGCATTTTTGTTATTTTTTATTACATAAGCTTACTTTTCCTCACCCTTTTACTAGTCTTGTTAATTTTGCTAATTCTTTTTGTTGATTTATCAATAAAGATTTTACTGTTGGCTGGTTTTCACGACTTTCAACATTATGGATAGGGTCTGCTTCATTGAAATAATTTTCAATATTACTCAGTACTGTTTTAACACGCATAAGAAAGGCTTCATTTGTCTACACAAAATACCGAAGGCAATCTTGGCGTTTACCCAGTAAATGTAATGAATTTACGTAATCTATTAATGATTTCAACGCGTAGGAAATATGTTATTTGCCATATGACACATTTTTTTTACAGTATTCATGACATTCATATTTGCAGATTCTGTTTGAAGAATTTTTCTTCACTTGAATAGCATATTTAGATTGACAAATGTCCTCAAGTGAGCCTAAAACACGTGGCGGCGTTATAATGTCTTCTATAAACGACTGAAAAGCTCTCTCAAATTAGGTACATTGTCTTCTTGTAACCACGAAGTCGAGAAGGTCAACAACCGTTGGTCACTTCATCTAGCCGCTTAGGATAAATTTCGGCCTTCTGAAGGCTGACAATTGTCCGGAAGTATTCGTTCCGGTCATTGCCTTGCATATATTGACCCCTCCTGCTATCACCCACAACAAATTGGTGAATTCTGTCGCGCTGTCGCATTGTTTCGAAGGGAGGTCATCAAGTAAAGCATCCAAAATGTCGTGCATGTGCATGCTAGTGTTGAGTTCATCGAATACCAATGAGCCTCTTCTGAAGACGTGAGAGTTACGGCGAACAGTTCCAGATGATCTACAGCTAGTGGCTTGAATTCTGTCACAAAAAATTAATCATCTCTGACAATAGGCTTCGTTTCTTCAGTAAATGTTATCAATCAGATTCATTATTCTTCTGTGTCGAGTTTGTGCGCAGTCTTTGATTTTTAATCCTTGTGAATTAAAATTGGTTTCGAGATTTGAAGTTGAGAGAAGTTAAAGATCAGAAAACGGTGCACTTAGTTCGTGGCCTAAACACTGAATATGATTTGACGCAAGGATGGATTTTTTAAATAAGCAAATTCGAGATAGTTTATTCGTTCCGCGTATGGCTGTTCGGTGATTTATAAACTCATTGAACTATAAATTATACAAATGTATCTTTTTTTAAGATAGACTTCTATGATTTATGATATATTTATCAGCTATTTTTTTAAAATAAAAGACTTCTATGATTTATGATACATTTATCAGCTATTTTTGTAAAAATAAATTTTTGCACGCAATTACTTTATGCGTATATGATTTTTAAAAAAGTTTCTATTTTGAGCTCTTCAATAACTTAATCTTGCTTGACTAAAAATAGAAAGGTTAAGCTGCAATCATTTAAAAAGAAATGGTATTAAATATTTATTATTTTTACAATGATTTTAATTGCATTAAGATATTAAAATAATTTTTTCAACTCTTTGCTTTCGATGGACTTTATTGATAATGTTAAGAATTTACTAAAGTGTTCTATTAAAAAAAAAACTAATTGTAAAGATATGTAATTTTAAATGACAAAATAATCACTTTGCGTTTTATTAGTTTTCTTAATTTTTTTAACAGTATTATAGATATAAAGCTAATATTCCAAGATTAAATATATGTTTTTACATTACAATAAACGTTACTTTACGTTACTATGCCTACTTTGCCTACTACTACTTTTACTTTGTCTTTGTTACTATGCCTACTTTGCCTACTACTACTTTTACTTTGTCTTTGTTACTATGCCTACTTTGCTTACTACTACTTTTACTTTGTCTTTGTTACTATGCTTACTTTGCCTACTACTACTATTTACTTTGTAAATAAGGCATAGTTTCTATTAGATTGGAAACTTTTAATCGTTTCTTGTTCTTGTTCCTTTTTTTTTCTTTCATATAAATGTTTTTAAAGTACTCAAACACAAACGCGTGGCTTAACCTAGGTTAAATATTACTTGGTTTAAATGTAATTGGGCAACTTAAACACATTTCTTTATGATGAAAACAAATTTTAATACCTTTGAATTCAATGAAATTTTACGACACATCATTTTGCAACTAACACATTTCCATTTTTTAGGTGAAATATTGAATAATGTATTATAAAATAATATATTTACTTTCATTTTGGAAAAAAGCTTTCATTGTTTCAAATATCTGCCATGACAAATTAGTTATTAACCTTTAGCATTAAATATAAGCATTAGATTCAAGTTAACTTGCGTAATGGAGAAATGAAACTGTTAAAATGCATTGTCTCCCTTTTCAATTATTATTTTTTTATGTTTAGAATCTGTAATTTTCTTTCCAAAAAAAATTAGGTTAATTATAATAACCTTTGTAGGCGAATATTTTTGACCTTTAAAGAAGAGAAGGTCATATTAATATCTTTACGACATAATTAACAAATGAAAACGACCCGATATATTTCTCTTTTTTTCTTACTTAGGTAACTGATTTTTCTTAGATATTATACTCTCTATGGTGTTCAAAAATATTCAGTAATTTTCTGTTCAAGAATGCTTTGAACTCTTTTTCATTTTTTTTTATATTTGTTTCATCCCTTTAGCCTTATTTACATCTAAATTGGTTTATTTTACTTTTTATTTTTCATTATTGTCTTTATTTTAAGTTTGACTTGGAACTGTCCTAAATAAAACTTATTTCTTGTTTGAAACTGTTTTATTTTTGTGTAAACTGAAATTTTCTTGCCGCCAAAACTTTCAATATGTCAGAAATAAAATTTTAAGTGTTTCAGAAAATATTATTGTGAATTGTATTTATCAATTTGTTATGTAGTTCATTTTTATGTTGCAACATTTTGGTTATTTTATTCAAAACTTTATTCAGTTTTGAATAAGAGTAAACACAGTTGCTTTCGATCTTGTTTATTTTTCAATTTTATTCTAAACGTTTAACGCTTTCAAATGATTCTTATTAAGCCAGTTTTTCACTTTTCATCATTTCATTTTCTTATTTATTGCAACACGAGTATTTCAATGTATAAACATTCTTTGACATTTTTGAATATATTATTTTTTTAAACTATCTTAATGAATATTTTTTAAACTTATCTAATATAATTAAAAAAAGTATTTATATATTATAAAAGTATTATATTTACTATTTTTTTATATAACCTCTTTATATCGTTAAATTTTTTTAACTAAAGTTGTAATAAAAAATAACTTATATGAAATTTATTCTTATATCATTTTCCGAAGCATGTGCGAAGTCTTCATAGAACTTTGAAAACTTGAGGTTTGGAAGTTTATAAGTCTATTAACCGCAGAAATAGCCTGACTGTTTACTCAAGGATTTCCGTTCTGAGGTCTTAGTACCTTGGTTGGGTGTGTATAACGTGACTGAGGTTCACCGTACTATTAATTGTACTGTCAAGGACACTAGGTTACTGTCTGCTAGGCTAAACGGAATGAATTATACCTTTAACGCCCTCCTTTATCTTTTGAATTAAGAAAGACTACGGTCTTGGTTTAAATCTCTTACCTTGTATTCTTCATGTAACCTTGTATTCTTTTGCGGCGATTCAGAAATAACATCCTACAATGCGTTCGTAAACTATTATGATTAAATGCTTGCTGATGATCTCAGTTTCGATAGCATAAAATATCTCTTCAGATCAGATTGATATTTCATGGCATTTGCTATTGAAAGTCTATGGCGTCACTGTTATGGTTAGTGCCATAAGTTTTATTAAAAGTCTTTAAAAAGACTTTTAATAAAACTTCATTAATAATGAGCAAAAATGAGAGTGGAAATAGTTTCTTAATTTGAATTCTTTCATTCACTTTTCAGAATTTTTTTTAATTGATTAATTCTTTGTTATTTTGTGTGTGTGTGTGTGTCTGTAAGTGTCTGTGTTAATAGGAGTGGAATGGGGGATATTAAGAAGAATTCATTTTATGAAGATACCAAATAGATGATAAATTGAAATAAATTACATTTTTCTTGCTTAAATATTGAATTTGATAGAATCTATTCATAAAATAGTAGGATATTTAAACACAAAGAAAACATTTCTCTTTAAAATTATTTATTTTTAAAAAAATTCCTTTTAAGTTTTTTGTTGTTGTTGCCGTTGTTTATTTGTTTTAATTAAAATTTGAGTTTTGAAACGTAAGTGAATTCTAACGCTTAAATTTTTTTTTCTCCTCCCAATATCAACTTTAACGGTTCTAAAATTTGTATTTCATTTCATGGTAGACAATGGAATATTAAGAAATATTTTTAAAAATGAATTTATTTTATTTTTTTATTCTTTTAATCATAAAACTCAAATGTAAATGTTATTCAGCAATTGAATTATTCATATTAAGCCATTAACTATTCTTTAAAAGGAGCCTGTCTAAATGAGATAATTTAATCGAAAACGATTTGATTAAATAATCTTTACATCTATTTCACACTATAGATTTGATTTTTGCTTCCTTTTATCTAAATATTAAAATGTTAACTAGCAAATATAAATTTAATAATTAATTGAATGAACATGCGAAATATTGCCATTTGAACTGGCAACAATATTTCCTATCCTTCATTGCATGAGAAGATATTTTTTTATGTGAAGCAGTGGCAACGATTGTCCCAATTTTATTTGTTTCACCTACAAATCTATCGAAATACGTTAACGACCGTTATAAAATCTTCGCCTTGTCCATTCTTTTCCAAGTACCGATTGTTTTTCTTCTGATGGAGCGAATCGCCCATCGTGAAGAGGGAACACATGCGCATCTAACAAACCTTGAAACAAGGCGAGAACACACCATCTTGCGCAGCGTGGCGATGATTCATCCTTAATGATGATAGTGATTGGGGGTGGATTTTCTCTGGACACAGTCGCTTGCTTGGTTGGTTAGTATGGCCTTGAAGATGCCTTCGACCTTGGAGAAAATGAAAGATTGCCTCAGGCTAAGAATAGCCCGCGTTCTTTGCCTGGAGTAGTTAACCGTTCAAGAGAAAGGTAAGTTTCGGAATTTGGATTGTAATTGACACTGGGTGTCTGGTTTGTCCATATTCCACAACCGATGGGGGATTACGATGTTTTTCTTATTTATTTGTCATTCTTTGTTTCTTTCTTTTCTGACATCGTCTGATCGCTGAAATGTGAAGTGCAAAGACGTCTTCTGGGATCATTCTGATGAAAAAAAAGTTTCGAAGAGAACGATATTTGCTTTGTTGTGTACTAGTAGTTGTGTGATGGATTTCAAGCTAGACATGCCTAATTAGTTTTCTTGGTATACAAATTGAACACACTGAATAGAATTCGAAGAGTCTTCAAATTATATAAAGTCGAAGAGTCTTTATAAAAGTTAGTAGAATAGTTTTATAACTACTTTCATACCGATGTGTCTTCAAAAAGTCATCTATTATGCTTGTAAGTAGGCAGATGGCATTTGAAATAACCATGTTTTCATTTCCACTCATTTTGATTTTTACAAAAATTAATAGTATAATATTATGAATTTGATATATGTTTTGATAATAATTCGTTTTCTATAGTTGTTTATCATTTGAATATATAATCCAATTAATATTAACTCATGATCATATCAGTGTAAATCATGATAATAAGCAAATTTATTACGTCTTTCTAAAAGTCTAGAAAATGCTGTTTCAAGGCTTTTTTTCAATTCCTACTATTAGTTCGCACTCTGCCTATATATATTTTACTCATCCACTCAAGTACAAATACGTTTTTTTAAACTTGTAGTAGATGACACCTGATTTAATACAGTTTTTTCAAATATTAATTCATTAATTATTAAATTTAATTAATACTTTAAATAGAGTTTTAGCAGTTTGTAATGAAAAATGAATCAACAAGCAGTAAGTAGCTCCATCGGTAAAATGGAAGGATTTCCGTATTTTTCACGTGAAGGTGAAGAATGAGAGTACAATTCTTGCGAAAGTAGGAATTGACTTAAATTTTTTTTTATATTACTTGTTTTGTCTAATATTGTTTATATATATTATATGTTTATATTTCTTATAATTTAGGGAAATTTGTAATTATGTCATTTAATTGTCTCGTTTTATTATAACGACAATATTTTAACGTCATATTTATTTTCTGATTTCGACTTAAGAATTTTTATGATAATATTATAGTAACATATCTATACAAATGAAATTTTGTGAAGTTTCCTTTATAATATTGTGGTTCTTTAATAATGCCATTTTATTTTAAAATATTTGTATGTCAAATGACTATGAAAAGAAAATCTTGAAAGGCTATATATATATATATATATATAATATATATAAGATAAGATTATAATAGATAAGTCAAGATAATAATAATAATAAGTCAATAATAACTATCGATATGACAATAAAAAGTGAAGATAATAGATAAGAACGATTGTAATAGATAAGAATATATATATATATATAATTAAATTATTAATGCATGTCAAAACTGTCCCTTTTTTAATATTAGTATTTTATAAAATAAAAGTTATCAACTGTTTGGTAAACAAGTGTAAGTCCTAGATAGTTGTAATAACATATTAGACGTCTTTTATCAGTCATTTGATTAAAAAAAGAAGAAAAAAAGACATCGATGAAACCTAGCATCTTCTCGGAATTCAGCGGTTTGTCAATAAATAGCTTTGCAGTAACCCCGCGCAGTGATATAAGTCCGCTAAAAAAGGGAATACAGTAACTGCTGACCTGATGGTAATAAGAATCTTAACCTTGTTTCCTATGTCAGCGGATGTGTACGTATGCATATTAGTTTAGCAAAGTTCAGACTGGGTCTCTGGGCTAAGGAGGCGTGTGTATGACTTACGATTCGTATTTGGTTATTTGCCACTTTTTAATTGAGGTTTACGTGTGACGGACAGCTGGTCACTTAAGACGCATTTAAATAAGATTAGGGTAATGAAGGATTGGAGAAATTGGCAGTCAGAGGCAGTTTGTCTCTCTGCTGGTCGATAATGGAGTTAAGAATCTCTCGGACTTGATTTATACTTCATTATCCTCAACTTTTTTCACGGTCAAGTTCTGTTGGGGAAGCCTCTTCCTAATTATCATTTCGTTTCTTATTAAAGGAGATGTGTGTAATTAGGGTATAAATACATATATTAAGTCTTGATACGTGATATGGTATATAATATTAAAGTGATTTCATAAGAAGGAGAATCAGTTTGCTGTAATTTATGATACAGTATAATGCATTTTTTTAATCAAGCTTTACATAAATTAATTTTTAATTCATTAATAAATATGCAAAAATGCGAAGTATTTCATCCGTTATCGAAAACAATTTTTTTTCGCCTGTTCTTGGATGATTTTGTTATTTAGGTATTAGCAAAGAGGGATAAAATCGACTGTTATAAAAGAGAATATTTAAAATAATTTCGTTTTCAGCCTTAATCCATATTTTTGTAATATAAAAAGTTAAGTATATTTTTTTATTCTCTACACTTTATAACCCATTATTATTATTATTTTGTCCAAGGATCACAATTTCAATCCGTTTTATTTAGAAAATATTAAAACAACTAAAATGGGATTGAAAAATAGTAATTCCAAAATTAATATCTGTTAAAGCTTCCTTTCTAATATAATATTATTCGATAATATAGTTATAAAATTAAAATTATTGGGAATTTGAAATCCTCATGCAAATTAATAATTAATTATATTTCAATTTTATTAATATACCAAGTGAATTTCTTTCTATTCAACTTAGTTAAATATTATTTAATCTAATCGTTACAATAATCGTAATTTATTAGAGCTAAATATATATAGAATTTGATTTATTTAGGAATCAGTTAAAAATGTACCGAATCAATTTTTAAAAATGTTTTTGTACTCATCGGCTACCCATAAATTTTGAATGAATGAAATTGACAGTAAATTTGATTTACTTTTCTATCACTAATTACTGTGAATATAATAAAATACAATTTTTACACTATTTAGTTTAGATAAACGTCGGTTTGATATTAATTAACGGTGGTTGTTACGGAAGAATTTTTTGATTTTGAATGATCAACAAATTAAAGAACGGCACTAGAGTCTTGGAATCAATTTCCAGTTTTCCATAAAATAACTGGGCCGCGGTGACCTGATGATATGATCACGACCTCGGAACCGGAGGGTTTTAAATTCCAGACCCGATATCACCGAAGAAACAATGTGTAAGTGGGGCTGATGCTGACCAAATCCGTCGGGCAAGCGCTCTTCCGCCGGCATGATGAAGAAGTTTGGAGAGGTGGCGCCATCTCAGATGACATCCTCGTCATCAGACCGCGGTTAAAAACTACTAGGTCCGTCCCAAAATAGTCCTAGTGTTGCTTTAAAACGGAACGTTAATATAACTAAACTAATCCATATAATGATTAATCTAAGAATTTTTCAGCACCCTCACATTTAACGTCCTTTTATTAATTTGGTTAATTACTTTGTGCATTTACCAGTTTGTAAAAACTTTTTACATCATATATCTGCAACTTAATTCATAAAAACTGAACTTTTAATTTGACAATGTTGAAATCTTAGTGTAAATTTTAATAATTTGCTCTCGTATATAAGAAATAAATGCGCCCAAAGCGAAGGGAAAGGAAGAAACTTTGAACTTACTGACGGAAAAAAAAAAAAAGCTACTTAAGTGAAATTTTCTGTTTCTTACAAAAATTTTATTATTTTAAATTCATTTTTTTATCTGTTGATATGGTATATTTCTACAATTTTGTGTATCTTTTAACTTATGCATTATCCTTTATCATTATTGAGATATAGTGTAAGTGCACTTTGATCATATCCCATTAGCTAATTCCTTAAATATTGCAGGCAGATATGTAATTTCCGTTAGTAAAAGGCTTTAAATAGCATAAAAATTATATTTTATATTGCTTTAATCAACATATGTACTACTGAAAAAATTAAGAAGTTTAGATTTTTATACAATTTCTCTGTCCTAATTTTCGTATTTTGTAAAATATGCTTGGCAAATTTAAATTTTGAACAAACTCTTCTGTTCATAAAACTAACTCTTCTGTTCATAAACTCAGTTGAGAAGTTTTCATTATAATTATTTCAGATGACCTCAAGGACCGACCTCATCAAATCAAAGTATTCCACTCCTATAGATGATTATGAAGGAAACTCTAAATATCAATTCTCGGTCAGCTTTGATCAAAGAAGAGTGGAACTTTTTTTTTCTTTAAAGTATAAATATATCAAGAGTTTAGTACTAAATATGACTAATAATACACAGGAACTTCATAAAATTATAGATTTCGTAATTTTTTTCAGTAGTACTTTTAATGACTAGTATAACACAAATTGTTATCCTTTGTTTCAATTAATGTATTTTTCTTGTTCATATGTCCCTCTGTACCTATTCACAAATTAGCAATTGGATCACAATTAGAGTGGATTGTGCAATCGATCCGCAACAATTATTGGGTAAACAAAACTAAGTTCATTTTTTATAGCTTATACACGGAAAGAAATTAATTTAATATTAACATATTTTGCCACTATGATATTTAGTTTTAGGGTTTTAGTTGATATTTTGTCACTGCAATCTCTATTTTAAAAAAAACTGCTATAGCGTGATCCTGAATCGTTTCAGTAGCCGTATTTGAAAACAGTAAGCATATTTACTATTTTTTTGCGAGTGTGATTTTTCTAATTTTTTTATAGTAACTGTCTCCTTTATAATGGATTCATTTGGTGATAAACACTGGTTTTTATCTCGGATTTAAAAATTCAAATGAATCAAATTTCAGATTCAGTTAAATTCCAGTCTTTTTCTTTTTCTGCATATCAGATATTAATATTTATTTCTTTTTTCTAATCTGCTAATGTTTGTATTTTTCAGGCTCCCATCACTTGCAGGAGTTACTATCTCAACCAGTTGCTGTTCTGCATTAAGTTCTGCGAAATAGTTTGGAAATCGCAGAATTTCTGCTTCGTCCTCGGGAATCGTTCGATAATTCGGATAGTGGACAGAGATCGGTTACCAGCCAGGATAGATGACCACGGACTGGTATCCTTCACCATGGATTGGATGCAGGCTATCGGGTCGGACGTCATGATTAACGACGATCAGCTCACCACTGCCTTGCAGCATTTGCTGGTCTCTGTGGAAAAAGGCGAGTCCCACAGCATTGTTTCTGATGTTATTGATGTCACGTCGGACTGAATTTGTTCTTTTTTTAATGCCCTCTCTGTCTTCTTATCTTTTTAGTTTATCGTAGCGTTTCCGGTTCGTTTTTTTTTTATCATTTAACAGAAAGGAAGTCGTAACCGTGAAACAAATCCGAAGTGTTTTGTTCGACAATGAAGGAAAGCTTTGGATTTTCAGTTCTTTTAATCTGCTTTTGGAAGATGATTAATTAGCCCTGACGAGGATTCATTAACTTTTTTTTATAACTGTTATTTTTAAAAAATTCTTTCAAAACTAAAATTTTATAGTAAACTATGAAAAGGATTTTGCGATTGCTGCAAATTATGGGAATAGGCATGAAACAGCCTTATTAGTTTCTATATTTTAGAACTTGGACCTGGATTTAATCTACCGACCATTCGATCTGGACTGTTGGAGAATGGTTCTTGATTATGATTTCCATTCACTATTGTAAATATTGCATTAATGATTGAATATGAAATTCTTCTTGAAAATATTCAATATTTTAAGCAGACAGATTCAATAGAAAAAAAAAATTCTTTAGTTGTTTATTACGCTTTTGTAATATTTTTCTATTTCAACAATTTTTATGCTATTATATTAACCTTTTAAATTCATAATTTTAGTTGCAATTTAAGCAAAATACTATTGTGCATTAAAGTATTTTAATTTGTTGTTATCGGCAAATTTCATTTTTAAGCTTTCATTTTTTGAATATTTTAGCCTAGTTCACTTTTTACTTTTCATAAATTTTATAGAAAAAAATATTTTCATAAAATAATTTTGTTTTTTTTTTGTTTTCATTCATATTATTTAGCTTCTGCTATCCATGCGTATAACTGTTTTAAGTATTTATTAATCTCATTTTTCTTAAATCAGATAGTTTAGATGAATAACTGTTCAAGAATATTCATACTTTGATGAAACAAAATATAATTAACATTATTACATTTAATAATACTAAACTGAAAAGAAATCTCCCACCCTTGATTTTCTTAAAAATTAGTATGCATGTGTTTCATGTTTTAATTCATATTTTATAAATAATATCTTTTCAAATAATAAAATAAAACTATCTATCTATTATATAAAAAAAATATGTAAACATTACGTTTTATTCGCTTTGTGATTGGCAGATAGCGAGCCATAACATTTGAGGTTTATTTTGCAAGTATTGTGTATTTATATTGCACTTAACGGTGAAAAGGTGACAAAAAAGGAAAAGTAAAGCCATAATTAACACCAAAGTAACAGCAAACGAGTTTAAAATAATATTATTTGTTAATTTTATTCTTAGACTTATCGTATGTTTCAAACTAATGAATAGCCTTCTTGTTTGTTTACCTTTTTGGATTAACGAAAAATTTTCTTCTCTCGGCTAACAATCACCTGAATATCTAAGCAATACACGCGTTGAACCTGCATTGTTTTTGTTTCTTTTAAATAATAATATGGCGTCTTGCGGTATCAGATGAACGGTCACAGAAGGACCGAGCAAGAATCTGGCAGTTTGAAAAGAAAAGCTCATCGTGAAGCTACTAAGTTAGCTGCAAAATTTGAAAAATTTATTCAGTATTTAGGTATTGGAGCTATAATGTTCCCATTATGGAACTTTGAGTTTTGAATTGGAAGTAGGCTAATCAGGAAATGCATGTTCTCATCATGGAAGGGTTAAGCTTCCTGCATTGAACAAATGGGCAATGAAGTTTAAAAATTTTCTAACTGGAACTGATGATTATTGTGTACAATAACGGATAGTGAAAGCGAACAAGGGCAAAGCGCCCTAGTTTGTAAATAAAAAAGATTTGTATTCTTAATTTTTATTCTATTTTAAACTTATATATTAAATTCTGGCTTAATTTTTTTTTATTAGGCATTGAGAGATTAGATTGGGGCGGACACTCTAAGGCTTGGAACAACATCTCGAGTGCTAGTGATGGGTCCTCTACTTTTCCCAGATGTTGTCACGTCAGAGCCCATCCCGTGGACACTAAAGACAGCTCCGTCCAAACGACACCTGAAGACGAAGGCAGTCAGGAGGAGGATTCCTCAGAAATTATGAAGGATACCGACATGTTAAGCAGTGATGACACTCCGATGATAAGGAAGTATGCCTGCATCCAAGACAGTCAGACAGTGTCTGTCGTACGGAAGAATTATGTACCAACGTGTGAGAGCACTGCCACGCAAACATCTTCAACGCTTTGTAAGTATTAGTCTAAATTAATGCCCCGCTGGTGTAGTGTGGAAACTTAGAGAGGGGAGGGGGTGCCAGCTCATGTGTCTGTCTCGTCATCTGACCGCGGTTCAAAGTTACGAGGTCCATCCCAAAGTACCCCTAGTGTTGCTTTTTAAAAAAAGACGTTCATGTACTAATAAAATACTTTTAAAGTAAAGATGCCGTTTTATTTATACTCTTTTTATAATTAAAAATTCGGTGTTATAGTTTATAAACAGGAAGGATATTTTAGTTTTTATTTTGGATTGTAATAAAATTGACAGTATTTATATTTTTAGATCAACCTACTTCTACTTGTTGTTTATTTAAGAACAACTATTTTTATTGTTAAATTGTGCCAAAATTATTATTAAATCTAGTTTGTTGACTATATAACAGATATAGTCATGGAATTTAAAAAGAAACATTGATATAATTTTCTTTTTATCATAGAAATAAGATTTCAGAAATGGAAGGGGAAGACTTGAATGACCTAATTTCGAGAATTTAAACGGATTATATTTGTATTGATTACAACATAAATCTTGCAGATATTCATGTTGGAACAGTGAAAAATTCAATATTGATAAGAATTGTTGATACTGATAAAACCTTTATGAAGATTGGATTGTATTTAAAGTAAAAAAAGAATGAAAAGAATGTAAATTTCATCATTAATCAAGACTGATATTCATTAACCCTCTGACTGCGGAATTATTTATAATCGCTATTTAGATGCGATGTTTGCAAATAAGTTCAAATATTTTTCAAAGAAAGTGAAATGATACTATATGTTACAAGATAATAATACGATATAATACAAATTTGTAATAGTAAAAATAAACATTCTAAACTGAGAGAAACGCGGGATGCAACAGAGAATGGACTGATTGCCAACCCGTGGAAATCGCGGGATACGCAGCTGGAGGGTTAATATTAACATGATCTTTTCTTCTGATTATTGCATCAGCCATGCTACTTACACTGATATTGGCAATATCGGATTTACTTCATCAGTTCCTGTAATTAGCATTCTATGTACTCTTCAGCATTTACGGAATTTCCGTAGCTATGGAAATTAGGTGAAAACTACAGAACTACGGATATATAATGAAAAACATGCACGAAATGCTGAGTGTAAAAATGGAAAACTACAAAATACGCTTAAAATATCCTTTTCTGGCATCTTTGCTTACAGCAAAGATCCTTTTCTGGATCGTGAAAGTATTTTTAGCGTAGTTAGGGAAAAAAAGAAAGAAAGAAACGGAAGCTTGTTCTAGTTTAAATACATAATCTCTGGAGTTGCATCTCATAAGGGAAATGAATTCGGGAGTTTGTTATGGTGTTAAACTGAGTAATGATGAATTGAGAATACTGTTTCCGTGAAACTTCGGATATCTAAGAGTTCTAAAATAATATGCGTATAAACGAAAGCAGATACAAAATCTGAATCAAATCGAAATTATTTTCACGGAAATATATCCAAAACTCTCATTTAAATAAAATGCCCTTATTTATACTCGCAGTGGTAGTGCGCGTTGCTTCCTGACTTATATACTTTTCGCTTCAGTTGATTTTACAGAAGGCTCTCAACTTTAAAGTTATCTATGATTTTATTTGATTCTGAGGATTCTGACTCCGTTTGATCTTCGAGCTAGAAACATCTGTTTCGGAATATGCATCTAGGAAAGATTTTTTTGACAGTTTCATTAATTAATTTTAAGTGAGATTTCGCCGTTTTTTTTGAAAATAAAATTGTACAAATTGATTTTTATACCATTTTCAGATTGAAATTTTTTTTAATATATGAATGTAATAGGGATTTCTGACGCATGCCAATCACATGTAAAGGAAACACAGGGATCTTTTAAAAAGAATGTGCTTACTGGACAGTTTTTTACCCCTTCACGCCAAGCGTGTGAAAGTATCGGCGTTTAGTCGAGTCAGCAATTTTATAAAGCTTCTCTTGAATTAATTAAGTAGAGACAGTGGAATTGGATCACGAAAGAAGAGAATATTTTAGAATAAAGTTATTATGGACCAAATTAAGATAAAATCTTGGAAATTAATTAAATTGAAATTAGAATTAAAATACCCTTACACACACACACACACACACATATATATATATATATATATATATATATATATTTAATTTTGGCAGTTACATGACCGAAAGGAAGATTATTTTTGAATGAGCTCGATTTATTTTGCTGCGGAAGGCACAATTTTTACACAGGAACAAAGGCGGGGCGGTATACGTACGTTCGCACTAGAAGACAAGTGAGAAAATGACAGAATCTTCCCCTTTAGTGGATTTATTACGAGATTTTGATAGGGATTTCTTTGATACTTGTCGACTTAGACAAAATAATCTTAGGCATCTTAGAAAGGAATGTGTATTTGTTAAGGATTTTTACCCCTTTGTTCATGGCATGGAAACCAACGGTGTCAGTAATTATTTAGAGCGTGTGTTAGAAATAATTAAATAAAAAAGTGGGATTTGGATCAGGTAATAAGCGAACATTTTAGAATGAAATTAACATGGTCTAATTTCAGATAAAAATGGAAAATTAATTAGGATTTAAACCGAATTACGATATATCATAACACACATGCACACATAAATGTATGTATACATATTATAGTATAAAACTCACTGTAGATTGGTTTGTAAGAATGTTCATTCTGATAAAAGCAGTGAATTAATATTTTAATTTCTTCGTTTTTTGAACGGTATTTTTTTTATCAAAAAATATGTTCATTGCTTCTGTCTTTGATTAGTCTCATGTACTCAGGCTATACATTTTTTGATATGATTTAAATCATAGTAGAAATATAAATAAATAAGCTAGTTTTATGTAACTATCTTTAACACCAAAAAGTTGTTGATATATACAATAGTATATCTTTTAGTTAATGTCACTGTTTCCTTTCTGTTCTAATAATTGTCATTCAATTAAAAAAATATTTTACCCGCATAGGGTCAGTTCAGTTTGTCGTACATCTTTACTCTCACCATTAACCTCTCTGCCATTAGTTAGGCACGAATTGATAGAGGTTTGGGAAAATCCCCAAGTCTGCTGTGAAGCAATTTTCTTGACTCTCGGTATTTACTCGCATTATTGTGGTGCCTGCTTTTTTTCCCCTCTCTATCTCGTTTCTATCTGTTCCAAGCAATAACGATCTTCAGGTCCCATCCAGACGCATTGACTAGAATGTTTCCGATTGTTGTTCTTGCTTAATCCCATTGTTGCGTATTGCGTTTTCAAGTCATTAAGTTGCAAAATTCGTGATGCGGAAATAGTCTTTGAGTAGATATCAGACATATATGACCATAAAAAAGATATGCCAGAAATATCCTTGTTTGTCTAGTAAAATTTCTTTTATGTATATTTGAAAGGTCTTTCCAATGCTTTCGGAGTGTATTGACCGATGAAGCAATAAGATTAAATAATTAGTAAAATCTGTAGTATTCTTTGATTATTCCACTATAGAATAGTTGCAACTTTTATGATTCTAATCTCTCTAGAATTTCCCACTTCTTTTTTTAAATATGAATTTTATATATGCCATGAGAATAGCTCTTCATGTTTCATATTTTGAGGCATTTAAAAGAATGACATTTATATGAATGGATGTATATATTTTTAATGTTATTTATAACAGTTATATTAAGAAGCTTCATTACTTCCTCTATGCTGTAAGACACGAATCTTCCTTATTTAATATTTCACATACTTTCACGGGATTTTGCTTATAAAGCAGAATGCATTAAATATATTCTTATAAAGGAGAAATGACAATTTGCCAACTTATTAATTCTCATTGTGACTTTTTTTGATATTACATTTTTAAAATTAACGAGGTTTATTAATTTTTCTCACCCAACACCTTAGCTGCCGTGCATTTTTGTATTTAAATAAAGCTTCGCCTTTTGATAAATGAATTTAAATATAGTTTCTGTATTGAAATAGTTACAATTTTCTATGTTAAACATAGTTTTCTGTGCGTTTCCAGAATTGTTGATTTCCTGTAATATAAGAAACTTTTAATATTCCATATAATGTTATTAAATATTTCTAAGCTTTAAAGATGATAGATATGCAATTTGTCTTCTTATTGATTTTATTTATTGTTAATTCTTGAATAAAAGTCGGGACAAAATTATGGATAAAATATTTTACTTATTTAAAAAATATGGAAATTCATTATTTATTTATTTCAAAATGTAAAGCATACAGAACTGAACTTGTTTTGCTTGATCTTACTTGGCAATTAAATATTTAGGTGATATTTTGTGTCTGATACGAATTTCAAATCTGAAAAGATCACTGAAGTGGTGATCAGTGATGTGGCCTTTCCTTTCAAACTGTCTTTTGCTAGTGGGTCAAAAAGTAATGATAAGTTTCATCAGTTTTAATTTCTTTTCGCACCTTTCATCGTTTCAGCAAGTAACATTTAAAAAAAAGAAATTTCGTTCTTTAAATAAAGTGCTATAGAATCGGGCAAACAATATCGAACGTGGGATCTGGTTTGCCATTTTCTATCGGGAAATATTTCTATTGGTCAGGCACATGTTGAAAAAAAGCCAAGATTATCTTTTTTTTTTTTTTACAGTATGTTTTTTTTTAATTTAGAAGGACTGATTAAGATTGATGGAATGAATATTAAATTTACTTAATTTCCTTGAAAACATTAATTTTTGCGAATGCATTTTCGAATAAGGGTTCGATTATGATACATTATAACACATTATATTACACTTGGAGTCTTTTATATTTGTTATTACAGAACCTTTGTATCAGTGCCATTTTCAAAAGAAAATAATGACTTTCAAATTAGTTTATTTGCATTGGAAAAAAACTCAACCCATCCATATCTGAGCTCCGAACCGTCACCTCAAAACTGCAAATATGCGTCTTGCTTCGGCAATTATGGTAGGCAACAGTTTGCAGAAATAAGGATTTATTAAAAGACGCCGAAACGAATTTCACTAAACCTTCCAAAGGGAGGTAATTTCCTCAGAAATGCTGGTTCCCCTCTATTTCTTTTTCGCCCTTTATTTTGTTATGCTTTTTTTTTTAAATTGCGCCCGAGTTTTGAAAAACAGAGTTCAGTTATAACTAACATTCCTTTTTTTGAGATTTGTTAGTTCTTATGAGTGCTGTTTCATCGGTCAAGACCTCACGCACGGACTCTTCTTTTTCAGTTTGTTTTGTTTTGGTTTCTGTCGGATCTTAAGATATGGACCAATTATAGGATAAATTTGTTTGTTATTTCAGAACAACAATAAACAAGTGTATTTTCATTGTTATTTTATCCAGGTAATATTTTGTTGAGCAACGCATTGATTTGTTGAAAGGCATTTTGTATAAATAATTTTAATTAGAATTCAGAACCTTCTTCTTTTTTTTTTTTTAATTATTTTGAATCTTTTCTCAGAAGGTTTTGGAGTTCTAAAATAATATCTAATTATTTTTACATAAAATATACTCATTAACGATAAAGTCATACCTGGTGTTTTTTTTTTCCCATACTCCCCGCCCCAGTGTGGGACCCAAAAGGTTTTGTAATGTGTTTCTCCGAAAATTTGTTACCACTACGTTACTTTAACGTGGAAATTGATTCTCGAATCTCATTATTGTCCTTTTTTCGAAAATTTGTAGCCCTTCGTTACTTTAACGAGGAAATTTATCCTCGAATCTCATTATTGTTCTTGCTATTTAATGATTACTTGTCCTTCTGTTACAGAGAGTGGTTGAATTTTAAGTCGATGCATTTAGATGTATTTATTTAAATATTATTGAGTTGTTTAATGTTTTTGTTAAAAGTAAGTATAGTAAATTAGTTTTGCATGTGAATCAAATAAAATCAGTTAAAAAATTAATGGATTTTTTAATCTTTTTTAATATTACGATTCTAATTTTAAAAAATATTTTTTTTTTGAAGTTTATTGATTTAACTTTGCAATGGTACTGAATTACATAAAATACAAAAGTAGCATAGTAACGAAATTCAAAAAACTTTAAAAGTAAAACAAGTATCTCAAAAATTACAAATTTTTGTTAAGAATATCAAATCAGAATGGAAATGTATTAAAATTCAAATGTAAATTCAAATCTTAAAATGCTAAACAAATTGAAACATCTATCATTATTTAAAATGTAACGTTTAAAATTTTCAATCTTAAAATAATAATAATAAATAAATAAAAATTTCTAATCTAAGATCTTCGAAATTGAATAGTTTCACTTTTTTCACTCTACGAAATCATTACTGATACAGCTAGAAATTGTAAAGACTATTTCTTGATATGAAATCTAATCTAATCTGACGAATTTTAGATCTTTAGAATGAGTCAGACAGATAGATATATAAACAACAGACTTATTAGTGTACATTTTAATTTTTGTTCTTTACTTCAAGTTCCAGCTTTTGGCAAAGTTGATTTCTGCAAGTTCGTTTTGAAAAACTGAGTTATACGAATTCAACTGGTAGCAATAAGGTTTGATTTTTTTTTTTGAAGATACACACCTTAAATTCTGCACTGAATTAAACTTTTGGTCAGTTTCTGTTCTACTTCATAAGTCACAGTTTTCTAGATTTACATTGACTCTTTAAAATTTGTTCTCCCATTGCAATATATATATATATATATATATATATATATATATATATATATTATTATTTTTCCCGTTGCTATATATATATTCTGCACATTGATCATCACCAATAGAAACCAGTCCATT
>JAPMOR010111063.1:0-79486 GCA_026543865.1 Argiope aurantia | reverse complement strand
ATCGATAGAATCGGTAAATGCATATCTGCATTTATAAGTGTTGTATTTCTTCCATGTCCTTAAATGTTTTTAGTCGTTTTATATTCTTCTGTACTTGGCCTATGTTTAGAAGTTTTGTGATCACTTCTTCGCAATTGAAAAATTTTAAACAAGCTTTTTTTTACAGTATTTACTTTATCTATTTTGTAAAATAGGCATTGTTTAAAAAGTTAGCGATATTAAAGAGAGTCGAGTTAGATTATTTCATTACAATTTTATACGCATTTTTAACATTTTATTAGTAACATTCTTTATTCGTGAATGAAAAAAATACAACCATAATTTGCCTGTTCTTTTCTGCATCTCTTTATTATTAACCTTAAATGACAATCAAAATGACCGCATTGAACAGTTCATTTATTGATTCGATATCGAACATCGATTTATCGGTTTTCAAATATTATTAACCACAGCACAGAGATTAGAATTCTTTACCTTCTATTTTTGGTTCATACTCTTCAACCACTGCCGAAGTGCAGAAATTTGGGAAGAAAAGTGTCAGCTCAGGTGTCGTTCTCGTCATCTAATTGCGACTCAGAATTATGAATTCCGTCTCAAAATAGCCCTAGTATTTCTTAAAAGTGTGAAGTTAATATAACTAAACTATCAGTCACAACTGACTACTCACATTGCGTCATAAAAATCTATGTTCATCTACTTAAATCATTTAGACCACTGATTGGCACGTATTTTAAAAATGCCTCTCTATATATGCAGCAAAAAGCATATACATAATGTTCTTAGTTTAAGTTTTTTTTTTTTTTTAATTGCCGCTTTCAATTTTAAATAAGATTGTTAGGTTGGTAAGTTATTTATCTTTAGTAAGAATATCATTTTTTATGTTCGTTTTCAAATTTCATAATTAAATTAAGACTTTTCCCACAAATAATCTTGTGACCGCCGCTGTAAAAATTTACGTCTGCGAGTTTACTAGCTATTTTTTCTTTTCAAATTCATTGAAATAACATGCTTACTTATGTGATTTCTTAATTTTATCATTCATTGTGCCAGGCTTACATTATTCGCTCTTTAAAAAAACTCGACCACTTCCTATTTAAACGAGTCGCGTTAATTCGTTTCATATGATCCTTGTACATCTGGCACAATCAGATTTGCATAAGGAATAAGATAATGGTGGATCTTTTATGGTTCCACTGTTTGATTACATGAGGACGTATCCGGCCACAGCAACCGTTGGCATCTTAGACATCTCCAAGAAGGAAATAGTTTGTCGCGCTCTTTTTTATGCAGGAGGTCGTTCGGAGAAACGTCCTTGAGGCATGAAAAACTCCTCTCTGGAGAGAATGAGTCATCGTCGTCCTTACCTGTGCGTTTCACGCTTACGTGTACCTGGAGAGGAAGACCACCTAACAGGAAGGGGGATCATTTCGAGTTTCCTTTTCAACATCATTAGTTCGTGAACATTCTTGGAGATACGGCTCTCCTGCCATTACGCGCTCTTCCATCAAGGGATGCGCCTGTACGGAATGATGCTTTGAATATGGATGTAGATAAGGCAGGGAGACAATTAGTTCCTTTTTTTTTTTTTTTTTTTTTTTGCTTTTATTTGTTATGAACCAGTTCGCTTTTTGTGAAAACAAAAGGATACATTTTATGTCGTGTTTCTGAATAATTCGTTTTCTTTCCCCCCATTTTGAGAAATTCTGATTTTTTTTTTTCTAAATGTAAACAATCACGTGGTTGTTTATATTTAAAGAAAATTGAGGATAATGAATAGAGTGTATAAGTATCTCCAATATTTTTTTATTAATACAGTGAACACCGCTTAAGGCCATCGTGGTTAATGTTATCATTTATATTATCAAAAGTTTATGGATTCATTTAAATGCACATAAAAAATATTCGTTGAGTATGATTACTACATCATTTAATATTATCAGTTTTGAAATAGATAATTTACCAATCCTTTATTTCCAACCGGTGTTATTAGCGATCAACGTTCATGGTATTGCTTGGACCACTTGCAAGGAATCGGCTTTTCTATGGGGTGGGGTTTATATTCTTTTGTAGGAACCAAAGTGGTTTGGATTGATTTAAGCCCTACCCGATGTGGCTTATAGTCTGTTAGACAGCCTTTAAACGATCTTACCTGCAATTGAATTACGAAAGAAAAATTGATAAAAATAACTGATTTAAGAGTTAAAATACAAAATTGAAATTTTTAACAGGCATATAAGTTTAGTTAAAATTAGTAAATGTAACATTTCTACGGAGTTGAAAATTGTGTATAAGTGAACTGTTTTTAAGCAACAATAAATATACAATGTTGATAAGCAACAATTATTAAATTTTTTATTGGTGATTTTGAAATTAATTGTAGAAGACATGAAATAAGTGTTTTATTTTTCTCTTGATATAATAAAAATGTAACTGTTTTCACCAAATATTGTTATTGTTATCAGTCAGTTAATGGCATCAAAAGTTTTAAGTAGTGAAATGAACTCATTAAGTTGCAGCTACTGTGCAGATATTTATTGTAAAATTTACTTTGAACCGTCTTATTTTCCTAAATTGCAGAGAACAATTCAGAAATTAATAGTAAATTCTCTATTAATTTCTGAACTGTTCCCTACAATTTCTAGAGGCCGCGGTGGCCTGGTGATAAGGTCTAGGCTTATGAACCGTAGTGTTTCAAGTACGAGACCCGATTCCACCGAAGAATCGTCGTGTAAGGGTGTTAAAACCGTCATGCCAAACGTCCTCCCGCTGGTGTGGTGTAGAGAGGGGGGTGCCAGCTCAGGTGACCGTCATCTGACCGCGGTTCAAAATTACGAGGTCCATTCCAAAATAGCCCTTGTGATGCTTTAAACGTGACGTTCATATAACTAAACTAAACTAACTTACAATTCCTATTAATTATGTAAGAAAAATAGAGAGGAAGGAGGTCTTCATTATTTTTGTCGGTAAATGAAAACACAATTTAACTCTCTTAATTTATCCGTTATAAATAATTGAAATTATTAAGTAATTTTAAATACACTTCTAATAATTCGATATATTTCCATCATACTTTAAAAATAGTATTTGTATGACCCGCATTTTATGACGTTACAAAAATGAAAAATAAAGGAAAGAAAAGAATTAAGAGCATTTTTTAGATAAAAGAATCGATATGCTCGCTAATCAATCGATATGCAAAAGTGTTACTAAGCTGTTTGCATTGAGTAACAATTCAAATTTTCTGTACTATTAATTTTTGATAACCTTTTCACAACCTTCTTATTATTGCAGAAGTTTTCCATTATTTGATAATTACAAAATTGTCCCGTTTGTATACGTGTAAATTATCAAATATTGCAGTATGTTATATTTTGTTCATAAGGAAACGTTTTAATTAAGTGACTAAACATTTTACGTTCAGTCAATCGATCAATTATGTTTGTTTAAAGCGTATTGGGATACATCTTAAACTATTGGAGTTGTGCTTTTAATTTATGTCGTACGAGAGGAGTGGACGCGCAATCTAAGCACATTCTCACGAAAGGAAAGCTGTGAGAAATAACTCCATTCAATCATTTGTTTTCCTTAGCGCTGGAGAAACAATTAAAAGGAATGGGCGCAATCGCAATGGCCCAACAAATGTGGAATATCTTTTTCAAACTGTTTAATAGGATAAAAGTTATTTCGGAAAGAATTGTTTTACCATTAGTTTTCCTCCAGTTTCTAATTTAATGAACTTTCGTATTGAAAGTTCATTAAATTAGAGAAAGATTAAATTACCTTTAATGGGAATAAATACAAAAAAGTTATATTTTTCTAACATTTAATCGTGTATTTAATTTTCACATAACAAGAAATCTTAACTGAAAAAAGTGCTGTATATTATTAAGAATTCTATTATAAACATGTTTTTTTATCACTTGCAATCGAGATGTTCTTTCTGAAGTTATTCTATCTTCATTAAATTTTTAATCATTCCAAGATGAAGTTTCAAATTTCTAATGTTTATTGAAGAGAATTTTTTAAAGAAATGTCTCGAACAAAAGAAAATGGCTCATTTATAATTTGTTCCGGGAAAAGACAGAGAAACATAATAACAATAATAATTGCAGAAAATAATTGTAGTATTTAAAATTTCTTTTCGAGTTTTTACATGCTACACACCTAAGTGGAAAAAAAATTTAATTTACATAAAATTGAAAGAAAATGTTTTTTCTGTCGTTAAAGAAATTTATCAAATTGAATCTGGCTCTTTAATCATATAAACATCGTTTGAGATTTGATATAGCATGAAAACGTTTCACTTGAAAAATGGTGCTTTTTCATCAACCGTTTTCAGCTCTGATTATTATTTTTCTTTTTTGATTAAGTAAAATTATTATTGAGTTTTTAAAACTCTTCATCTAAATATTCAAACACAAAACTATTTGTGTTCTTAAAGTTATTGCTCTGAATTTTAAAAAAAAATTGAGGCAGCTTATAATAATGTTATAGTAAAAACATATTTATCATTGGCAGTATTAAATGAATTTTCAGATTTTTTTTTTTTTTTTTGCAGTCTGTTCAAAATCACAAAACAATTTATTTAAAGAATACAATATAATGAATTAATAAATCATATTTAATGCTAGATTATACCATTTTATTATTTCATAACTTATAAAAGTGTACTTGCTATTCAGCATGTGCTAAATTTTATATTTTCTCACTTTTGATTTCTTGCATCTGTTGAAATAAAAACTTTTATGTTTTTCCCTATTTCAAAGTTTTTGATATCCAAGTGATATTTAATGTGTTTCTACATATAAAGAAAATAAATGACTCATAATCTGAAATTATTTTATGCATTAATTATTTTTAATCAACATATTCCAGAATTATTTCTATCTGTCTTTTATTATTTTCCTCTAAGGTTATTACAGTTCAAAATAAATAATTACTACATTTGCTCAAACAAGTGTTTTTTTTTTTTTTTTTTTTCCTTCTAAAAAATTTTGCTGGCTATTTATAGTTCAAATGCAAACGGTTTGTTTTTGGTAAATAAATAATGACAGACTTAAATAAATTATTTCTTTTGAAATAATTTTTGCCCAAATTTATGGTATATATTTATAATTAATTGCATTATTAATTAAGTTCAAAAAGTTTACTTATGGATAAAATAAACAAAATTTAAAATATAATTTCAACTGAAAATTTAATTCGTCTATTTCTTGAGAACATATTAAATTTATTAATCGCCGTCCTTTGCGAAGATGTTTTACCTTATTGGTATGATGCTATCAATAATTTTAATGGAATTTCTGCCAATCGCAGTGATTTATTACTCTTCATTTGAAATAGAACCTTACTTTCATGAAAACTGGCTTTCCGTGAATGCAGCGAGTGTTAGTTTATTTTATATAAAATAAAAATATATTTCTTATTCAAAATTTTTAATTTAATCGAATCCAAATATTTATTTATTATTACATGTTATTTAAAGATTATAAAACAATTTATATAAACACACAAGATTAAAACAATTATACAAACACACAAGATTAAAACAATTATACAAACACAGCAACTTGGTTGCTATACTGTTTATTTTATCCGCTAATTATTGATGTTTTAAAATGCATAACTTAATTTCTGAATAATGGAATAATAGAGAATTGCTGTTAAATAGTAATGTTTTCCAAATCAGTAAACTGATATAAAGTTTTATTTACTTTTTTCCTGCAAAATCTTGGGAATTAAATAGTCGTGAATCTGGCTTTGTAAGTATTGCTTAAATCTCTCTTGGTACGTTATTGTTAGTATTGATTCACCAACTGTTATTTATTGTTGCCTTATACTTATTAGCAACATAAACGTTGTATAATCTGAAATTATCTGGCACACTAATTTCTCACTCTTCCTGAATCACTATCTTTTATGCGTCTTTTATTATTACTTTCCGAGGTCACTGCAGTTCGAAGCAAATAACGGCGTTTGTTATAACAAATACTTCTCCTCAGTTCATCAGAGAAAAGCTTTAAAAAAAATGCGGGTGAGGAAGGCGGTAACGCTAAGGATTAAACTCTGTTTTCGAAACGTGCCCGGTAATGATTTCAATAATGGAATGACCCGACGCAAATTGCTGACTCCTTGGAAGGGAAGTGGACTAAAATAGTGGCGGCAATTTAGGTGATTTTCGGATTCGTTGCGACAAGGCAGTTAATTCCACTGCAGCTTAAGGGGGGGGGGGGGGAGACGGAAAGTACTCACGTTCTAAGTCGAAAGTTAGTTCGGGTTCATGGTCAGGTTTGCGAAGTGAACTCGTTGTTTATTGGTTTCAATTAAATTAGTTGTGTACACAAACCGTCGTTAGGATGTATGTGGAAGAATGCAGAGAAGGGCGGAAAAACAAGTAAAAAAAATATCCGCTTTTTAGAAGGATTAACTCGGAGAATTAAGAGTCCCGTTGCATAGCTGTGATGCTGATTTATTGAAATTGCTATCGATTGAAGTAATTGAGTGAATCTTTTGTGTTGCTTTCGGAATTTTTCAGAGACGATTATATATAAAGATTAAAAAAAATAATAATGCATTTACGGCGTAAGGATTAAGAAATAAAATATTGAATAAAAGAAATGAATTAAAAATGGATATTACTAAATTGTTTATATATAAATTTTGATGCTGTTACAAGACTAGATTTTTCCGAAGTTTATCAGGATGTTAAAGATGTGACTTTGTTAATGAAGATTCTCAAGTGTAATTAATGGGAATGATGGCAACACTTGTAGATTTTTCAAAATCTTTGATGTTTGTTTAACATTGTTTGCTTTTGAGGCATTAGTATTCTGTCTTGAAGCAAAGTATTTATCCTGTTATAACCCTATCGTCTTTCTCACATGTTGAAGCAGCAGAGAATAATAAATGAAAAATTTTGATTGATATGTTGAAATTTTGATTGATATTGATATATTATATGCAATTAAATCTAATGCAAAAATAGAGGCTACTGGCATATGGTATAATATTCGGATATTATCGGGGGTTTTTTTTATATATATGCACTCATTTACAATAATAGTTTGAGTTTTCACAAGAGCTCGACATTTTTTAGATTGTAATCTTAACAGAACATTCAGTTTACCACTTTAGGCAATATTTCTACTTTTAAGTGCCTTTAATCATTGATTTCACCAATAGATAAATCTAAATACTGATTTCTGATTTTCTAATAATCAGTTTTAAAATAAATCAGTTAATTTTTTTCTATTGTATATCATATATTTTCTAATCACATCATATTACTATTCATTATTCGCCTAAGGAATTCTTTTTTCGATTTCAGCTCCATCTAAAACTCAAGAGAAACCTCCTACTGACTTGATGTTTGCCTTGCCGCCCCTTGCTGTTCGAGAAGAAGATCCAGATGATGGCTACTGCGAGCATGTCCTTACACAGCCAGCGACTGTAAGTCAAGTGGACCCGGACTTGCTGCATTCTGAAGTGGCTTTACTTCCAGGTATATAAGTCATTCAAAAGAATTACAACTGTGTATGGTAGCTTCGTGTTACAATTTTTATTAAACAGTTTATTGATATTTATCTGTTTAAAGGAGAAGACTGGTAATCTTCGACTTTTAGCAGATGAATGCATTGCTGATAGGAAGAGGTTTTCGGAGAAATAATTGGATTTTGATAATTACAATTTCTCTGAACTCGATGCATTTATTTTATTCCCTACTTCTCTTTATTTATAAATCTTCATTCGATTGTTATAACGCCAGCGAAACGCAACTAGATTTGGGAAAATTAGATTGTCTGATGTCGCACAATTCTGACTTCATACTCGCTATCTTTTTGGAAGTCTATAAGTCTATTAAGTCATAAAGGAAAATCTTTGTGTCTGAAATTTTCTTTATTATGTTTAGCACTCATGCCATATATGTCATTCTGCATTTTTAAAAACCTTCTCTGTGGGAGGCAGGAGAGCGCAAATATTAATCAAATAAAATGTTGGAGTTAATTTTCGTAGGTTTTGTATGTAATTAAATTATTGGCAATTTTTTAATAATCATGCTGAACTTAGCGATGTTTACTTTAAAAATAAAAATTTATAATGTTCTGCCCCATATTTGCAGACTGCTTATTTATTAATAAAAAATAATTTCTTGTGTTCATAATAACATGCTTATTTAAGCATTAGATGAAGAGTAAATGGTAGTAATTATCATTCAATAAATTACATTAATTTTAGAATCCTTTAGTAGTATGCAGCAATTACCCTAGATAAGAATTGCCTCTACTGGGTCAATTTTAAAATAATTAATTATAAGCATTTCTATGCATGTATTTTTGTCTTTTTAGTTTCTTTATTATTAGTTTCTTTCGGCAACCAGTTGGTTCATCAAAGATATTGGTTACATTTAATTTCATTTCAATCTTTTAGATATAACTTCATGGCCACGATTTCGTAAAATTGTCAGGTCTTGTTATTTTAATTATCTTACACATGTTTCTTTTCATTATGTCTATTAATCTTTCTAATGGAGTCCAGTTCCATAACATCATATTGCTTTTAAAAGATACAAATGTCCTATTTTTATATCATCTAACTTTTGCAGTATTGTAACTTCATTCTTTTATTTGTTTTCAAAAACTGCACAAATATTAATCAGAATCCTTCTTTTTTAGCTTCAAACAATGGAAGACAATCACGCGATCAAATATTCGATAAAACAATGAATGCAGTTTCAGTCTCCGGACAAAAATGTAATTTATTGTTAAAAAATTTATAACTTACCAAAATTCAGGGAAAATTTGCGTGATTATTAAACTGGCATTCTCGAAAAGATAAATTTTTTAATCTTAAGATCACGCAAAAAAAATCATTTTTGCTATATAATAATTTTGGATGTTATGGTGAAATAACACCAAGATTTCATTTGACTTTTAATTAAATAAAATTTTAAAAGAATCGTTCCGAGATGTACATTTCTACTGTCCAAGGTATTTATGTGCCAAATGTGGTAGCTGTAAGTCTAACTGTCTGGTCTGTGCAGCGTCAAAACACGCACACTTATATTCATCTTTATTATTAATAGAGATTATCATGGAGGTAAAAAAAGAATAAAGTGATTTAAATAATAAAATTTTAAAAAATTACTAAAATTTCAATTTAAAATTATTATTTATTGTAAAATTAAATTATTCCAATTAAAATTTCAAAAGAATCACTTCGAGGTGCGCATTTTCACTGTCCAAGGTATTTGAGGGCCAAATTGGATAGCTGTAAGTCAAACTGTCTGGGCTGTACAGCGTCAACACACATATATGTTCATTTTTTATTAATAATAGAGATTATCTAGAAGGGGGGAAATAATATAATGATTTAAATAAGGAAATTTAAATTTTTTTTATTAAAATTTCAATTAAAAAATATTATTTCTTATAAAAAATATTGTTGTGAAAGTCGACAACCTCTGTAATCGACAACTAATCTTTATATTTTAAAGCTACAACAGATGCTGTATAGTTAAACAAAATCATTTGGTTCACATACGCGTTATACATCTGTGCACTTAATTTTGATCAGCTTCTTAGTACCTTAAGCATGAGTGATATAAATTTAGGTTACATTGAATAATTCAACTCTCATTTTATTCAGCCATACCAAATTGCATTTCACTCTCATTGTGGGCCATTAAAACCAAGATAATCATTATGATTAATCCAAAAAAAAAATTCGCGTCTTGAGACAGACAGATTTATGTTGTCTGCATTAGTTATGAGGGGCTTTCGTCCGCTCTAAATTCTTGAAAAATTCGGTCAAACGTGATGATATTGAAAAGGGAAATCCTGTAAGCGGATATAAAGGCAATTGAAGGGTAAATCATTCTTAATAGTTTAGTTAAACGATCCCTCGGGATATGGCGGGACCAGTATTTCCGAATTATCCTTTCCGATAAATATTCTGCTGACCTATAATTAAGGGGTCTTCAAGTTATATACTCGCACTTCGCTTCGAAAAGAAAATTATGTGAATGATTATGAATGGAACTGGATCAGTAGGAACTATATGCTGCAATACTATGCTTGGTAGCCAGATTTGGCCTCCTTAACAGTTGTATTGTAGAAAAAAATCCCAACTGGGTACTGCGAAATTTCACTATATTATTATAGCTTGTGGTTTGAAAGATTTATAATGATTATATAGAGAGAGAGATAAAAGAAAATTTGAGTTCTTTTATGTGACATCTATATTTCTGTGCTTGATTTAAGTATTCTCCATGCAGGCAGTCAGAAAGAATTTTAGGAATTTTGGAAATCTGCCGAAGAAATTCATTCCTGAAAAGCAATTTTTTTTCGTAGATTTGTTAAACATAGTTAAATTTTATGTTTATTAATTCGCTTGATTTATTCCAAAGAAAATAACTGAAACATTGTAAAATGTTTTATTTAATTTCTGTGCTTTTTTAAAAAATTGTTTTAAATCTAACTTACGTGCTGTTAAAATTGTATTAATATAATCTTAAGAAAATTTAAAAGCACTATGGATTTTTTAAAAGGAGAATTTTAAAACAAAAACAAAATAGCCATAATAATGTTTAACAATTTTAACAGAAATATTTCTAAAAATTAATATTTATTAAAACTACTTTTCCCCCCTAGTTAAAATTAAATTATAATAATTTAATTTTCTGTTTATTGGATATAAATATTAATTATGTTTCGTATCGTTATAGCTGGACGATAGCAACTGGGAATCAATCATCCTTTTTTACATTTCGATTAACTACTGCCAACTTTTTAAACACGAGTTATTTGCTATGCAAAATTTTATAAATGTCGGTCTGTCGTGTAAAATATTCTAGCTAAAGGGATCCAAAAGAAAAAGCTGTGCTGAAAACAACTAAGTAGTTAAACAGTACTCTTTAATAGCTATGAAAGTGTATGTGATATGAGTTGGGAATTGTTCCAATTTTTCTACTGGAATATCGGATGCTCACTCTGTTAAGAGCACATGAATATCTCTGCTTATTAGATATAATAGAATTACGTCAAAAATTTTTTTACTGTTATTAAAATGATTGTGTTCTGCCAAAAATTTGCATGAATTAAAACATCTTGAGTTTGTAGCAATCAGTTAAATAATACCCTAAATGATGACCGTTGCAAAATGTCAATGACGATTTGTACGTATTCAAAGCCACTAGCGGTGCTCAAAAAAGATTTATTCACCGGAATAAAAAAGAAAGAAAGAGAAAAAAAAGGGCTTGTATTTGATACAATTGAATTCATACCAAATCCAGATCCTCTGTGCTTATAATTGCTACAATTAGCTTTCGGAAAGCGATGCATTAGAATTTCTTTTATAATTTTTTGTAAAGGCATCTAAATATCAAAATTTGTATTTTGTATTTGATTTTCCATTTCGTTACTGCATTCAGTTAATTCCCATAAAAAATGAAATTCTTTAAGTAGTTGAAAACACACTGTTATAAGAATGCGGAAAAGTTTTTTTTTTAATTTGCAGTAACTATACTATTTCGTTATTGTATTTGCAGCTTCCAATTAAAATTGTTTCTACATCTGAATCATGTTTGTTTGAAAAATTTATGAATTATGATACTTTAAAAAATACCTTTCCATGTATTATTATTTTTCAGAACTCATAGAAGGGAGGAGTACGTTTGGTAAAATTCATAGAATGTATAAATAACTTATTACATTTAAAAGTAGAAGCTATTAGATTTTAAAGTAGTAAAGTAGTACAACAATTTGTTTAACTGCAAATTGTTGTATTATGAATTGCTAGCAACCAATTTGGCATACTCACTAGTTAAGAATTATAAATATTTCTTAATTGTCTAATGACTATCTGTTTGATGTTCAAATCTTAATTTTGTAATTACCGTGTTCAATGCTTCTGCTAATGGAAATAAAAGAAGGAAAAAAAAAACAATGATTAAAGAGGCTTTCGCTCGAAATGCGATATTTTAAAGCTCATTTGCATATTTTAGGAAAAAAATTTCAACTAGAACCAACAAAATTAAATTACGAGTTTAGAATGTTTATTTGAAGTAGAAAAGAAAGTTGCTGAAGAATGCAACGAACCATTTTCACTTTTGCATCTTGGAAAAGACGTAATAAAAGTAGAAGATCCATGAAATTGTTTTGTTTCGAGCGTTGAACTATATATTTCCTAAAACTGGAACTTGTTCATCATGGAAGAGTAGTTATGGTTGCGGTTGGCTAGTCACAGAAACTTACGCTGCTACAACTCCGATTCTCTGAAACAACAAATAATGTGGCCAAAATAGGAAAATGTTTTGAAATTTTTCAGCAACCGTTATCTACAGAAAGAATCATATTATTCAGTGGAAACTATTTATGGAAATTCCTCAGTTCAGGCTCCTGAAACTAGTGTGTATCGTGCAAAGCATTCAAGGACATTATCCTTTTCTGAAGTGGGTTCCGTTTTATGTTCTGTGAATCATAAAATTATATGGGTGATATAAAATTTAAGGCTTTTTAATTTCTAATTCTTAGTAAAAACAAATAGCGTTGTTTTATTAGAAATGACTTGATATAAGAGATTGAGCAAGTTTATGAAAACTTGCCGTTTCTATGCGACTTTTATGAACATTATCTTCAATGGAATACCTCAGAAAGGTAGTCATCAGGAACTTTCTCGAGTAGCGAACTGCAGTTCTTGGTTATCTGTGGTTAAATTTACGATTAAGGGTAAAACAGATGCTTTCATAATTTATGAGCATAAAATTTTTTTTTCTGTTACTAAGTTTTTAACGCAAGAGTTTAGAGTATCTTTTCGACAAAAGTGCTTTTTAACTAACCGTTTCAAAATAACGAAAATATAAGCTCCTCATTTTAATACTAAAACTTTTCGAATGCACATAAGAATTCTTCAAATTTGGCATTATTATTATTATACCAGCTTCTGCTGTAAAATCGTAATGTTAAAATAAGAATTAGTTAGAAGAGATTTTTTTTTTTTTTTTGTAAAAAGCAACTATTTGACTGATATATGTGTGTGTGTGTGTGTGCGCGCGCGCGCGTGTGTGTAAGCATTATTTTATGTAAAGCAGATTGTAATTTCGAAGGCAGTGAAAAGACAATCGATTTCGTGACGTCGTTTTATTTCATTTTGGAGAAGCAGGCATATGTACAAGCGATGAGCACACACACACAACACAGAACGACACAGAGAGAAATGAGGAAAAAGCACTTGAACATTTTATCCCCGGTCTTATATAACCTAAGATTTTGATAGGGAAAATATTTCTTCATAGTACTAATATATAATGAGATTTCGATAGGGGTTTTCGCTACACGAGCCGACAAGTCAGGGAAAACACAAGGAGGTTTGGCTGTACGTATTTTACTGTTGTATAATATTCTTTCCAACGAAATTAAAAAAAAAAATAATCAAATTTTCCCTTCATCTAGACCCTCAAGCAAACACAGTAATATTAAAAATAAATCACTTTCGTAAATCAGGCTACTAAGGGTTAAAAAAGAATTTGTCTCGTCTGCGGTATTTTGTCCCTTCACGCAGAGTGTGGGAAAGTTAGACTTTTAGTCGTTTCAGCAATTTTACAAAGCTCTCTTGAATTAATTACGTTGAGAAAGTGGAATTGGATCACAAAATAAGAGAATATTTTAGAATGAAGTTACTATGGTCTAAGTTAAGATAAAATCTTGGAAATTAATTAAATTGAAATTAAAGGTTTATATGTATATATATATGTATATAATATAACCAAATGAAACATAATAAAAAATTTAATAATTTTTCCCTTTCTGCTTAAATTTGCATTTTAATTTCGCTGAAAGGCGAATAAGAGAAGTATTTGTTATATTTTGTAATGCTTATATGTGAATATTCTATAAAAATTCAAGAAACTTAAAATAAAAAAATTCAGATTGATACTTTCAAATAGTTCAAACTCTATGGAATCATCAATATTCTTCTTGAATTGATTGTGATAGATTTAATAAAAATTTTAGAATTATCCATGAAAATTTTGAAAATTTTAATTGAAAACGGTTGTTATTAGATATATATCTTGCTTAAAAAGTAATCAGTTGTTTATTAATAATCAGAATAAAGAGACTATGCAAGTATTGAAAGGATATTTTCATTTCTTTAGTATTGGAAGCACGTTTTTAAAATTTTTTTTTCTTCCTTTTTTTTTTTCGTTCCATAAGTAATTTTGATTAAAACAATTTAAAAGTTACCTTTATATCTCTTACGATTATCTGAGATTTTATTATTTTATTCATAACTAATTATTGAGTGAATCAGTTGTTTAGCATTGATTACTCGTATCCAGAAATTTGGAAGGCGCATGTAATCTATAGGAGAAGATTGTCGTAAATATTTTCAGCATATAATATTCATAAAAAACATGTAATATTTTATGAGATTAAAAGCAGAATTCAGAATGGCATGAAGAAAACATTACCATTTTTTAAATATACGATGAAGCAAAAGATATTAAGTATAAATATACACATAGTGATAGCAAAATTACAAAGATGTTAGTAAAATGCAAACAGCAGATGTAGTAAAAATATATCAAAATATAAAATAAGCAAAATATATATTATTTATTTAACAGATCGATTACATATAATGCAAAAGAATATCTAGATCAGAGACCAGAGCCGAAAACATAACACGAAAAATATTAATCTGCCATTAACATGGTAATCATGAACCCAAAGACAATAAAACAGCAATCACAATGCCACCATCAATATCGACTACTATGATGTTTTAATGATTATTAATTGTAGGATAGACTTGAGTATTAATGGTTAAATATAGAATAAACACATAAATTGCTACGCGAAACATCTCTTCATAGCTAGTTGATTTCTGACGACGAGTTGTCTTGTCCGCTTAGTTAGTATAAGTTTGATATTATTAACGCTAGAAATAATCATCAACCATGCCATGAAAAATGCTGCGATGCAGGTGTTTGTAATAATAATAACTTCTGATCAGCAAGAATCGAGTAAATAAATGAATTGCTTCTTCATTTTTATATAAAGTTAAACAGTGATGAAAAAGACATATATTCGTGATATGAACTGGACAGAACTATATTATATACCATTCAATAAGCCATGTTGCATCCTTGAAAGCTTCATCTTGAATGTTAGTGGTTAAATATAGGATAAAATTATAAATTGCTACGCGAAACATTTCTTAGTTACTCGTTGATTACTGGCGACGTTTGTCTTATCCACTTAGTATAACTTGGATATCATTAACGCTAGAAATAATCATCGATCGTGGAAATAGTCATCGATGCAGTTGTTTATAATAATAATATATTCTGAACAGCAAGAATCGAGTAAATAAGCGAATTGCTCCTTCATTTTTATATTAACTTAAATATAAAATTGAACGTGATTAAAGAAAGTCATATATTCGTCACATGAACTGAACACGGTTATATTAAAGACCATTCAGTAAACCATATTGTATCCTTGAAAGCTTCATCTTGAATATAGTGGTTAAATATAGGATAGACGGAACGCGAAACCTATCTTCACTACTCGTTGATTGCTGGTAGCGAATTGTCTCGTCCTCTTAATTAATATAGCTTGTATATCATTAACGCTAAGAAATAATCATCAGTCATGCAATGCAATATAATGTTGGTGTTTATAATATATAATAATATAGACTTCCGATCAACAAGAATCGAGTAAATAAATGATTCGCTTCTCCATTTTTATAATAACTTAAACACATTTTATATAACTTATATACAAATAATATATTAACTTATATACATGAATTCAGTTATATGAACTGAACAGGGTTATTTTAAATACAATCCAGTAAGCCATGTTGCATCCTTGAATACTTCATATCTCATTGCGAAGTTCAGCTTCCCTGCCGTGCTTCCACGGTTGAAAGAAAAGGGAAGGTGATAGCAGTGGTATTTATTTTTGCCTCTTGTCCTCACAGCGAATGAAAAATCGATATTTGTGACACTCACGCAAATTTGCATTTGCCTCCGGAAGCGACCTCGTCATTCCACCAGGTAATATTGACTTTTTTTTCCCATGGTCGTTCGTACTATCGTAGCATCGCTGTTGACAGTTGAGGCGTCTAATTTCCCCTTTCTTCGGTTTGTTATCATAGGGAGGACTGTTTGAATCGCATATTTTAGGAGGCGAGGCGCTTCTTCATATAAATATTGAGAAATTTTGAAAGTAAATCTCGCACTGTTTTCAATACTTTAGTATTTGCTGTATATTCGATAAATGCGAATTTCTTCAGACCCGCTCATCTGATAATATTTTTGAATAAGTGGAAAATTAAACTTTTTATCTGTATTATGTAATTTGCGTAGCAATGTATGTTTTATGTTCAATTTGTCTTTCAGTTCATGATCACAATAGAATTATTTATAAATTAAAAGCATTTAATCTGATTTTTTAGTCCTTGATCCATTATGTAAAAAAAAAATTGATGAATAAAGTGGTCATATTGACCCTCATATTGGAGATTCTTCGAGGACCCTGTTCTTTTTATTTTTGTTTCCGTGAGTAATACATATTTATTTCCTAAAATCCGAATTCGGTTTCTTTTAGATATCATCAAACCGTCTATTTGTTTAAAAACGCTTAATCGTTTCTTCTCTGCTGATAACAAAGATGGATATGTGTATATATATATATATATATATATATTGACACTTTATAAGCCAGACTGTGATCTACAGCTACTAAATTTATCACATATATGCCTTGGAGCATGGGAATATGCACGTTAGAGCGATTGTTTTTTTTTTAAATTTTAATTGGAATTTTAGTTCGTTACAAAGTAAGCAGAATTTTGGCGTTTTTTTCTCGATAATTTCCCAAAATATTATTGCACAAAAATAATTTTTACATCATTTCAAAATTTTTTTAAAAAAATCTTTTTTAATGATACCAGTTTAATAATCATGCAGATTTTTTTTGAATTTTGGCAATTTTTTTTAAAAACAGAAATATTTTGTTGCCTAATTTCCAGTAGTAGATTACATTGTTATCCTGAAGTTCAAACCATTTACATTGTTTCATCAACTATCTCATCACGCGCTTTTTCATATTGTTGAAAGTTAAAGAATTTTTTTAAAAAATATCTGTGTGGTTTACTAAACGGATAAAAAAGAGGAGGAGGGGTTACAATACCGTGAAATTTACAAGATGTATGAACTACACATTTGCATTTTTAATAGCCCATGATGTCATGGGACTGATCACCATTAAAAATTTCATGTACACAATGAGCAGAGCACATGTAATATAACTAAAATAACACATTTTTATCTCTTAACATTTAAGCAATTTCATGCTATCATGGATATGAAATTACACCTAAACGATTGGATCAAAATTAATGATAATCAATATTGTAGGTGGACCAGCTAGTGACCACCATATATATATTTTATTTGGCGATTATATTTTAAAATATATTTTAAATGGCGATTAGCATGAAATATAGGTTAAATAGGAAAAATAATTAGAAATTGCGTACTATTAATTACAAATTTTGAATTAAAAAATTACTAATTTAGATAAGTAATTCTGGTTTTATTTTATTTATTTATTTATTATTATTATTTCCTTCTTTTAAAATAAAAAGAAAGTGAAATTTATCACCTTTTAAATGAAATGACGTTTTTGTTTTAAAAAAAATTAACTGATATAAATTTAATTTACATAATGTATTTACCAAGAAAAATAATTGTTTGCAATATATTACATCTTTCTCTGTTCGTTGAATCTCTTGTTTTGGCGTTTCCTCCGATTTCATTCATGAGAAACCACAGAGACAGTTAAGTCTACAAAAATCAATTGATCATCAAGGGCACTTCCTTCTCACGATTCATAAAAAGACGATATTATTTTTTTTTACTCCCTCCCGCTGGCTCGTTTCATGTTACTCAAAAGCATCAATGCGGTCGCGAATGCATTCGCTCGAAATTCGAAGCTCGAATTCCTGTGCCATCAGCGCCGTTCTCCAGAATACTAAACAGTGCCAAAAAAACATTGAATCAGCAGCGTCCATCTTTGAAATGCTCAGGTCTGGAAACTGCGACGAAGTTCAAGGTTCATAGTTAAGTTGCAATTCGAATTATCTTTGCGGAAATAATTTATTTGTTACGCATACATACTTCAGGTTCCTTTTCCTTAAATCGTTATTCAACCTTTAACATCACAGATGGAGAATTAATGAGCTTTGTTAATTCACTTCCTGCCCATATTTACATTTCTTTGTATTATTTTTGTTGGATAGAATAGCGTTGTTTGTTATCAGTGATACACAAATTGACAGTTTGAGCGATGTTATACAGTACATCATTTTACTCGGTTAAATACATCTGTATCTGATCTTAAATTATATAATATACAGTGGTGGCCAAAATTGTGGACTCTTTTGAAAATCGTTATGTTTTCTAACTTTGTATGTTTATAGAAAATGTAAGTTTTCACAAAATGCAAACTCTCATGTATCATTTAAAGAGAATTTATTGCTGAATTCAATACGAAAAACAAAATTCAAATGCTTGCAATAGAAAAAAAGTTGAGTGGGAATATTTATTGAGATACATTAGATGCTGATGACTGCAGTCAGTTGTCAGTACTTAATAGCGTAGCCTTTATTTTTTATTACAGATTCACACTGATGTATTATTGAACTGATGAGAGTTTTAACCTATTCTTTCGTTATTGAATGAAGCCAGGAAACAATTATAGTCTCAATTAATTCTCTTTTATTTGATGAGCGCTTCATATGTAAAAGAATTTTCAAACAATACCATAAGTTCTCAATAATTTTGAGGTCAGGGCTGTTTCCTGACCATGATAACAATTCATTGTCCTTTGTACTAAACCACTCATTCGATATTTTTGCTGTGTGGCAAGAAGCTTAATCCTGCTGGAAAATAAATGATGTGTTGTTGGGAAAGAAATCACTGATGGAAGATGTAAATTTTGGCGCTAGAATAGTGTCAATGTATTTTCAAGCATTTAATGTTTCATCGATAACATGAAGGAGACTAATATCGTCTGTTGACATGCATGACCAAATCATAACACTAACTGAATGCTTCCTAGTTACCTGAATGCAGTCAGGATGTAGCTCTTCGCCTATTCTATGTCTTACATATTTTCGCCATCACTCCCGAATAACAATATCAGTATTTCATCACTCTGTATAACTAGTGCCACTGATCATCTGTCCAATAAATGCCTTCCCTTGTCCACTGTAGTCTTTTTATACGCTGCTGTAAATTGAGATAAGGATTTTTTTTGTTGAATTCTACCTTTTAGTCCAACATCTAATAACATTCTCCTGGTTATTCTTCAACTGACATAGATGCCAGCATCATTCAATTGACTTCTGATGGCCGCTGATGACATTCTTCGATCTTGGAGACATAGTCTTTTTATTCTTCTGTCATCAACAGATGTGAAGCACCCTTTTCAGCCATTTCCTGCTTTATTTTTTATTTAAATTGTCTCCTGATATCGTAAACAAAACTTTCGGACTCTAGATGTAGTCACTGAATCACCCACCTGTCTTGCAATTTCAGCATAGGAAGGACCACATTCATGTAACAAAATAATATTAGTTCTCTTTCTAGGTGTCCAATCTATTCTTTCATTTGATTTCATTGCTTCTTGACTAAATATTAGAAATATTTACAAAAATTCCTACAATGTATTAAAAAGTTTAACAAAATTTCTATCTTTCAGTTTTATTACATAAGAAACAGTCTTTCTTCTATAGAAAAAAGTAAAATAATGACTTGTTCCAACTGTAAACATGATGTCAGCGTCGGTTAGCAGTTATTAATATTTGATTCGTTCCCAGAACAAGAACAGTGACTTGTCAGAAAATTTAGAAATTACATTCCACTTCATCACTGTGTTTGCTATTCAGTTTAAAATAAGAATAACTTTTTTGTATTGCAAATATTTAAATTTTGCTTTTTGTATTGAAATCAGCATTAAATCCTCTTTAAAATGATATGTAAGAGTTTGCATTTTGTAAAATGTAACATTTTTTATTAGCATACAAACTTAGTAAACATAACGATTTTCAAAAATGTCCACAATTTTGACCACCACTGTATATATGTAATGATATTTTAAACTCTTAATTTCAATTTAATTAATTTCCAAGATTTTATCTTAATTTAGCCCATAGTAACTTTATCCTAAAAATATTCTCTTATTTCGTGATCCAATTCCACTTTCTCTACTTAATTAATTCAAGAGAAGCTTTATAAAATTGCTGCATCGGCTAAACGTCGACACTTTCACACGCTCAGCGTGAAGGGGTATAAAATGTCCAGTAAGCACATTGTTTTTAAAAGATCCCTGTGTTTCCTTTACATGTGATTGATATGCGTCAGAAATCCCCATCAGAATCTTATTAATATATTAGCACTATGGAGAAATATTTTCCCTATCAAAATCTAAGGTTATCTAAGAGGAGGGATAATTTATTTCTCTCTTCTTCCCCACTTCCACTTTTTGTGCCGCGTTGCCTTGTCCACGTCTCTGCTTGTAAATAATTATGCTTTCCCGATGGATTAAAAAGAATTTAAAAATGTAAAAAGTCTTTTCACTGTCTTCAAAACTGCATCCTGCTTCACATAAAATAATATATATATATTCCCGTACAGTACAAAGAATAATTTTCTCATAATAGAAGATCTTGAGTATTATCGGACGTATTCAGTCATGCCTCTAATTTATAACTAGAGTAATATGTTACTTTTTTTTTTACTTGCTTGTGTACGAAGTGTACAAAGAGAAAATATTATAATTCTAACTGGAGGTTTTCGCGAATCTTCGCGTTTCAACCCTCTCTGAGTCTACCTGTGAATTAAGTCTGCCTGAAAACACGATCACTTAAAAATTGCTTTGAGCGTGATTTATGAAATTCGGTATGTGATTTTCACATCAAATTTATAGATTTTTTCATCGAATTTTGAATGATATTCATTCGTTAACTATTCGAGATCAAATGAATAGGATAATTACAAGATGTGAAGAGTTCGAAGGATAAAATTTGGTATACAAATTTAGCATCTAAAATGTAGAACTGAATTAGACAATCAATTGACAATCTGTCACTCTCTATTTTCACATGCTTGTAAATGCGTGAACTTAGAGATGCAACGACCTAGAGTGATGAAATTTGGTATGTGATCATGTTACTAAAATTATTATGCCAAATTTTGGTTTCATTTACTCGAAAAAAAAAAGATTTAAAGAATGCTTACTCGATTTTGTTTTGCTATACATCGAAACACAGTACTTTATTATATATTTGTGCACCCACAATTTTACCAAAGATTCAATATTTTATTTGGCGAAATTACACTTTTATTAGAGAGTAAGCGGAAAAGTTTCGGAGAGACTAGTCCTGTTGGTTCAAATCTATTTTACTTTTACATTTTATAAGGATACGTTGTGCGTGCGCGCGTGTGTGTGTTATCTCATTTGTTTTTTCTGAAGATAACATCAAAAACTCAGGCTAAGTTAAATTTATTCTTACATATTGCAGGAGTTTTTTTTAACCGCATTGTATGAAAACTAGTAACATTTTTGTTCGTGGTATATGATTTCACATTATAGAGATATGTAGATCGCTTGCCACATAAATATTCAAAAAATTAATTTTCTGAATCCAATAATCATTTTTTTTTTGTAAATGCAATTTTGCATTTCAAATGAAGAGAAACTGCTATAACTGTTTCTATAAGAGTTTGATGCATAAATATACGAATTATGTCATTCAGCAGTGATGTAAATGATGTCATTGACTCTAGATGTATAAAAATATAGCAAAGTATAAGATTGTTTAAATAAGATATTAAAAAAACAAACGCAAATAATATGCTGATCAAGTCTGTTAAATCCATTCTATTGTCGCTCGTTTCATAATATTTATAACATTAAGAAATGATTATTTTGTTCGTAATTCTTCTGCAATAATTTTTAAAAAAACTTTGTTTATTTAATAAAAATATTTATCCTTCGAATTATTCCTTTTCTCTCTCTCTCTCTCTCTCTCTCTCTCTTAAAATGGTTTGTTTTATTTTTGGTTCTGTACAAGATAAGAAATCTTGTTTAGGCAAAATATAATTTCATCACTTCCACCATATTTTTTTTTGAAAAATTTTCATCATAATAAGAAAAATGTTTATACTTTCAAAACATTCTAAGAATTACAGTTTTTATTTTATTGTTTTGCTATTTTATCAAAATAATTGACTCAAAAAAAAAAAAAAGGAAATGGTAACGGTTACAGTTAATCCTTACATCAAAATGTTTGTTAACGAAACAATTGTGTAGTTGTATCTAATAATTTTAACTGCACATTTTACATGTGCAGTGCAGGACTTGGCCTAATTGGGGCACGGGGCAAAAACTTCTTAGGGGGGGATGCACTCTGCTTCACTATTTCAGTAATGAAGAACGTCCATTAAAGAAGGAAACAAAAATAAACTTTCTATTCAATTTGGGGGCTCCCTCTGATGTGGGGTCCGCGGCAACTGCGCTGTATGCCCCTGCCTTAGTCAGGCCTTGTACATGTGATCAATATTTATAAAGAATGCTAGTGAAAGTAGAATGTAATTTTGTGTTCGTAAATTTTCCGATATAACTATTTAATGTGAATAAAAAAGAAATGTCTTAATTATGATGTAAAATATAAACTATTTAATTGGAGAATCATTTGCTGATAAAGTATTAATAACAGGAAAAATCAGTTACTTATTTTTTTTTCTTTCTTTCACTTGATGTCAAATTTGAATATGGTAATTCTTTAATTTAGTTATTGTTATCATCTGTGAACAAATTAATAATTCTTATTTTTGTGCAAATCTTTTGACAAATGAACTGGGTGCGCGTTTTTCAATGTGATGCAATTATTTCATTCCATTAATTTCCTTATGATTTGCTGTATTTTTTTATGATTATTATTAATTTCTCAGACTATTCATGACATTTTGAATTATTTGATTTTGATTGATTTGAATAATGATTATAAATTTATAAATATCTTGCCATTTCAACCGTGAAGGAATTGTTTTGTAGTATAGGTGTAAGAGAATTGCTTTATTCGTGATCGTACTGACTAAGAACAATTTACAGATTTGACCTCTCAATTTGCATTATGTTTGAAAAAAAAAGTTAAATTGATTACTGATTTCACCAAAACCATTTTTAAAAAACTGTTTAATATTGATGATGCAAAATTATGAATTGTTTTGAGGAAATTTTATTAAAAATTAATCTTATCAAATATAATCTCATCAAATGTAATATTAAAACAAAAGGAAGTTGTCTTATAAAAAAGAGTTTTAATAAAGTTTTCTAAAAATTCTGATGCAATCTGATTAAACAAATCTTGAATATGTTTGGAAATAACATAATATATAAAAATGCATACATTATTTTTCATTGTTATGATAAAACCCGATTTATTAAAAAATTATTATTTTTCTCAGTCTATAAGAGTTTCTTTTTAGGATTAGAACTTAACTGAAATTCTAACTATTTATAATTAAACTTATATTCTTTTGCTATTTATGTTATATTTTAAATTTTATTTTAATGAAGAAGAGCAATCAGTATTTATGGTTTCAGCGTGTAAGACTCTCCTTTCAACTTTATAATCGAATGAAATTTATTTTTAGAATCAAAATTACAATTTCGTTCACTGCGCGTGCTGAATTTTTCACAATATAGATTTGCCATTTTCATAAATAATCTCTTATGAAATCTCTCATAAAAATTTATTTTCAGTTTTTATAACTAAAATAAGATTCGCCTCATTTATTTTTAAAATTTTATTTACACAGGTTGCAGAGACTCAAAAGGCCGCAGCATAGTTGTAATCGCAAGCGATGCCATCAAGGATGGCTTCCAACTTTCCTCGTGTCACTTAGCCCAACTCCTTCTCTACTTCCACACCATTCCCACGTAAGTACAGCTTCGGGTTTTTACGGGTATAAATTATTCATGTCTTCATGGGAGACAAGCATTTTGTATTCTGGCAGTTGTCTGATATGAAATCGTGTCTTAACCTATCGCGTGTTCTCTGCTCTCTTCTTTTACACAATATTTGATTTGAAACCTGCAAATGACCTTTTCATTGGAAAGGAAACTTAAAACTGTGCCAAATGATATCGATATAAATTTTTATTGTGAATTCGAATAGAAGATGTAGGTAGACAGACTGTTTCAATATCAATCGTTCATTTCATTTGTATGATACGAGTTGTAGATTGGCACCGTTTTCTCAGTTTACAATGAACTTCAAGTATTGCATTATTGCTTTGGAAAAACTTTTTCATTGTTTATGGAATATAATAAAATTTATATTTTATCAATTATGGCTCGTGTTCTACAGCAGTGGGGCAGGGATGTTGTAAGCAATAACACCTTGTGTATTATTGCCTTTTGATTTGATAAGTTTGATTTTGCCTTTTTTAGTTAGTTGGAATAATTTAAAGAAGCAACAATAAAATAACTTTTTTTTTAATTTGAGGTAGATATAATTAATAAATAAACTAATAAACTGTTACAAAACTGCGGAATTATAGATATATAATGAAAAAGAAGGAAAACTACAAAAAACGGACATATATGTCAGGATATATACGGAATGCGAACATATATTTACGGAAAACAACAAAATAGGCTTAAAACACCTTTTTTCTTCAGCCTCACTTACAACAGTGTTGTTAGTGAAAGAATTTTTAGCCTGATTTTATATTTTAAAAAGTTGTTCCACCATGAATGCAAAAGCACTGGAGTAGCTCCTCATAACAAAAATGTGTATAGGAGTTTGTTTTGACGTTAAACTGAGCAATGATGACTTATAAAAGGCAAAAATGGTTGATATTTATGGAAAAAAATTGTAAATGTCTAACAAATATTGTTAATTTTATCAATAAAATTGTGTTGTATGAATTTTTAAAAAAAATTATTTTACTTATATAATAGATGTCTGTTAAGTAATTTTGAATAATGTTGGAAAATATTCGTTTTAATTCATTAAATTCTTTTGAAATAACTATTTTCTATAATTTCTCAATACTACATTATATGTGATATATTGATAAGAAGTGCTACTGGTGACTGGGCAACCGATGCTGGAAGATATATAATTTATTGTCTGAACTTCGCAATTTATACTACTTAACTGATTTTAGTTATCCCAGTATACCAATCTTTACAATTATTTATACAAATTGACTAGAAATGGAATTAAAATTTTCGCTTTTTTTATATTTAATTGCTTGCATTTTATTTAAAACTGTTCTTTTGGATATCTGTGTTACAGGTACTTAGTTGCATAAAACACATAAAGACCACTCTTTATATAGTATTGCATATTCTTTGTATATAAAATTATATATAAAATATGCAGAACTTAAATATATAATAAGATAATTAAAATATGAACGTTCACTAACAATTTATTTATGATATGTAATTGTGTTAAAAAGTACAGTTTACAGTTTTAGATACATTTTATTAAAGATGCCTACAATAAATATGCAGCAATTAAGTGCTGCTGTAATGTGACATACTCAATTTCACATTTTACTCCAGTATAGAAAATTATTACAAAAGGAAAATATAAAGCAGTGTGTGGGATGCAAAAGATTCTTCCGACCTATTTTCTCAGAGCAATTTATCTCGCATTAAAATTAAAATTAAACGAGGTATTGTTTTATTAATTAATGATAATTATAGACTAATTTATATAAAAAAATATTTAACGAATATTATGCTATTCTATTTTGTATCGTGCTTTGATCTAAGAAACAATCGATGTAGATAATTCTTTAAGGAACTTATGAATTGGTTTATTTTTCGTTGCTATATATACATATCCTATTTATCCCCTTTCATTCAAATAAACATTCAACGTGGTGTGCAAACAAGCAGTGAAAAAATCCACCAAACAGACATGTCGTTTCTAATATATTATCCTTACATCTGTTCTGCCATCTGTTATATTTGAAAAAAAAATGAGGATTCATTTCCACACTTAATTTACACCTACGACTCATAACAATAAATCGAACCCATTGTTTTAACCATTGAACCTTGGATATTTTTCAAACCACAATTGTACCCTCTATAAATGCATAGTTACGATTTTAAGATCTCCCACCAAACGTTGGGAACTGGTTGTCAAATGTAAATCAGAATCCGCCCCTTATATCACGATCTGACATTTATAAACATCTAGAGGCAAGAAAGGTTTTGACCCGACATAGCTTGCTGAAAGCGAAGTGTGAGATAACCGTTTTTTGATCATTTGTTTTCTAATAAATCGGTGATGAAAGTAACATTTATACCCGACAGAGAATCGAACCCTGATGTATGAGAACTGAGGGCGTGACCACTAACTACTGACATTGATTTTCTGTGTTAGCTTATCCATCATGCCTCTGAAAGAACAATGGTAGAAATCTATATTGTTTGTATTGTTTTGACCAATTCGGTACTTTCCGCGGAATGTGAAAGCGGATCGTTTAATTTGAGGTACTACACCCTGCAGTAATATTTCCTCATTATGAATGTAAAATAAGTACTGAGACCCTGAAAAATTGAATGGAATTAATACTTATAATAATGACGTGTCTTCTGGAAATTCGATTGTGCATGCTCCAAATGCTTTCACATGTCCTTTGAGGTACTAATAACTATTTACACAATTTTTACGGATGTTAATGGTATATCAAACCCGAATGTGGGTTAAGGTAATTTTAAATATTTGGCGTGAGAAAAAGGAGATGTTCGTCGTTGAACAATAGGAAACTCCTAATGGTGCTGTCATTATTGATGATTCATTAATTTTTTTTACTTGTCCTTGAATTATTATTATTTTTTGAACTTTCAGTGCATATTTTGATTTAATTATATAATAAAAATGAATGTGGAATTTTTGTTAAATTATCTTAAGTATATAATATTCTAATTAAATTGTGGAAATATCGCGAACAAAATTATTTTGGAATATCTTCGAACAATACACACATAGCATAACGCCATCCTATGCCCCCAGTGCCTATAACACTAAGTTATCTAACCAGTTGGATAAGCACAAGATGGAAGAAAAAGAAGAGGAGAAAAGAAAGAAACGATAAACCATCCAGGGATCTCCAGAGAGAATCCCATCGGTATCAAATCCTGCACAGGCTGTATTTAATGTTTTAGCGAAATAAGAACTAAGTGGAGGGAACAAGAATACCCAAAAACAAATGTGACAATGGGCTGAACTTAAGGAAATGTTGTTGTTTACAGACGCAATCTCTTTACATTTTTGAGGCCGTTAGCTGTGAGTAAATGAAATAGAAATTACTAATTGAAGAGAAGGAAAAAAATTGATAAGCAACATTATAAACATCTATATAACTTATATAAGCATATAAACAAACATTGTAGAAACAGAAATCTATAGCTTCTGTCTGGGTCATAATAACAAGTAGCAATTTTACCAGACGTGAACCATTTGTCTGATTTTGATTCTTTGCAATAATAATTTTTAATAAACCTTTCAGTTGCTCTGAAAGTTGAATTACAGGCTGATGCTTAAAAGAGCAAACATGTGGCATTTGCTGATAAGTGCATAAAAATGTCTATAGGTCATACCATGTCGTGTACCTACCAGACTTCGAGCGTAATAATTTCAGCGTTTTACATCGTATGAAATCTTGCACCTTTGGGAATATTGAACATCTGAAGCTCCTCTGAACATCTGAAGTCTACGGAATATTTTTTTAATTACAACCAGTCACCCCATCACCACAGAACTAAGCCGTATAAACAAGGATTATTGTGACTGGCTGTTATGTTCATTAACTATCCAAATTTTTGTTTAAAAAAACAACAGCCGACAAAAATTCAAAGAATTTTCCAATTGTTGGTAAAAAGATAGAAATCTTTTCCATCATTTCTTTTAATATTTTTAAATTTCTAGGGTATTGTAATATTGTATTAAAATTACTGTTCATAGTAAATCTCCCTCTAATTTCTTTGAATTCGACACATTCTTCTATGTAATGCTGGATTCGGCCTGTTTCCCCATATGTATGTGAGCATATAATTCTTAAAAGCAGAAGGTAGGTTTGAAGACACTGAAGAGACTTTCGCTTTCTTGACGTCGTTTTATTTTATTCAGGAGAAGCACGCATTATATACAAGCATGAGTGACGAACACACAACACAGAACAACGACACAGAGCGAAAACAGAAGAATAAAATCCAACTGAACATTTTATACCTGGTCTTATATAACAATGAGATTTCCGCCACTTGTCGATTCAATACACGTGTTGACCTTGACAAGGACAACGAGGGATCATTTCCACTCGGCACGTGGAACTGATGGCGCATCATTTTTACAAAGCTTCAGTTGAATTAATTAAACAGAAAAGGTGGAATGAGATCAGGAAATAAGAGAATATTTTAGAATGACTGACATGGGCTGAATTAGGATAAAGTTAGGAAATTAATTAGGATTAAATAAAATTTTAAAATATCATTACATGTATATGTGCTATCTTGCATTCTTCCGAATCTGTGGAGTTATTCAGGAAATCTTCCATATCCCTATATAATTTGAACTATCATCAGTTGAAATATTCTTTTTTAAATATTTAATTCCGTTAGGAATTTATATGCTATGCGTCCTTCGCTCGATATTATCCATCTATCTTGCCACTGCATAATCATCTCTCTTCTAAATTTCCTTCTTTAACATTTGTGGAATGATTTTGGGACTACAAGCTTACAGAATAAGACTGCTGTTCTGTTAGTTTGCCATGTTGTTTATGATACTATTGCTGATATATAGATCGATTCTATAATTGTTGTTTTAAGAAAGATCTTATAAAGTATCGCATTGGCATTTGGAAGAATAGCTGGCGAGATTCGACTGCCGAACTTTTGAATTTTTACCCCACGTAAAAATGTACAGAGTGTAATCGCGGGATACAAGTTTGCTTTGTGCAGCCCGAAACATCTGGGCAGACAAAAGTGCTTTAGATAATTGTATAGCTAGAGATTTTCTTACATCAAACCCGGATAAGAAAATATTTTACAGAACAGAGGATATTTGTCACGAATTATTAGCATAATGAAGACACGGAATAAAAGAAGACATGACATCATCATAAACTAAACAAATCATTAATCGTGTTCCTTCCCTCTCTCTTACTCACTGTCATTGCAGAAAATTCTGGGATAACTTCCTCGAGTATGGATTATTATTATTCATAAATATAGTAAAAAGATATTTTTGAAAACACACTTTTATTTTTGAATGAAAAAAAAAACTTTTATATTTTTCTTACTTCAAAATTTAATTTATAATTCGTCATTATAAATATTATCAAATAGTGAATTAATTTTTTTTTTGAAATTTTCAACCATTTGACGCCACTTGTATGAATTAAAATTAAATGAAATTAATTAATTAACTGATAATATATAATTCAAAATATTTTTTAAGAAGTGCATTTTCAAGGAAAACAAGCTGGAGTATATAACTTCAAAACTCTATCACATCAAATAGTAAATGGAAAGAAAAAAAAATTGATTACAAAATTTGATTTTTACAAGCAAGAAGTTTGTCAAATTTTTAAAGAAAGTGTATAATAGTAGTAATTATTCATATACATCTGCAGAATAAAGTGTTGTACATATGAGGTTTTATTCTGCAGTACGAGTCTAATTATATCTATTAGATTCGTGCTTCTAATAGAAATATCACACAATAATTTTGTATATATGTGGAGTTGATTCAGCATTCTTTGTCACATAGATTTTCAAATGCTAACTTTTGGGAATGTTTTGCACTTATTTATTCTGACTAATGAAAACAAATTTTGTCACTGCATCAAATTCTTTAAAAATTTCTAGGGTTTTTTTTTTTTTTTTTTTTTTTGCACAAATTTTGTTACTTGTCGAACCGTACATATACTATTCATATCTGCAAGATCCGCATTGTAATCGTAATCGATTGTGATATTATTATTAAATTCATTCAGGCAATTCTAAATCATTTTATAATTATTTATCTAACCGCATTTATATCTGCATTCAGGGGCAGATTTCCAAACAAACGTCTAGAACCGAGAGGATATTGTAAGCATCGATTAGAAAACTTTATTTTCCTACATGCCAAATAAAATTAATGCGTGTAAAATACATATTACGCGAATAATAAAGTATTAGGATAATATTGTTACTTTATCAAGGTTTTATCAGGGTTTTTTTCATATATCATTGCGTTCACTTAATTATTAGAATATTATAAAACCAAACATTTGTTTCAATATTATTGGGAGCAAACATGATGGTATAGAATCTGGAGTCATAATAGATTTTTTAAAAAAGTAAATAAATATTCACAAAATTAACAAAATAAAAAATATTATACTAAAATTAATCATTAACGTGCTAAAAATGTTCTGAAATGTGAAATTAAATTATTCGTCTTAATAGAAGAGGGATCTCATAATATGCATTGCATTGAGCCACAAAACATCTAAATTTACATTAAATATGTTGAATTTTGTTTTTTTTTTTTTTTTTTTTTTTTGCTATTCCTACTTGAAAGAAAGGAACTTTGTTTTATTAATTTATCTTGTACGCTTTGTATCAGAAAGCATAGTTGGCATTCAGGTATAATCATCGAATGACGAAAAATTATATGCATTAAAAACACTGTATTGTCTGCGTTTTTCAAAAAACAGGCACTGTTATATTCCCTTCTTTGGAGAAAGAGCGATATTTAACTTAGTTGTAACGATTATGTCACTTCGTACGAATATATCTTATTTCAATATGCTCGATAAAATGTCTCAAGTGAATTAAATAGGCTATTTCCTAAAGATATATTTATCTTTTTCAAAGATAGATAACCGTGAAGATGGGAATAGGAGATAACTTCAATCCGTAACAGAGAGAGAAACTGAAGAAGAGAAAATAACCCTTCAAAAAAAAGTCGCTCAAACAGTACTCGACTGTATTTGAAACCTTCGAGTTTTTCTTTTTTTTTTTATTGTATGGGTTGAAGTACAACCAAAAGGACACAGACCGAATACACAATTAGAGAAAGGATGCAAACATTCGAAACATTTGTTTCCCTTTCAGATCAAACCGCGTGTGGTCCTGTCTTGCGAATGTAAATCTTGTCACAAAAAGAAGGCAACGTATTAGATAGAAAGCTAGAAAGGAAAAAAAAAAGGCACTGAAGAAAAAGACACCTTAGAATCATCAGAAACTGGAGTGGAGTAATCCATGCATGGAACAGCGTGCCTTAGGGTGAGCGGAGTGCATACAAAAGTAGGGCGTTCGAGAAATAGAGGGGAGAAGCAAGTGATATGATTACAGGGGTGAAAAGAATGCGTATTTAAGTATCAGCTACTCGATACGTATGTTACTTTTGAATTTCTGCTTTAATTTAGTCCGCGGTGTATATTTTTAGCGAACTCATTGCGACGAAGAAAATGTGAATCCCGCTCCCGAAAAGGCGTGAATTAGAAATTCACTGCAGATGTGCTGTGCTGTTCATCATATTTCTATGATAGATGTCTCAAGGTGTAATTGTCATTCGAAAAGCGTGTTTGAAACCGTGAAGTAAAATTAACATATTGAATCTTTTGTTACTTCTGGTATGGCTTAAGGATGAAGTGTGTGCTTCTTTTGTATTTAACTCTGAGCAAACAACAAATCTAAGAGAATAATTGATGTGATATGTAATAAATGTGTTATTATTCCATGAAAATAGATGTTCTTTAATAAGTTATATAAAATGGAATGCGTTTGCGGAAAATCTCTATCTTTATTGCCGTCGCATAAGAGAAGGGCTTTGTCAGTCTAAAATGTCAAATGGAAAATATGATGACTTTTTTCATTAGGAAATAACGCATGATTATTTTAAACATTAGAGAATAACTCTTTTAACTTTTTTTTTTGTAATTGACATAATAAGGTCTCAACAACACAACAATAACCAACTCTTGATTCTAATATATTTCATTGATAAATGAGGATATTATAATAGTAGGATCTAGGACATGTGTTTAAAAAATGTAGAAATATTTAGACTCGTTTATGTCAAATATTATGCTTAAAATGAGAAATGTATCTGGCAATTTATCATGAAATTTCTTTTCAGTAGCGGCAAAAGGATTTTATTAATTCTTTATCTATCAATTTTATTAAGTGTTCCAGATAGATATTTTTTAAAAAAATTATTTATATTTTCTAAAGTTTGTATGCTGAAAGTGTTGTAGTTAAGTTCCGTTGGTCATTTTTTTTTCTCCATCAAGTGGTTATAAAATCTTAAACCGTGCTTAATTCTTTGAAAAGAAATTCATATAATACATCATTTTATGATCCGAAAATGCAAGATTGGGCTAAGTGTGATGGTAGGGACTCATTATTGTTAAAAAGATTTTGAGAAATTCTTAACTTGACAGTTGGATTTTAATAAAGTTAAAAGACATTTTTTTTACTTCTTTGACAATTTTATTAAAAATATAAGCGCATTCCCAAATTGTTCTTTTAATAAATACCCACATTACTTAGCAAGGTTATGAAAAATTTACCATATTTTCATTTCTGTTCATCATTAGGTTTTAATTCTATTAGTGCTATTGTCAACATATCTTTTTCTAGTCTGTGCTTATAAATTTTTTGAAAACTTCATATTTTACACACAAATTTTTAGCATATTTTCAACTTATTCGTACTTTCCGAACGAACACCTCTCTAGATTCACCAAATTCTTTTTTAAAAATAAAAATCGAACATAAAATCCGTAAAATGTGAAAGTAAAACTATGGAAAGTGTGATATTAATTCAGACATCAGAATAGAAAAAAAAAGTATTTTTAAAAGAATATTTTAAAATATTTTTTTATGATTTTATTAGAATATTTTGGTTTGTTACTTTTTGCCTTAATTAGAATATTTTGTCTGTAATACAGGTAATATTTGCTATTTAATTTCAACTGAAAAAATTGCTTGTAAATTATTGTACACATAATTTATGCTTTTCCAAAACCAGATTTAATAACATATTCTCACTTCCGTTTTATGTATACTGAAGAATTCTTCAGGCATTATTCATTTTCTCCTTAATTTGATAAAATAGCTCCAGCTGAACGCAATAATAGGGATAATGACAATTTATATGCAATCTAATATATATGCAAAGTAAAATATCCTTTGCCTATTAGGTCTGATAAATATAGATCAATACTATTATAGAAATGGTCTTAAGCAAAAATATTTTTTTTTCCTTTTATGCTTCACAACATCCATTAACGAAGTGATTTATTCTTTCGTAACTCACTTTGCTTGCCTTCAGACCCTTATCATGTCATTGATATGCTTGCGACTACATTCTTAAGCAACTTCTCAACACCTCGAAACGAAAATGATCGGTAATTATTCAAGTATTGGTGAAGTAAATGAGATATTCGATTAATTACTTCATGAATAGATAATAGCACTGAACATCCAAAGATAGGGCTGTTCCCAAACTGTCTGGGGTTTCAATGACTTAATAATAAAAAAATAAAAATATACTCGGCTCGTTTGTATGATGAAATCAGGCGTAAATCAACAGTAGTAACTTCAATGCTATCATAAAGCGACTTGTTCTGGAAAGTAATCCGATGACAAGTGCACAGACCACACCCTCCTTATGATGCATAACCCAATTTCCGACTTGAAATTTTCTTTTGATGGATTCTAAAATCGGTGAGCTTACTGAAAATTGTATAGCACTGTTAGCGTTTGTAAGCATTTTGTGTTTTAAAGTTAAACATTATTAATTTAGATATTGATAAAATAGTAAATATTTTGATTATTAGTTCTTAAAGGGTTATTGACAAAATAGTAAATCGCTCTTTTCTGTTGCTAAGGAATGTGTTAAAAGTAACGTTATTCTGTTATACCATTGTTTCCTATTCTTAGTTTACTTATTGTATAATAAATTTAATAATTTATAAATTTAATTGTTATTTTAATTCATAAACTACTACATCTATTGTAGCTCAAGACTTAATAGATGTATTTTTTTAAATACACATAATTATCATTTAATAAGATTTCATAACAAAAGCTTAATTCTTAAAGTACATTCGAATTATCGATAACTAATTCATTTTTAAATAACTTAAGCTTTTGAAATATTTGTTTATTATTATTGTTTTATTTTAGAGAGAGGGAATTATAGAAAGTTGTTTCACTCTGTTTCCGAGTCGCCAGCTGATGATATTCTTGTGATCAGTCATTATAAATAATCTTTTTAATTCGACTTTGCTTTTATCTGGATTATTATTTTGAGCTTCGAGGAATAGAATATTTCATCCTCGACTTTATGTCTATCAAACATTTGATCGATCCAAGCTCTTTTCATAAAAGAAGTTATTTTTAAAAAAGCTTAACAATTCGCTTATAATTTTTATGAAATTGTGTAATATGAAATAATCTGGTTTTTTATATAATCGATCGATCTGTATATTTTTTAAAACTTCAAGTATATCATGAACACAGTTTTGACAATGATATCAGGAATATATTACATCCATCAGTGTCTAGTGATGGTTTAAGTTATGATATGGCTGATGAACTTGAATCAGATTATGGATTGTATCCTCTGATTGTGCTCTTAATATTACTTGAAGTTATTAAACTGCTATAATTTTAGTAATGAATTTTTCTTTGCGATACGATTAGCTGCTGAGGTTATTTATCCTGGATTTCTTTCTAGCGAAACATAAATATTTGTCGATTTCTTCAAGAATTCTTATTCAAATGTAATTTGCCGTTGTATCTTTGTTATATATCAAAATTCTGCCCTAGATATCTCAAGGTCATTTTGACCAATAGGTGATGTCTTCACCTTTATCATAAATTCTTCATTCGTGGATTTGGCTGGACATTCTTAGTGGGAAGTGGGATTAGTACCCCTCCCTCCCCGAATTCGAAATGTATGAATCACATCAATTATTCATTCCATTGTTGGCATTATCCGCAATGCCTAAAATTCAAGCTTGCTGCAAAATAGATAGGGAAAATAAAATTTAAAAAATCTGTTTTTATTCAAATGTTTTCTATACATTTTTTTGAGTTTTGATAAAGTTCGTGAGGTGCACTTGATAAACCAAATATTTATATGGGTTGGACAATCATGAATGCAGTTCAAAAATGTCATTTCATACTCTCTATGGTTAATTCAGAACTGATCATTCTTTTTCATTCCTTGCTGATATCTTTCGTTTTGTAATTCTTATATTTTCAATTGCATATTTTTACGTAATCGTATACGAAGTATATAAAAAGTATTGTAATCATCAAAAAAATCCGAACGAGATTTTAATGAATCTTCACATTTCACACTTCTTCGAATCTGAAAAACACCTTTTTGACGTTATGTCTATCTGCGAACACGATATCTCAAAAATATTTTGAGCTAGATGGCTGAAATTTATATATGGAATCACGACCAAATTTGTAGTTTTTTGTCAAATTTTTAATGAAATTAATTCACAGGAAGTCTGGCTATTCGAGCTAAAATAAACGCGATAACTATAAAGCGCAATTTAATATACGGGCTTAGTATATAAAATATCGATTTTTCTCAAATTTTGAACCTGATCTGTCCATGGCTTTACGGTCTCTCAGTTTAAATGACTTAAATCGACGAAATTCGGTATGTTATCATATGTGTACAACTGTAGCTTTGTCTCAAATTTTGATGTCAGTCGGTTGGTAAGTAAGCATCCAAAACACTTATTATTGTGATATATTCAGTAAAAATGAGAGATTTATATTTCGTAATTATCGTTCACCAATGCCTTTCGTCATCTTACTCAAGATTTCACGCAGATGAAGGAAAATAATAATAAGAAGAATTTTATTGAATGGTCGGAGAGAAAATTTCGAGGAGACCATTCCTTCTTATTAATAAAGGACTTTATTCATGTTTTGACGAAATGTATTGTCATTAAATATAGTGCCTTCGGATGTTATTTTAGTATTTAATATGCTTTAAAATTTACAAGCTCTTTTTATAGATACCCTGGATATTATACTTACTTTTTTAAAACAGTCTATGAAAATTAAGAAATTTTTTTTAAAAAAACACTGAAAATAAAACTTTTTAAATAAAATTTCAAGTCAATAGAAATATGAAAAAAATCTTGGAAAGAAATTGTAAGTTTTTAAACTTATTTTTTCTTCTTAAATTATTAAAGAAATGATTAGAAGAGGCAAAAAAATCATAACAATAAAAGTAACTAAAATAAAGCAATTTCGGATGGAATATTTTTTTCCTTCTTTTCTTAGTCTTTCTTTTATACTGGAAAGATTAACGTCGGCCGCTGAGTTCCGCTAATATTATTGATTTCTCTGCAATTCAATCTGCGACTTGCTACTACAATGATGGCCATGTAATGTAGACTTTAAATCTCTGGTCTCCTATGTTAAATCCACGGGATAACACATTTATTAATGTTTTCATCTCTCAGAGAAAGTATGCGAACCTGTTTTGCATATTTCACGGCCCAAAGTGCCAAACTGAAGAAGGCTTCTGGATGGGACTTCACGGTCCATTTGATTAACCCTGTAATTTGGGAAATGCGTATTTCGTGTCATGCATTTTCAATGAAGACTTGAATGGAGGAGATAAGTGTTCGTCTCCTGCGGATGCTATCAACTTGATTAATTCGGAATAGTAGCCGATTAATTGCCGCAGACGCGTTCGGCTTTTTGATTCTTGTCTTGTTCTGTATACGACATGCACAAAGAAAGTAATTTCGGTTTCTTCGTCATGTGTTTCATCGTTATTAGTTACATGCAGTGGAATAAATTCACATTTATTGCTTGCTAATGTATGAGGAATGACATCCTTCTGCATGATTTTTCTGTAAATTATGCACCTGTGTATCATTTCCTTCGGAGTCGGGTGCATGTACCAAAAGAATGCATTTAATATGAGTCCCGTTTCTTTAAAAAGAAAAAGCCAAATGCATGCATTGTATCTTAAATATATTTATACTTATATAAAGCGCAGTGTGTGTGTGTGTGTGTGTTGGCGCTCTACAGGCCAGATCGTTCGACCTACAGCTACCAAATTTGGCACATGCATAACTTGGAGGTCGGAAATGTGCACGTGGGGTCCGTTTTTTTATTTTGAATTAGAATTTTAATTATTAATTAAAAACTAACTTTCCCGCCCAAAAAATCTTTTCATTCCCCCCCACCCCCACTAAATGAGTAAGGCTTCAGTTTTTTTTTTTTTTTCTCCCATGCTAACGAGGACAGGCATAACATATTTTCGAGCGATTATTTCAAATGATTCTGTTTATTTTCTTAAGTGTTTTATGCATTTAAAATTAAACATTGTTAATTAATCGATCTTTCAGATTCATTCTGAAGTACTTTTGAATTAAAGCAGAATAAAGGAAATTACCCCAACTGGCGTAGAAAATTCAGTTCTTAGTTTAATGCATTTAAAACTAACATTGTTAATTAATTGAATTGTTCATGATGAATCTGAGAAAATTTTGTAGAAAACTTCTTGAGATACTACATAAATTACGAAAGATATTCTATAGTGCCCATAAGGTTTAAATACTCTTCGACTCTGTTTTCAGTACTCATATTTAAAAAAATGCTTCGTTTCAGTAAAAAATGTTCCTATATTAATTGCAATTTAACCATTTCCGCTTTAATTTAAAGCATAAATTCTACGGGAACTAACAGAAGAGTAGAGAGATACATATTACGTTATGGCTAAAGGCCTTTATAATATTATGAATGAATTATATGACTATCAAAATTTGAAATTTTAAAATAAATAAGCTATTAAAATAGGAGTTACATAAAATATTTAACTATTAAAATTTTAACGAGCATTAAGATTAGCGAACCGGCTGGTCTCCAAAGGCGGCTAGTATATTCATATTCATAAAGTAGAATTAAAATGGATATTTTATTATGAAACTCGAATTTTATAATTTTTTAATTATGGAAACTTATATACTTTTGAACAGTTAATCAAGAATATATTGCTTTAATTCTTATTTTCAAAAGATTTAAATTAATTATTCCTCATTTTAATATCATATTTTTATGAATTAATGAGAAATTGGTTTTTAATTGGATGCATTTTTTAATAATGACTGTTGGTGGAAATTGTTTTTTCATTTAATTTTCACATTACTTTAACTTATTCAAATGAATTTTATCAATTCTTATTGTAATTTTTTTTGTTCCGTTTCAATTAAAATAAAATTCGATTTATTATTTAGGAGAAATTTTTTTAAACGATCATCTTCATGAATTGGAAACTTTAATCGAACTTCAAAATTGAAGCTTTGTTGGCTACAATGAATAATATGATGAAATCGAAAAGTCATTTGTAGAAACTTTACTTTTAACAACATTAATTACTTGTAATTGACCAATTAAGAATAAAAATAAATAACAAGTAATGATTTTCTTGATTTAAAAACTAATGATGAATATCAACAACCTAATTTATTTTCTTTATTTAATTTATTTGAAAGTCTGAATGCTGCGTGATAAAATTATTCATTGTAATAAGAATAAAAAGTTCTACTATATTAATTTATATGTAGTAAACTTACGATAAATATGAACATTAAAAACAATTTGAGCATAGAATTAAATCACAGAATATCAAGAAATTTTTTTTAATTTAAAAGTAAAAACTTTGCATAAAGTTTTCCTTTATTCATAAAATTTATTATTAACAAAAAGATTTCTAAATAATATATATAAGCTACTGGAGATATATAAAATTCGAATGTTATAAAGAACGTCCTAGTGAAGAATTAAATATCTTTTGTTTTACTATTTAACATATGCCTCCAAGATTTATTTGCAAAAGCGAAGATTTCAAAATATTTTTTATGAACAGAACAGTAAAATTCCCATTCCCGTCTACCCATTAGAAACAGGAATTTAAATAGATCTTTTTTAATTTTTCTATAGAAATATTCCATATATTTCATGTTATAATTGTTATATTTTCGTATGCATAGTTTCGATTAAAAAAATTATCATATTTTTCCGTGAGATATGTGATTTTTTAAATAATATTTTTATAGAATAATATTTTTATAGAAAGAATGTTAAATAAGAAATAAGAAATGCTTTTTGATTGTCCTTTACTGGTAACGTATACAAACATAATAAATATAAAGCATAAAAGCATATTAATGTTATTTGTAATGATTACTTTGATATTTTTTCTATTTTTATTCAATTATAGAAAATGTTATTTGAAAAGGCATTAAATTTTGATTTCCGAAATTTTATTACCTTAAAAAAAAAGGATTTGTTGATTGCAATAATGGTGATTTCAAGAACCATATATAACTCCATATTCCAACCTCACCTTAAAAATGTCAAACGTCATTTTTCTTCCTATTAAATGTCGAAATATTTGACCACCGGAGTAGTGACAGTAATTGAGATCGTTCAATTAAAGTATATTCTGAATACATTTGTTACAAAATCGTTTTGCTCCACCTGCATTAACCTCCCCTAGACCATAATTAAAAGTCCAACCAATGACGTGAAGCTTGCCGATTATTATTAACTGAACACTGTAATTAAACATGATGGATACATTGACAATCGCCGGAACATGACTTTCTTGTTTGAGGTGTTAACAAATTGAATACGTATGCGCATTTTTTTTCCAGGAAAGAAGTCATTGGGAAGGGGTTTCTTGTCTTAATCGACGCTTTAAAGCATACTGAAGATTTCTGGAGTGCACTTGACGAGACATTTTGTCTGATCGAAGTAAGCTCTTTGAATGTTGTGTAATTTTATTTCTATGTAATTATTTGGAAAATTGTCTTTAAAAAAAAAATTCTTGTTATTTGCAGGCCAATCTCTCAAATGTGATAAGCGAAGTTTTAATCCTATTTGAAGAGAATAAAGAGGTTCCTAACACAACCACTTTGCTTCCTACAAGTAGAATACAAGTAAGTTTGACTTCTCGGAGCAATTTCTATAATATTATGAATTGTCTCCTTAATAATTATTCTATTATTTTATTTGTTAGATTTCTATTAGGAAATGTATATAAATACGATCTTTTAAAATAATGGTTTTGTTTTGTTTCGAATTCATTTAATTATCCAGTATAAATTTAACTTAAATTGCTGATATTATATACGTATATAACTGACCATTTGCGTATTTTTTAAACATAAAAACCATTATTATTAAGTATTCAATTTGATCTTGTAGTTTATTTTAGTTAATGCACTTTCTCTGAATATGGGCAAATATCATTGCTTTTAAAAAATTCATGAGAAAAATTCTTTCTTTCATTCTTTTTAAAGCATACCATAAAATAGACTATTGTTAAATTAATTCTTTCTAGTTTTTTGTCTTTAAAATATGTTACAGATGACGAAAAGTTAGTTTCACTGAAATTTATTTCATTAAATGCAATACTAATTTTTATTCGCTTCTTTTTTTAAATAATGGCTATGCATGATTTAATTTTATCAATAAAACTTTTGGTTAAACTTTAGCAAAATATTTTTGAAGATTTAAAACATTCATTTTCATTATCTGTTTTAATAATCCTGATGTCTGCATTATCTGTTCTGCTTTAAATTTGAACTTTAAAATATTTATTTTAATAAACTTATTTTCTCATGATTAAAATGAAAAGACTTGCATTTTTATTTAATGTCATATTTCCCACAGATTTTTTTTAAATATTCCTAGTACTCTATGAGCATTCAGGCTTTCATTTTAATCTGTATTATATAAGCTGCTACACTCGCTATTTTCGCTAAAAAAATTTCTCTGTGAATTTAAACGTTCTTTCGCACAATAAATGTTTTTTTTTTTTTTGTTCCTTATAAGAAAAATTGCAAAGTTTCTACCTGCATTTTATGAAACATTTCCTTTTCTCCTTAGTTTGAAGTAGTGTCTTCCAGAGAAAAACTACTAAATTTCATCCAGAAAGATCAGTTGCTTTGCCAATATGGAGGAGACTATCAGTATGATCACCAAGAATGGATAAGTTTCCGAAAAGTAATATTCATTATTATTATTATAATTATTACGGTTAAATTTTTATGTTTTGTAATGTTTTTTTTTATAAATCCAGTTATGATCCATATTGAAAGTAGTGAAGCTTTACTAAAAGTTTGTCTAATTATTTCCTCATTTTATTGTATAATTAAGGGTGTTTGGCCAAATTTTTTTATTTTTATGCATAGAATTTAATTGATAAGATCCGGATGAAATCACAATATTACTTTGTGCCATTTTTACTGTATTTGCAGTTCGCCTGAAAGTTCTGATGACTCATATTTGTTTAAAATTCTCATTATACTTTAAGCATTTTTTCAAAAGACATTTATTATAGCTTTCATTTAGTCATCCACAAATTTTAAAAAATCGTGAAATATTTGGACTTTTGTGCTTTATAGACATGAACCGAGCAGCAATATCATATATTTTCTTCAATTTCATGTATCTCTCTATTTTCTTTGGTTTACATTGCAGAATTTAATTTCTGTATTGTTAACATGTTCATTTAGAACTACTTTCTTCATTTTGATGGAAATAGAACTCGTCAAATCATTTATTTCGAATATATTCCATGGCAGTTTTTTAATAAATACACAAACAAACACATAAAAATAAATAACAATCCTGTGAAACTAAGTTCTTATTTTCTATGATGGAGAAAGAGAAGAATATGCTATTAATTTTTCCTAATTATTGATGTGAAGAGAGTCTGTCTTATTAACACATTTTGATATGGAAATCAAATAAATATTTTACTAGAACATTCTTTCGTTGCTGGTTTTTAGCATTTATGTAAAACATTTAACCTGAGAGCTCATTCTGAGTTTTATATGTACTAAACGCTATTTTTATAAAGATAATTTTTAAATTATTTTTATGTTTTATTTAATGATATTTTTTTTGTAACGAATTCTTGTATGAAGTTAATATAAAGCATTATTGTTTGCCTTATGAAGTTAAATATCTCTATAATTATTGTTAAAAAAGAAATGGACATATATTATCAAGTTGAAAATATTTAGGATTTTCATTAGTTCGAAACAAAAAATAGGTTTTCAAAATGCGGAACTGCGGATATTTCTAAATTGTTCCTATATATGACTTTTAAAGAATTCCTGATTCAATCATTTTTGTAAAAGCTGCGCACTTCTGGCTTAATGTCAAAAATCTGAAGTCTCCATTAATCTTGCAGTTCCTGGAGCCGTTCATCAACGGCTGTCGCTTATCCGGTCGTCATCTGGTCAATCTCCTGGAGGATCTACGGGGAAGTCGTCTGCCGGTGTCCTCCGCTCTTACCCACCAGATGATAGAGCAGCAGAAGCGAAACGTAACCCACACCTTCCACGACGAGCAGCTGCGACATCTGGAGGAAGAAGGAGACACTATCCTTAAAGAGCTACAATCGTACAGAACGAAGTCACCTCATAATCACGATTACAGGTGCGTTCTGCAGAAATGATTGTGTTGATTTTAATTAGTAAAATTGAGTTTTTTAGTTTCTTCCATAGTTGAAAATGTTGCAAGTGAAAAAAAGTAAAATTATTTGTGACTGAGAGATTTTTAATTATGTTTTAATTTTGTACAGTTATGAAAGCCTTTCTCTGTCCTATTTGGTTTTAAGAAAAAATAAGGGTAGCACAGGTGTTTCAGCTTGTACATTTATAAATACATGTTTTCTTTTCATCATAAAATATTTTATTCTTGTGTAAAGTTTAGTTTATTTTCATAAGGAAATGAATGTTGGCGAAACAAAATTAACTGATTTAAAATAACATGTTTTATTATGCAGTTTTTGTTTTTATTTGAAACATGCTTATATTTTGATTAAAATTTAGACTTATTACTCAAAATTTATAGATCTAAAATTCCTAGATAAAAATATTATCTAATATCTTGCTGTTAACAAACTCGCGCTGAGCTATTGAATAAAGAAAATAAATATTGAATGTTACTTCCTTTTCTCATAATTCTTAACTCATAAAATAATAATATATTTTCTTTATTTCTTTTCATGCCAAAACAAAGCACCATTAAGAGTAAATTTCATCATAAACACACTTTATTTCGCTTAAACAAGTAATTATTAAAATGATGACAAACAATGACTAGACAAATAAAGATTATTTTTTTTTAGTATTATCATATATTTGACATGTTCCCGATACAAAAGATGAGTACCTTGACTAGCAACATATTGAAGATAAATGACACAATTAAACTCTGTGAGGCCCCTAGGCAGTTCAACTTTTGTTCTACTCCCCACCTTTCCTCACCTAAATTTTAAAAACCAGATATATTGTTATTGATTTTTGATCTCATCTATATAAACAGTTTTTAGGGGAAAAAAATATTGCAACAAACAGAATTAATAAAGTGCTTCATTACACATCTTCATCAGGAATGTTGGTTTCAGTGTATCTCTATTGAACATTTTTTATATATTGATTTCAACACGTACTCGAAATCAAGTTTGTCAAGGCTTGAGAATCATTCCTCCAGTTTAAAAAGTAATTTAAACAATACTAATCTGTTAAAAAATTTGGAAACTACTAAGAATAGTGGAAAATCCTATTACGAATTTGAAAATAATTTGATTACTGCTAGTTGAAAAAAAAATCCCAAGGCGAATATTAAAGTTCTGAAATTTATATTGTCCTTGATTTTAATTTTGTCCTTGTTTTTAATTTAATTTTATACTGTCCTTGATTTTAATTTTGACACTTTAATGGTCCCCTTAAAGTGTCAAATGAAAGTACAAAATTAAATTATCCACAAAATACCACAAAGGTTTCAAAGATACTCAAGGAAGAAAAAAAGTTATCTACTATACCTATTTAACAACCCGATCAGTGTTGAGAGGATTGTAATATCCTTTTTTTAACCCATCCCTCCATATTTAATTTGCAAAAGTAAAATGACTATAAGGTGTAGCTTGTGTAATACTTCCTCCAAAACTTTTTGCCTAAGCATCAAAGCTGTTTTGCTTCTGCATTATTATACCAGTCTATCATTTGGAAATGAAATTACACGCATTTTACACGGTTTAAAAAATTTTTGTTCCAATTATTTATTCATTGCAAAACTTAAATCCTAGAAATATTATATATAGGTTGTTTAGCAGCTCTAATTGCTTTTTCATTGCTCTTAAAATTTTCTACTCCAGGTCAAATTATCATTACTATTTTTTATAAACCTTCCGGCTGACGCTACGAACCAGTGGCGAACCGAGTGTAAATTGAATTTGAGGCACATTATTTTTTTAATCCACATAAAAATGAAAAATATTTGGTCTTTGTCAATGGCACAGTAAAGGTATATGGCATCGGAGCATAATGTGATTATTTATCATTATTTGTTTGGCAAGGTAAATGACCCATGCCTAATAGTATTAATTTTTTGCCATTTCATCATATTTGACTATAAAAATTGCTATAAAGGCAATAAATTTTTGTCTCTATTGCGTTCTTCTGGGCTCCCATTCTCTACTTTATCCCGTTTGTTGCATCCCTGGCCGTTTCGGCACTTCTACACTAGCTATAATAACACCAATGGCTTTCTTACTTTCCCATTGGTCCAGCACTTAATTAATTATTAAACTTTTTATGATCTATTACCATAAGATTATTTTTGAAAAAATACTCTTTTATTAAAATAAAATATAATTTAAAAAGATATAGTGCATTAACCATAGGTTTTTAAATTTATTGATTAATTTATAACATAAATAACCAATGGTAGTGGTCTCCCAAAAACTATCTGGCATAGGCTCTAATAAAGGTATTATCTCAGACAATATAAACTTTTAGTGAGAATTTAGCATTTTTACTACATCGTGCCATCATTGGCGAGTTATTTGGCGATTAATCCCTGGTTTCCGGTTAATTGCATCCAAAAATGAAATTTTTGTTTTTTAGACATTTTTTTCAATCCGCCCGTTTGTCTGTGACCTTTATATCTGTCACAGACAAACGGGTGGACTTTTCCAAAAATGTGTTTTTCTAAACGTCTAAGTCGCTAAGTGAAACATCTAAGTCGACCTAAACGTCGTACTTAGGTCTAAAACGCAGAGATGAGACAAAATCTCAAGTTCGAATTTTTTGATGATAACTATACTTTCTTTTAACAACGTATAAGATAAAGTAAAAATTTGCTTAGAAATTTAATTTCCATGACATTTACTGTTACAAATTAATTAAATACATTTTGAGTCCAAATATCGTAATCATTGGTTTTGACGTTTGTTTTAGCTATATTTAATTGCGGAATATTTTGATGCATTATAAAGTTAAATATGGATATTATACACGAGTGTATAAAATGTTGTATATTTGCAGGGAAAACTTGGAAAGGACAAGCGTCTTGTATGATGAATTACGGAGAGCCATGGCGAAGCTAGCGAGATTAGCTGATAAACGACTGAATAGGTTGGAGGCATGCCTTCAGTTGAAAACTTTTCAAGAAGAATCTAGTCAAGTAAGGACTTCTATTTTTACACCCAAGTAAATTAATATGGTATTTTTAGGAAACTATTCTTATGTTTGATTGATTAGTAGTTCTGTTTCTGTGTCCAGCGAATTCTTTTCCTTCTTTTATCTAGAATGCGCATTCTCTACCGGACAGATTTTGCCCTCAAGAAATAATACTGAATTATTTAATTATTTTGGAAAACATTGTTATATAAAAATATATAATTAATTGTGTCTTCATAGGTTATTTGAAGCAACCGAAATTATTTTGAATGAATCTTTAAATCAGAAGGTTTGCCATGGCGTTTAAGTAATTATAGTTTGTGAAGCAATGACGCATTAAGCTGTGAAAGCTCAAGAAATGTAAAATTTAATTCTCTTTAATTGTGATTGATAAGTTTGTTTTTAACTCGTCACAGTTGTGGCACTGGAGGTAAAAATAAAATTTTAAATGGCGAGTGATTCTATTCCTAGATGGGGGGGGGGAATCCGAAGAAATTAGAAATAAATGGAATGAAATAAAATAATAATAATAATTTTATGAGATGATTCAATGTAAATATTAAAAGACTTAAGATATGCAGAAAAATGAAAATATGCTTAGAATTATTTTCGAACTACTTAGTTGATCCTTTATTTATTATTTTAAAAAGTTTGAAAATTTTTTTGGAAATGATGTTATAAAGTCGATCGTTTAATTTAGATTGCCTGAATTCAAACGGGTGATTTTGAAAATTTTGCTTTTTTTATTCATTTAACCCTTTATTTACCGATTGTATTTAAAGTATAGTTTTAAATCCAACTGATATATTCACAATATGACCATTTTTTCTGAAAGTATTTGAAAGAGCACGAAGAATGTATTTCTAATGGAAAGTAGTAACTGTCAACTAAAAATAACATTTAAAAATCTTTTATTATAAATTTACTTAATTAAATTATTTTAATTAATTAATAAAAAAAATTTCTTCTTCCTCGATTTATTTTGTAAAGAGACTTAACTAATGGTTCAAAAATAAATTTGAAAAATTGATTGAAAAAATAATTTGGTAAATATAGGGTTAATATTTATATTGAAAGAAGTTAGTCTCATGATTTACTTTTTTTTTTTTTTTTTTTTTTTTTTTTTTTGCGCTAAGATTTCTATCAATTTATGGGTTCATTTCCAAATTTTTCTCAGAAATTTTTTTAACAAATATTTTTCGATTATCTTTCAATTTATTTTAGTTTTCCAAGAAAATTTTACAATATTTTATTTGTTTCCCCATTTGTGATATCTAACAGCTCATATCCTCAATACCGAGTCGATTTGACTAGAATGAATTTTATAGTACTTAATACCATTGTTCAGCTGCGCTCTCTTCTCATTTGCATAAGCCATAAACATGATACGAGTCCGTAATATACCAGTCTATTTCGAATGAAAAGAGACATTATTTGAATCTGTATTTCTTTCACTTCGCGGCTCTTTTAATAAACTTAACCCCATTCTTACAAATCCGCTGCATAGCCCGTAGTCAAATGCGTTCTTTGATTCTGCAGAAATAAAAATGTGCCTGCATGTTTTCCCACATATCAAAACACCATAATGAAGCATTATCCCATTGTCTGAAACTACTAGTTTTAATTGAAACCTAGGAATTAAAAATTCGATATAACATTTTCAATAGTAGGTCACCATACAAGGTCAGTGTGTGAATAGCACCTGCCAAAAAAAGGATGACGCTGCCAATGGTGTATTCTATTGCAGCCATAGTGGAAAAGTCTGCCCTGGGGTGCAGCTGCTTTTTAATTTCTGTGCCATTGTTGAATGTTTTTCGTCGCCATTAACCTCGCAGATATGAAGAACCGAAGAAGAGGAAAGGGCTTTTCATTATTGGCTGAAAGAAAACTTGTCTACTAGGAAATGTGGTTATTACCAAGTGATTAGATGGTGCCCTATTAAAAAAAAAGGATAGGTACTTGCGACGAGCGGTTGCTCTTTGAATATATTTTGTCGTGTGTTACAACAACAGAAGTTGAAACACATAAAAATAATCCATTATGTGTATCTATTTAACAAAATGGAGAAAATGCTCGCAATGATTATTTTGAAAATTAAAATTGCATCTGTCGTTTGATTAAGGATGTGATACGCAACATTAATTATTATTTTTCGATCGCACTCACCCACAAAAAATCATTTCGATTATTATTAAATTCTTCATTTATCAATGAGATTTATTTGCTAATATTTTTAAAATATTCACTTGCTTTTTATGTATTGAAAATAAAATCCTTGATAAAATAATGTAATAATATTAGAAAAAATATGATTGTGTAAAGTGATTTGATATTACTTTGCAATAAATAAGTAAATAATAGCGACAACAGTTGCCTTGGAATATAATTTTCCTGTTATTTTCGCGCAAATTGTAAAATATCACCATGAATTGAAATGAGTAAAAAAATATATTTGTCGGGAAAGATTTTAAAAACATGTCGATTTCATCTGCCATGTGAAACGATTACGTAGTAATGAATGGCGTGTGTGTTTTTAAATTTAATTTAAACATTTTAATTAAAAAAAATTTTTGCTGATTTTAAACGCATTAAATTACCTAAGTTAAGTTCCTTAAGTAATCTCTCTCTCTCTCTCTCTCTCTCTCTGTGTGTGTGTGTGTGTGTGTGAGAGAGAGAGAGAGATTATCAAAATTCGCCGTACTTTTTCTAAACATTTCGTTTCATAAAGATATGAAATACAAAGACAAATTTCTTCTGTATTAATGGCCTAAATATTTTCGAATTCCCACTTCCTGAATTAAGAGATATTCACGTATAACCTTCATGCTATTTTCTTTTTCGACAATTAAAGTCAGCTACCTTTTATGTGTGTATTTCTATTTATTTGTTTACATAAGCTTATTCATATCAAATTTATTTTTATTTTCTTTTGATACCTTCTCTACATTTTACATCTCCATTGGAAGAATCGCTTGGTTTCCTTTTAAAAGTTTTCATTTTTTGACAGTTTTTAAATAAACAAACTTCCCTTAAGGTTGTACATTCATCACATGGCTGATTAAACTTTCTGTATTCAATGAAAAATGATTCCAAGGCCATTTCTTTTACTACGCTGTGTCTCTGATCAGTTAATTTGCATAGTTGCTAGTTTTTTTCTGGTTACTGTCAATATTACAATGCATTATTTTAAAATTAACTGCTATTAACTGTTACAGAGTTGTTCCATTCTGTTTTTATCATGATTGGTGTCAAAAAAAGATGGATGTGATTTCCTTAATTATACTGTGTGAATAAAAAATCGCATTACCTTTTCCTTTTATATTATTTTTCAATCACTGCGACATCACAGGTGCGACTTGTGATACGTGACATAATAATCGTAGTTTTTGCAAGTGTCGAAGTTGGATCATTGAAAGGTCGTAGGAATTGTTGAATTTATATATTGTTTTGGAACTGTATCATAGTTTTATAACTGGAATTTTCAGCAACATATAATTTATTATATGTATGACGAACGCAGAAATTTTTATGCTCAAGGCAAATAGGTCAAGTCGCTCGTTGCTTGTAGTAAATGGCTTCAAGCTTTGTGCGGATGACATTTTGTCCTTTTCTTTGAAATGTGGGAAATGGCTGCACCAGTTGCCTATTTTCGCTGCAGATAGAAATTATAATTAATATTAGTTTTTAAATAATTATATTTTAATGATAGTATAAGATTACTTTCAAGATAAACGAAATGAGCGATTAAATCTAGAATATACTTCTTGTGAAAATAATTCGTATTATCATAATTAATGCATATTTTGGACTCCTCTTGAATAAAGTAGTTGTTGTTTATTAGCTTTTTAAAAAAAAATTACTTTTACTATTCTTGATTTTGATTCAATTAAACAATGCCAATTCTTTATAAACTTCTAGAACTAAAATGAACAGTGTAGTTTTTTTGAATAAATAAAAAGATGGTATATCAGAGAATTATAATATATTTTGACAATCAACTAAAAATTATTTCTCCATCTATTGAAATGATAGAATTCGAAGCTGGAATTATATTAATATTTAAATGGAATAATTTCTCTAACCTCCCCCCTGCCTGAAAGATAAAAAAGCTACTGTTGACCGTTATTACATTTAAGAAAAACATTTTTTTTAGTAAAATAAAAATACTCATTCGATAAATCATAATTTATCAGTATCATTGCCTGTACGGTATTGAACAGTTGCATATTTTTAGGATTAATTTTTTTAGAATTTTTAAAATACCGGAACAGCCATTCGTTACTTTTTAAGTATCAATTTTTTTTCATTCTTTTGCATCTTATTTTCATTTTTTATCTATTCTATTTAATTATTTGAATTATTAAAAATATTTTATTTTATAATTTTTTAAAAAACAATTACGATCTTCAAAACCATTCTACGAAATAAACTACATGTAAAATGTTATTAAGGAGGCTTGTCCGTGATCAAATTACATAAAATAATCATAATTACATCACGAAATATTTTTATCATAATCTCTAAAATTGTACATATATGACGTCAGAAGGAAAGGAATCCTGCTTTAAAATCTCTCCCCCTCGACTATGCACTTTATTTACTGCAAGTTATTTATAACTTCTGATAGGTTGTTCTTGTTCACTGAATTCCTAGAAATATGTGTATTATAGGCAGATCATTTAAAGGCATTTTACTGCAGTATCAGTACTTTTATGAGGAACATCAAAACTACTATTCATATTCATAAGATTGCTTTAATTGCCTTATTTAATAAAACTTACAAACTAAATCATCATATATATGCCTATATTCAATTAAAAAATTGTTTAATAGACATTTTTTATCATAATATATCATTAAAAATATTAAATCCCATCAACATAACTATTCATCTAGATCTTCAGACGAAATTATTATTTGAACGAGAGGTCATTTTTTTTTTTTTTACTTGTGTAAAAGTGAAATGCCATATAACCAATTATTTATCTCTGCTCTTTCAATGTTGAAAGCTTTTAATAGTGTTTTTAGTTTCTTTAATGTTTTAATTTATTCAGTGCTTTAATTTATTCATTGATTCTGCTTAGAGAATCAAATAGAGTGTTAAAGGTCAGTTAAAAAAGAAATTCAATTTACCAATAGATATTCTGAGCCTCGGGATAACTTTCTAGGAAGAAAGAGCACGTTCAATGATTTTGTTACAATGAGCCATTTATTTACTTTTATTTTTAATAGTGCTTTTAAATTTTTTTTATTTTCTCAAACACAACATCGAAACTGAATTGCTAATAAGAAAAATATTGATGTCTATTAAACTACCCAACTATTTATTTTTTAATAAGAAAGATATTTCTCGAGATGAAGAAAGTCTTCAAAATGTTTTCCTTTTTCCTGGCTTTCAGTTTCGGATTAATTTTTGACATTTTGCGTCATTAAGAATCACATAATAAGTCACGGTTTCTAAAGTTTTTGACAGTTATTTTAAACATAGAAAAGATTTTAAAAAAATACAGTGCAAGAAAATAAATATTTGGCAGAATTACTCTTTTTGTACAATATTTGAACTCATTTTGCCAACTACTTTTGAAATCAATATCTTTGACGGTCCAGATATCAAGATGAAAAGTTAAGATGTTTTTATTCAAGGTCGAGTGTAATATAAACAGCCATTTTAATCATTCAGCTATTGAACAATTTTCAATGTTTATTTTTTCTTCCAAAATTAAAAAATTGTGAAAAAGATAACATTTTTATCAATAAATTTATATTCACCATTTTGTCATAAGATTATTTGTTTTAATTAGCGAAAAAATTTTGAAAAATATGCGATATTTTTAAAAATAAAAACTTAAGTTTCCGAGATACTGCCAAATATTTTTAAAATTTATAGGATTCATTTCAGAAACATTTTTCCTAACTTAGTAAATCTTGAAATTTTTAGAGGAGGGGAGCTAATTTTATGAAGGGGAAATTAATTGTAGCGAAAAAAACATTGGGGGGGGGGTACAAAAAGGTAATTAACTCAATTAATAAATTCGTCAATCGTAACATTGCCTTCGAATCATTTTCAAGTACACTGGTTTTGTTAACTATTAATAATAACGTAGTAATACAGTTATAAATATTTTAGTTACAGTGGCTCTCTTTTTCAAAATTAGAAACCTACACTTGCTAATCTTCCAGTAATAATAATAAAAAAAATGTTTCATTATATGTGCGAAAGCAATAATTTATTTTCCTGCTAAATTAATGCCGTTTCTTAAATTTTTTAAGGCTGTGAAAAATATATTCATAATATGTTTTATGTAAGAACTTCTTTCAATTCTTTTCCATTGAGAACCATTTTTGAGTAGGAGGGGGTGTGACTGAAACGATCCTTTCATGATAATCTTCCATCTATCCCAAAAGCAGATACAAGAATAAAAGACCATGGAAATTTTAATTAAAGAAGATATGAATAATAATAGGAGATTCATTATTGGTGATAAATAATAATTAATTTCTATTACATATTCCTATTTATTTTGAAATTTTTAATAAGATCCTTCAAATCAAGATAATTTGAATTTTTTTGACTGTTAATTACAAAAAGTATGACGAAAGCATATGCAAACCATGTTTTTATGAACTTACTAGTGATCGAGATTCATAATTTAAAAACTAACTTGGTTATATTATATTTTCCAAACACATAATGTTTGTCAAGATAGGGCATTACCAAGAATTTATTATTATAATCAGTAATTTTCAGTGTACCAGAACAACAATGTGCATTTTCCAAATTATCCCTGCTATTTCATGTGGGAATCCACCGTAATTTTGCTATTTAAAGTTTCCAGTAACGAAATTAACTAGTCATCCATAATAATTTTCAGCGTATTTTCTTCCGTTTTTTTTTTTTTTTTTTTTTTTTTTTTTTCCCTCCGTAGTTTTCCCGTTGTTCGTAGGCCGGGGATTTTCCAGTTAGTTAAGAGTGTAAAAGACTCTCATTGAGGTCGTTGCTCGCGCGTCGCTCCACCCAGAGTATATATTTGCCACGGGAGCGTCTGAGGTGAGGGGTCAGCTCTCATCCTCCGGGGTGCTGGCGACGAATGGCGTAGGATGCTGCTACATGGGAGACGTGGATGGCAAGCATTATTTGTCCAGACAATAAAAGAGATTCCCCTGGAGATAGGAAAAGTTGTGTATTATCCTTACTGAGTTTAATGAGTATTGTTCGACATCAAAGTCTTAAGTAGATAAACTAATATGAATTAATCAATTTATTTTATGACAACTGAAATACCAATTTATTCTCGTCCTGGTCAGTTTAACGTAACAAAACTCTCAGTTTAGGCAGGTTTTTATCGTGATAGAATATCAACAAGAGATGCATATTTATAAAACAATTTATTCTGTGACATCGACATTATTTATTAAACTGCAACATATGATTATCTTTTTGCTATTTTATCCCTCTTGTTTAATGCTAATCTTTGGATTTAACATCGCATATATATTTTCATTTCATATTAACTTTTTATTTGGCATGGTTGCTCAAAAATAATATTTTCATGGGTTCCTTTGGGAGATCCTCAACTCCAAATGCTTTACATATTATAATCATAATTGCTTTCGTATTAAAATTAATTGACATTTAAAATAAATTTCTAATTAAATTATAATTAATTAATTTAATTTCTAGGGACACATTAGAATATCATACATGTCCTACTACATAGTATGAACATCCAATTTTTTTCCTCCAACTTTTCATCATTTGCTAATCATATATTTGTAAGATTCAAAATATATATACCATTTTATTATACAATAAATAATTTATTATCTTCTTGATTTATTATTATCTACTGAGCTTTCAATTTTGTTCCTATATTACTAATACATGTGAATGAAGAATCTTAATTTAGTCCTGCATGTATATAACATGCTATCCTATTTTTGCAATCTTTCTGAAACATGTATCACAATCATTATAGCATTACGAAGGCAATATTTTTTGTTATTAGTATTATTTACTTGACTACAATTTATGACTAGAATATGATTATCGAAACTGTTGGTTTCTCTTTCTTTTTTAGATCGCCAGGTTTTGATATACCTCATCTCGCAAATGGGAAGTTGAAATAAAATAAGCAGTTAATCACTATTTCTTAAAGATTTTAACTAAATGCGTACATTATCCAATCTGAAAAAAGAGATATTACTCAAATTAATATCATTATTTTAATTTGTTCCAATTATTAAGGAATAAATTTATTACTATGATATTTGTTTAATTATTTTAATAATTTCTGTTGTTATACATCTTGATAAAGCTGACATGCTTGATTTAAACATTTCATTAATTATAAATATATGGTATGGAATTTAATCGGGGAAATTGTAGGTTGACGTAAGAAAAAGCAATAACCTCTGCCTATACAGCCATCTTTATACCGAAAAACTTCTGAACTGTCAGTTTTGACCCTTAAGCAGAGGTGTTTTACTCCTTTATATCACATAATCTTTTAAAGTAGAAGAGATTATGCAACTCCTATTCGTTTATCTCATTGTCAGAGGAAGTATCGTCCATTCTTTTCAAATTAAAGCTTTGGCGTTGAAAGTAATAGGGCTGAAAAACGTGTTCATGTGCTTGATTCCACTTGACATCTATACTAAAAAGAGTCTCTTTTACTCATGGTTGTCAGGTGGTTGAAAGGAAGGGAAAGTAAAAGCCTTTTTGTGTTAAATGTTTGTGGAATTACATATAAATTTTTGGATCCCATTTATCAGTATAGTTGTCTCGTTATTATTTCACTTTACTTCTTCTGCTTTTCGGCGGATTTTTTTAATGTTTTCAAAAGAAATATTTTGTTTGTAAAGCAAGCAATGTCTGCCGAGTCAGTCATGTGACTTTTGATATTGTAGAATTTTATTTACTGTGGAATGAAATATGTTTTAAAGCATTTAGTAAATTCTCTTCTTGCAAAATAAACTACTCTAGTAAAATATATGTTAATATATTAAAAAATTTAGATCATAACTTAATAATTAATATATCAATTATGTAATAATTAATGACCATAATTAATCATTTTGAAATTTAGATCATAAAAAATTCTCAGTTGGAATCTCTTTTCAAATTTTTGCATAATTGTTTAACGGTGTATAAATTATTAAACCATCCAATCAATTAACTTTATTGCTTATACACATCCAATCAGTTATTACTGCATATACAAATATCTCAGTGTTAGTCTTCTATATTGGCTATTTTAGTTTTTTATTATCTTTATGCACTATTATTTCTTTATAATTAGCAAAATATTATTGATATTGAAATTTTAATTTAAAAAGTGTCACTTCTCTGCTATTAAAACTGGATGAGTTATGAAGCTTTGCTTATCACTAGTTTAGGCAATTTCAATGACTAATCATTGAATCGGCCCATTAACGGGTAATACTTGTTTGTGGTAACTGTCGGATAGACATAAAATAATGCATTTCAAATTCTCAGAACGCGATTAGTTTCGATCGTGAAAGAAGGGATTTTTTCTTTTTAAAATATTATTATGTCAAAGAAAGTATATTAAATCTAATTAATATTACTTGGAGAGTTCGTAATTTTTCAATAGTTCATTTATAGACTTTTACACCATAAAATGTAATGTCTAAATGGAAAAATATGGCTAACTCTAATCGTTAACGGAAATTAGATATCGCGGTTTTGGTGAGAGTGGAGGCAATGCATATAACGGGAACACAGCCATAAGATAATTCGCTTTTCTTAATTTACAGTTTCGTATTTTATAATATCAGTAATTTCTTAATTCTTTAAGTCCGATTTTAAAAATAGCCAAAATCTTATGCAATCGTCTCTCGAAAACCAATGACATCAAAACAATAGTGCTTGTGAAAGCTTCAGTTTTTGATTAATATTTAGTTAATAGACTAACAGGAATTAAAAAGTATATCATATTTCTTAAAAATGGATTTAGCGGAGTTAAAAAAAGGTATCTCATATTACTTACAAATTTATTTATTGGATTTAAAAAAAACTATCTCATATTAATTAATAATTTAATTATTCGAGTAGATTTTTTAATTTAATGTGCTTTAGGTTAAGATTTTGTATAATGAAGATTTTTTATCAAATTGCAAAAAAAAACATATTTTTGTTCTTATATTTCCTGAAATTTAACCAGTGTAGCAGAATAATATGTACTGGATACAGTCACAGTTTTCTTTAATTTGTTTATTTATAAAATTATTTTGACATCGTAAAAAAAAATGAAACGTAAAATAGTAATTTGTTGTTTAAGTCTTTGTTTGGTATTCCTTGCGAAATATTCCAATAAAACCTTCAATCGGAAACATGAATTACAATGTCATTTATATTCGGAACTATGCGTGCTTCATAATCCACAAGAATTTTCAATAAAAGTTCGTTTATTATCTTTTACGTGTATATAATAACGAACTTAAAAAGTTTTCCAAATACTTTCACGAACATTTTGCTTGGAAAGAAATTTGAAAATTTCTTTTTAAAAAATGCGAGGTCAGTTTTATAAAAAATAAAATATGATGGTAAAAGTCATGCATTAATCAACATGACTCCCACCTTTACCACTTACTCTTGAAACACTCATTCTCAATTCATCAAGTTCATGAAAATAAGTTTCTTATAACGAAATGTGCTTAATGAAGAAATCATAAGAAGGATTAACAGGGACGTTGAATAGAAAGGTTAAAAGAAATGAATGGATAAAGAATTCATTAGGATCTGTTTTTATTCACAACATTATGTAAATCCTTTATTCACATTAATCATTCAAGTTTCTTAAAATACTGTAAATCTTTTTGTCAGTTGATGCATTATAATTTGGTGTAACAAATTATATCGAGGCTAATAACTCTATTTCATTTTGACTTGATTCTTTAAGAAGAAAAATGTCTCATTTTTTAAAACGATTTTGAAGGTAAAAATGAAATAAGTAAAAAACTTTTAATGAATTGACGTCCTTGAAGTCGTTCTTTTTTTGTGTGTGTCCCGTTGATTTGTAAACATATTAAAATATACTTCAATTTTTTTTTCCTTCTATCTAATTTTCATGTAATGTTTGTGAGATTTTATAATTTAATTATTTTTATCTTTAATGCTGGCATTTCTCCAGGTTTTTTATTTTTGCATTTTTATTTAAATTAAAATATATCCATTCATTATTAAATCATGATATTTCCATAAATAAAATCAAGATATTGAGTTGAAATCCTTGTAAATATCATTAAGCAGTGAGTTTATATTTATTAAGCGTTTAGCTATAAAAAAATTAGTCATTTTTAAAAAAATTATTAGGAAAGCTCTTAAATATTATTAAAAGAAAAAGGCAAACCTTATTATAACTTTCAAAATAAGTTAAGTTTATTGACTGAAAACGCTAGAACACTTAAAAAAAATTGTGTTCATTAAAAGTATGAATTACATACTTTTATTATTTATGCACAGAATTGCAAGTTAATAACTTCTCGTAACTGAGAAATCAGATCACATAATTCTCAGATATTCGTATTATTTTGAGGTTTTTAGATATCAAAGTGAATATAATAAAGTTTAATATAATAAAATATTCAAAGTCATGAAGTTGAATTAAGTAATATCGACTAACTACTGGATTTTTTTATTGCTTTACTTTTGAATAATTTAATTTCTTTACACAGAATTTTTTCAAAAAGTAACTTGTAATTATATATATGAATAACCTGCTAAATATTTTTTTTCATATTCATTTTTTATTCCTTTGTACTCGGATGGTGACACTCAATCACCTTTCAAGATGGTACATCATTCTGACGTTTTATTTATTTAATTTTGATTATTAAAAATACCTGCAGAGTACTAAAAAGATGCAAATTTATTAAATGGGAGAATTAAAAAAACAATGACGTATATTTAATTTTTAGAGTAATAAACAAGTTCTTGTATTAGTTCACCTAATTATACATCGAATTACTAATTATACATCGAATTACTTTTCCGAGTGCAAAGGGTTAAATTAGAATATTGGATTTTTGGCTTCTTTAGCAAAAATTTCGATCAAAGAATGATTGGATTATCATCTGTATCCCTCTGGTGAAAAAAGATGATTCATATGATAGAAACAAATATGGAAATTCAATTCTCTCCCATCTGTTGAATCGGAAAGTTCCAATGATTTGTTAAGAAAACTCAAATTTCCAACTTTTTACTGTAATCATATTATTTTTGTTATGAATACCGAAAACATCACATTTTCGTTGTAATTCTTACTTTATTAATACTAATTTCTTCAGACGATCAGCTGGTTCGCCGGAGTTATTGGTTATCTGCAATTTCATTTAAATCGTTCAGATAGAACTTCATACCCATGATTTCCATAAATTTTCAGATATAAAAGCCATGCTACTTTGTTTTTCAAATATTCTTCGTTCTGTATTTGGACCTTTCATATGGTGTCCAATCATGGTCCATTAAAAATTATCGAACTTCGAAATTTTACAGCATTGTAAATTCATTTTCTTATTCGTCTTGTAAATTACACAGATTTAAACATAATTCTTCTTCTTTAGTTTTCAACAGTGTAGTAAAATTACGCTATTAAATAATTGACGAAATATTTGAAAAGGGTTTGAATTTGAGGGCATTAATTTAATCTATTATTGGAAATTAAACAAAGGATTTTCTTAATTGTCGAAGTACAGGATATATTCACTCGATTATTAAATTCGTATCATTAAACAAATATTTTTTTAAATATTGAAATGACTCGAAATACATATTTGTTCAATAATAATTTCGAAGTTATAACGGAAAAATACCAAAATTCAGCTTAATATTAATTAATTAAAATTTAAAAAATTGCTTTGCTGTACACATTTTCATCTTCCAAGGTATATATCTACTAACCTGCTGTAGCTGTGGGCAACATCACACTCTAACATTCATCTTTATTATTTGTACAGAAAATAAAATTTTATATTTCCTTTATAGGTGAATTCTGGAATGAATAAGTAGATTTAATGTATTCTAGAATGTAAAAATTTATCATTTAAAACATCATATCTGTTTGCAGTTAAATTTAAAGCAAACACATTCCGCTTCTGTGATATTACCGAATTGTGATATACTTTTTGCAATATTTTTCAAAACTAGGTTAAAAAGTAAAGCAAGGTTTCTCCTACTTTTTTGAATAGAAAGAACAATCAAGTAAAAACGGATTGCGTTGAAGAAATTAAAAGGATGTTATTTTTCAATTATCATTCTTTTGTAACAAATAATGAGAAATTTTTCCCTCGAGGATTCATTGAAAATTGGATTTCATTCTCTGTGCAATCGCGGATTTCTAATTTTTTTTTCTTTCTTTAATCTGTGTGTTTGTATTGAAACTCATCTTGCGAGGCACAGAACTCTTTTGAGAAATTAAATCTATGTTTTCTTAAAATTTCTTTTAACGCAACTTTAAATTCATTAAATCTACTTTTGAAATATATAAGTACAAAAATACTAACCATATTTCACTCACTCCTTTGATTTTAAATGCTGCGTCGCGTAAATGTAATGTGTGTGATACAATCACTTGCTTTACTTCCATTTTCATTAATTTTTCTATTATTTCTTGCTACAAATTTTGACTTGCTCTTTAATCATAATGTGTTATTTTAAAAGTTTCCTCTTGGTCTTTCGTTACCGTTGAATAAAATCTTATTTAAGAAGTATATATTTGCTGATTTAAAGGGGGGGGGGGTGCTTTAAAAAGCCTCAAACATTTATAATTCATTACCTTTTTTTCTTTAAATGCATTCCAGTATTACGCCATTCATCTCTCAAATAGGCAAAACCTCTTTTTAATAATATTTTATGTGCATTTTTTTTACACTCATTACTATTTGTATATATTATTTTGCTGTATATTTGAAATTTGCTTAGGACGTTATTATATTTAAATTTGCTAAAATGTGTGCAGTATATTTTATAGCATACTGATATATTTTGTGCATATATTTTAAATTATCCGTAGCAAGTGAATGAGAGTGAATTAAATAATGCTTTTAATTCTTTTAAGAAATAATAATAAATAATATGTCAAAAATTTTCCTCTAGTAAAAAGTATTTAGAGAATGGTATATCAATTTCACTTTTGTATTATAAAAGGTGGAAACATTCTCGTTTGTTTTCTTTTTATTCAGTTTTTGAAGAATTTACTAAACTCTTTAATAATTTAAAAAGTTCAAATAAATGTTAATATTATTTGTGTAAACTTCTATGAACAATTTTTCCTCTTTTTGAAAAAAATTGCGGCTTATTTATGCTGTTGTGTGGGAGATTTTCTTTACAGAATAGGACCAACTTCGCCTATTTACATCAGATATTCTGCCTTAGAACGTACAATAAAATTATCTTTAAAAAGTACTGTAATTTAAAAAAAAAACAATTTGCTTATATATGAAAAGAATTGAATAGGATATTCAATTCTTAAATTTCAGATTTGATTGACTAAAACTCGATGTCAGAAACATTCTATTTCGTTAAACAAATTCTTGAAGTTTATATAAAGTGAACAGATTCCAAGATTTATTAATACGTATTTTTTTAAACTATATGCTTATTACCAGGCAACAAAGCTTCTATAAATTTCAGAGTTATAAAAAGTACTAACAGAATATATTTTATAAGTATGTACGACATTTACAAAATAATGCACCATTAATTCATTTGTAGACAGTTATAAATTGCATTCTTTATTTCTGGACTGGTTTAATGAATATCTAGACTTTTTCGTTATTAGTATTTTTTTTTCAAAATTTCGCAGCTTCAGAAGTTAAGGCTGATTCTAAATGTGTCATGTTCTATTTAAAAATTTTCCTTTTGATTTCATTACCTGAACATATGAAAAAGAAACTGTAAGCAACTTTTTCTCTCTGGGCATGTTGCTACTCAAATTCGCTTTTTTGAATAATGGGGTTTGTAAAGATCTCATTGCCCATTAGGATTTTTTTTTTTCTTCTTTCTTTTCTTTTTTTCACTACTTTGCAACTGGCTTTGAAAAGAGAATTAAACGTTATTTTGTAACGATAAAATGTGACCAATTTTTGTGGGTCACGAGTAAACACGTGATAGTTGGTTACTGAGTGTATGCTCAACCTTAATTATTTTTCACTTAAGAAACGAGGAGGCAAAACATTTCGTGACATTTAGACTTCAACTTTCTTGTTTTTTTGAAGAGAGATTTAACCCTTTCTGCTATATTAACCGATGACTCACTTTGTTATTATTTTTAGATGATAATTGGAAAAGGATCGCTGAAAATATTAATTAAATTTCCTTTATGCATTGTTACTCGCTGGCAGACTCATTAACCAAACAGTGTGCCTTAAATTATATAAAAGAAAGAGCATGCCTTTAAGTAAAACAAACTGAAAACAATTGTTAGTGTATTGTTTCTAAAATCATTATTTTTAACAGAAATGAAATTGATTTTAATGGATATTAATACTCCGGTGATTCTTAGATGCCATTTATTATTCTTATTGTTTTGGTTTCTCTCCTCCCTCGGCTTTGTGTACATTTATTCATTCCATTTCCATCATTTATTTATTGATTTCATCCATTAAAAATTTAAATTTTTTTTCTGTGTAACTTTATTCTTCTGTGTAACTTTATATTTATATTTCATTTTTAATTGTGGTTACAAATGGAATATTTTTTGTTATTTACTGGTTTTTTTATTATTATTATTTTACTAAAATTCAATATTTCTTTCATTGTAAAATTTAAAACTTTTTGTTATTTGATAAACTAAGAATTACTTATTGATTTTTATGATTTTCACATTGCAAATGAAATAAATGCGACAAGTTTTATTCTTCTTGTAATTTTTTTACATTTTATTGGAAATGATTTGCTTGTATATTTTGATGCAATATGGAATAATGAATATTGTACTACTACCAGTTTTCTTTAAGTAATTTCATAGCTTTTGTTATTTGCTGTTAGTTTTTCAACCATTAAATGCCTGTAATAAGCATATCTTCTGAGATCTCTTTAATTTTTATTAATTGTAAAGGAATATAATAATTTAAAATCCATAAAGCAAAAATTTAATATAATTGATAAATATCTTGTAATTGCTGATATATTGCTCGGGAAGAAATTATTTTAAACCTTTTTTATTGAAGAAAAAATAGCTATTTTGTTAATTGTCATAAGAACCTTCATTGAAGTATTTCTTATCCTTCAATATTTGTCAATCGAATTTGAAACATAACATAACAAATATTTACAGTTACACTTATCAAAATAACTGTTGAAAATTAATAGCAGTATAATGTAAATAGGACCTCCTTATATAGAAGGCTAACCAGGTTGTGGTTTATGGGTGCCATTAATCCAAGGTTGCTGTAAAATATGCTATACTGATATTAGTTTATTTTAAACGGAAAATTAATCTAACTTTATTTTTTAATTTATTAAAGATAAAATGTAATTAGCACTTATAACTAGAAGGGCATAGATTGTGTAATGTTACATAAACATGTATATAATTTTATTAAATATTGGTGCAGAAATAATGTGAGAAAGTTTTAAACTATTTTTGAATTAAAAATCAACTAAATTATCTATGAGAAAGTAGGCCGTTGCAAGCAACTGACTAATATTATAACGGTGTAACGGATTTAATTCTTTGAAACCCAATGAGGAGCATTATATTAAAGATTATAAATTGTATTAGAGAATATGTCGCAAAGTGTAGTATGATTCTTTTAGATACAATAATACTGCTTATTGTAGCAAATCATACAAATTTCAGAAATATATTCATGTAATTATTTTATACATAGTTAATATATATTCTAAGCATTAGATATGGAATAATTAACTATTTATATTATTAACAATAGGAAGAACAGCTGAAAAATGTGAAACATCAGTGCTTAAATTCCTAATTATTGATTTCATTGATCGTAAGGAAGGTCTGAATTTGTTATGACATTTACCTGTTAAAGGTTGTATGCAAGAAAATAGAAATATAATATGAGCATTCGATAGAATCCCAAAACAAAATCTTACCATTATCTTGATTTTTAATTAATAACGAGGAAACTATCGCTCTAAAGAATGTTTAGATCTCCCAGATTAACTCTAAATTACAGAGTGCTTCTTTTTTGAAAAGCGCAAGAAATTAATGTTTCTTAAACTATTAATAAATTTTTAAAAATGCTGCAAAATTCAACTAAACTTACAACTGGGAGCTACGGTTAAATCCGATTCATCCCCGGGCATGGTACAATACCTCCCATTGGAGGTATATAATACCATCATTGTTATACAGGTTGTAAGCTCACTATTATTTAGTAGTTTAATTCACTGTCGAGACGTTGGAACATGTCATTGTTTGTGTGTTCTAAAATCGTTGGTTTGGAGCTCTTTCAATGTATCTGTGGTTATTGATTTTAATGTATATCGAAAAGAGAGAATCGCAAATCATAATATTTGAGGCCACTTGAATGTGCTAATTCTTCAAAATCATAACGGTCAGGCCTGTGTCTAATAGCGAAATAAACCTTATCTTTCCTTTTATTGTTTAACACGAAAACGAATTTGCAAAAAGAAATGGAACAGAACAGAATGGAATGGAATGGAAGTGGGAAGTTAACATATGTTTCTTCTCTATTTCATTAGCACCAAAAATATATTATTGTATAATATTTTTAACATTACAAATCTCAATAATTATTTTGTAATAATCCTGAATGTTATGAAAAGTAATAATATTTTATTATAAAATTTCAGAAAACTTTTTTAAAATTTAATTTGATCAAAGTAATAGAACAGTGTACGCGTAATCTACGAAAAATAAAATGAAATTTTTTTAAACGATTAAAACTTTCGTAATCAATGTATTGGATTTGAGATCTGCCAATAGTTTTTACTAATTAGTTTTATATATTCTTAATTTGATTTAATTCTATGCTCGATAGTATTGAATGTGTGTTTATATATATATAAGCAATCATATTTTTAAATATAATTTAAATCTTAATTTCCAAATTTTTATCTTAATTTAGCCCATATTAACTCATTCAGTTTTTCTTATTTCCCGATCCATTTCCACTTTTTTACTTAATGACTTTTAACACACGCTCTATAAAACTGTTCACTTCAGCATTTTCTCACGCTCCGAGTGAAGGATAAAAATCCTTAATGTTTACAACATTCTATTAAAGGTACCTAAATTTCCTTTTCCTAAGACTACACGTGTCACAGAAATCCTTATCAAAATAAATTTCTTAGTAAAAACCATAGACGGGAAATTTTTTTTCCCTCTTTTGTTCTTGTTTCGCGATGTAGACAGACTTACCTCGTCGCCTCTTCATTGAACATAATATGCCTCCCAGGGTGAAATAAATAGAGGTTAAAATCTCAAAAGTTTCTTCTATTCGGCCACATAACTGCTTATATTATATATATAATAAAGTTTTGTTTTAGAATCTTGCAGGAAGTCAATGATAAGTTGAATTATAGTATTTATAATATGAACTTAGAATTATTATGATAGTTATAGTTACACTGTTGAATTCTTTTCTAAGAATTAATATTCTTTTGAAACCAGTTTCTTTACTTTAATTGTGTTTTGTATGATGGTATTAAAATGATTTATGCATTGTAACTCCCGCAACTTTTAGGATACGCTTTTTTTTTATCACAGTTAAGTGGCATTAGATGCAAGAACTTATGCTCTTGATAAAATGTTTCTATGTAGGAAAAGGTTAATTGCTAGTGAGGTTTTTAAGTAAGATTTGTTGTTATTATTATGTCTTAAAATGTAATTGCGGTTTGTATTACGATTCAATTCCTCATCTGTAATTTCGAAATGATAATAATTTGAAAGCCGCATACATTTGATGGAATCATAGAAACTATTGTTAATGCCCAAAAGAATCGAAGATTTTGCAAGTATGTAATAAACATTTTGAACTGCGATCCTTGTGCAAGCGGTATAGAAACATAATGCTTTCTATCTCTGTTTATCCTCTAAACCGCTTTCGTCATTTAACTTTTTCGTTCTTCTATATTTCCTTTTTTAAAGAAATAAACCCTTAAAAAACAAAAAAGTATAAGTCTCAATGTTTTGAAAAGACTTGGTGGTGATTTTAATGATCTTGTTCTTGCTTTCATAATATTTTCATTGTTTACGCTGTTATTTTACTTTTCACTGAGTGAAGTTTGTATTGTTAAATGTAAAACGTGATATTTGGAGTTGTTGAGAAACCTCAGCACAAGAGGGTTGGAAATTTTTGTTAATTGTCTCTGACAGTTCACCTATTGAAACGAGATCGTGAGTTACAACACGCCACATTTGAGTTCGAAATATCTTAATAGCTTCATTTACCCCAACTATTAGAGATTACAATGCTTTTGGTATGAATTACAGGATTGACAAATTGGGTCTTTCTTTTTCTTTCTTGCTTTGCTCTTGGTATCATATGTTAAATTCCGAGTTTAGTTTCAACTCAATAAAAAATACCAACCAATTATATTATTGAAAAACCTTAACCCAGTTAAAATTTATATTTGCTTGATAAAAAAAGTAATAAAGACGAGTTCATGTTAACTAAACCTACAATGATATATTTATATGTTTTAGTTCAAAACTCAAACAATTTTAATTGGTTTTACTGAATTTATTTGTATTATATGCTTATCCCGTGTATTATCTGCTTAGTAGTCGTATCAAATATATTAAGATGACTGTATATCTTCTTTTCTTGAAATCTTTTTCCTATAATTTTTAAATCATTTAAAATTGGAACTTTCATTTGATCTGTTTTGTTTATTTCATGTTTTATAAGAATTAAATAGCAATTTCAAATATGTGTTAATTATTTCTATTTCTTTTTTTTTAATAATCTAAATCATTTCAATACTTGCTAATTCTTATTTTCACAGACTGATATTTAAATATCCATTTTCCTAAGCTTCAACTTTCTAATATACTTACTACGCGTTTTAAAATCCTCGAGAAATCACCAATTTTTTATAATACTGTCCAGTGTCATAACAGGCACAGATATAAGAGAGATTGATAATAGAAAAAATAAATTATTCTTATTATGTCTGTCTGTAAAAGAATTATAGATCCGTCGAATTGACTCTGTATTGAAATATACATTAGATATGAATGCGAACGTTTAAAAACGCAATAATCGTTAAATTGTGTCATCAATAGCATACACAATAAGCTCGCGAAATAATTTCATTAGCCTAAAATGAAATTAAGCATGGTGTTTAACCACAAAATTACAGATCTGCAATCAAATTTTGGTCCTAATCAGTTAACAGAAAACGTCCAGAATGCATATTCAATTTTATTCATTGTATTACTGTGCAAAACACACTAAATTGTGAGAATATCGAAGGTTGAAAATCTTTTGGGTATTTATTGTTTAATTTAAGTTTTTTAAAATTAATATCTTTATATTAATTAGATATTTTGTTTTTTGCAAACATATTATGATCATTCGTAAGAATTATTATCAGATACTAAGGTAAATAAGTATATTGAAAAGTTAATTAAATCCTTTGTATTTTTATTTTAAATTTGAATACTATATGTATATTGATTTTAAACAAGCAAAAAAAGGGGGAGGGATGCGGAAGGAATTTTGTAGGCAAATGAAAGTGTGCAGGAAACGTGAAAGTTTTTTTCTGAAGTCTTTTTAAAGTATAAAGTCATTTATTAGATTGAAAATTTAAATTTGAAAACGTTCTTGTATTTTATTAAACATGGGCACATCACATTTCCGCAAAAACGCGAATTTCAACCATTTCAGAATCCGAATTTTATCAGTTTTGGGATCGAATAATTATTTTTGTGTAAAATAATTCTACAATACTTTTAAATTGTAGCACTTTTTACTGTTACTACTCAGCATTCATTTTTGGCTCAATTTATTATTTTATGAAGTTCATCTGTTCTTTTTTTGTATCAGGCCTGTGTCATATCAGCAAACATTAGACAAATTATTAGACATATTAGCATTAAATTATTAAAATTATATTTTATTTTTGGTCCTAGTTGATATGGGTACTAAAAACAAAGCATGCTGTTATTTCTGTAAAATAATTTTAGAATTTATTGAAGAAAATAATGAAAGCAGTTCCATTAAAAACTGTAGAATTTATTTGACTGCATATTTAGTTTCTTCATTTTGCTTACATTATGCTTAAATATCTAAATTAAAAATAAAAGGTGCATTTTTTTCTTCATGGACGTTTTTTGCAACTTTTATTCAGTTTCTTTTACATTCGCCATGGGTCTAAAACCAATCCATTTGCAGCAAAAATAAAAAGAAATGCCTATTGAAAGAAGTCTGGTACGTTTGTCTGGTTTGACCAGTTTACTGTTATACTTTAACGACAAGAACTTAAGATAAACAATTTCTCATATTGAAGGCACTTAATCTGACCGCCTAGTGGCCAGGCACTCCCACCATCGGCTTGGGTTCATTCTATAGTATTGCAAACACACCCAGAGAAGAAGAGGGGGAAAAAATCCTTTTTTTTTTTGTTTCAACTTCACTTGCGAACATACCTTGTTAACGCTGTTTCCCACGGTACCGATGCCTACTTGTAAATAAAAAGAGACGAATGCTAATGCCATCTTAACATTTGTTTGGCTTGTCTGTACATTTGTTTTATTCGAGTCCTCTTGGCATCATTCTGATTGGAATAGATGTGGTTCAAACTTATATTAGAGTCCGTAATCGTGATTTATTTACTCTATCTTCTTAATTCGTTCAAACCCTACTTTAGTTTTGAAACTCACTATAATTTTTGTTTTAAAATGATCTATCAAATTAAATGAACTGTCAAATGCAGCTAAAAACCAGCTGAAGTACTTAGTCCTCAACTTCCACAAGCACAATCGCAATATGGCGAGTTTGAGGCATCGAAATATAGTGCAGAAAAGCCGATTGTGCAATTTGCCTGTCTTCCTTGTCTTCAGTTGAAACTATAATTTGATCAAATCACATATCAGATTTCATTTCTTTAAATTACGTTTCTGGGCTATTGCGTTCGCATTCACGCGAATATGTAGACCTACAAGTGATCTTCTCTTTATGGAATTCGTCCAAAATTTGATATATATCTATAATTTGATATTTCATCTTTCTAACTGTTTTTGTTTTGAGTTATTGAAGAGAAATGCATATGAGCGTCTTCTTAGTGTCGTGTATTTCATCCAGTCTTTTATAAAATCTGCAATCTTGGCATGAAGACCGTATATTAAATGTCATCACTCTCTCTCTCTCTTTGTGTTCACAGACAAACAGACACGATTCCAAATAATTGTTTTAAATTAAAAAAAAATTAATATGCTACGTTTTTAAATCGTTTCTCTTAAATTTTAAAAATTCACAATCACAAATTTTCAAGGCAATCTGTATAGGACTAGGAAACATTATTTTATACTTTTTAGCCAGTTGTAAACATGCGTTAAAAGAATTTATTTAGGTAATCATTTTCTGCTTTTCAATCTTTGTGTTTGTGTTTATGTGTGTAATTTTGCAGTCGATTTTAAACTAACTTCCCGATTATCTACATTAATTAATTTGTAACGAGCAGACAAGTAACTTGGTTAATATTGTATTGTCATCCAAATCTGAGCTTTGTTTAAAGTTTCTAGTCTCTGACTCATTGGGAAGTTAGTTTTCAATTGATTGCAAAATTTATGCCGAATAGACAGATAAGAAAGCGAGTTAATATAAACGTGTTAAAGCAGTTTTGTTGAATTCAGGTAAGTATCAAACATGAAGATAATATAAAATCTTCCTCTTTATATGCTTTCTCTACCGGAAAGTAGAAATTAATCAAATTAGGTGATATCTGTATTTTTTAATCATTTATAAGCAAAATTTACTTCTAATCGTAATAGTATATATCACACCAGGATGTTAGCAATTAAGTACTTTGCATAGACTATTAAATATCTGTTGATTTTATTCCGTCAAGTATTTTAATATGAACTTACTTTATTTCACTAATCAATTTCTTCTCCTTATTATTATATTATTTTCTACTTGCTTATAAGTAGCGTTAAATTTATAATCATTTTGAAATTAAACGACGCGTACCAAATTTGTTAGGTTAAATTTTTTATGAGATTTGTTTCTAGAGGTATCAGTGGCTAGGGATTAATAATCATTGAGTTCAAACATTGTTTACCCATTCGCGCATCAGAAGATTTTTATTTATTCAATCAAATTAAACAACAATTCTAATGCATAAACAGTTTTAAATGCATACAGCATCAACGTTCAAAAAGTGTTGCATCGCAATATTTTCATCAGCATAATTATCCCATTAATCTACATAATAATATCTAAAGAGAAAAAAGAATCGTTCACGGCATTGTGCTGTTAATGAATGAATGATAATGCAGAAGGTCAATCTCCCTTATTTCTTTGTCTTATTCCTGTCCTTTAAGTTATAACTTTGAACAGTTGCGTCTACTGCTGATGTATTTTTTTTATTAAATAATCAAAATTTTATCTCTCGATATCTTATATTAAAATTATGTATGTTTATTTTGTTTGAAGAGTTTGAGATAGCAAAGTTTAAAAATTGTGATATTAAACTGTAATTTTCTTCTAAAATAAACAGTTTTATTCGGTGCATGAGTTATTGCTTTTATATATTACATGCTTTCTGTTATATCTTTATTTATTGTAGACGTAGCTTTATTTATCGGTATGAACAATAAATATACTATAAATACAAACAATATTTAAACAATACTTTTTGTGCGATTAAATTAGGTTATAATGTTTTGTCAAAAATGCCGTTATCAGCAATAATTTACTGTTAATTTTCTTTCTTTCTTTATAATAATTGGTTGATAGTTATGAAAATAAAGCGGAAGATAAATAAACATGCAATTTTATTGTGCTCATAATAAAGTGCTTCTTTTTATGTATTTAAATCTATTTTAAGTCTCATCTCATTAAAATAAATCGCTGCTATTTTTTTATTTACATATTATTATATTATGTAAATTATAATTTATAATTATTTGTTTTTGATAGTAATGTTATTATTTTATATATGAGGAAATGTAAGAATATACTTCTGATCTATTTACTAATTTTATTTGATTATCAATATACAACTTTTTGCTCTGAATAAATTCCCCATTTAATTTTCATTGGTAAAATAACTATAAAAATAATTAATTTTTAAGAAATAAGGATCATTGTTTTCGTTCAAAGATATTGACGTTATATTTGTATATTTAACTTGAATTTCATTAATGAATTCGTAAGTCTACTATGACTGTTAAAAATTTCCAATCTCGAAAACAACTTAGGTCTTTGGCAAAAAAAAAAAAAAATGTTGGAATAATATTAAATAGTGTATTATTTATTTATTTATATAAATTATTGTATGTCTTTCGTAGATTCACATCGAATTATATATTTATTATCTGAAGTTACTGAAAACATAGTACTTAAAAATAATAATTTTAAGCTTAATAATAAGCTCGATTTTAAATGTCCCATTTCATTTACTGTATTGTAATATTCTGTATCTAAATAAAAAACGGTATTTCCTAAATATTTTTTCAGAAAACTACATTTCGAAATGCATTCGGTCTGGGGACGAAAAGCTGACAATGGGGCGTGCCTCCTTTGGTTATGTCGTGGCCGGTGATGGCCCTTATAACTCAATTATAGTTCCTGCTGCTGCACTGCGACGGCTTCTTGTTCATTTAATTAAACATTATGCTTTTTGGTAAATCGGAGTAGTGCAACTACGTTTTTTGATTTGTTAATGATAATTTCAACAAAAAGAAAATGTATTGATCTTAATAAAATCGATCATACATTTCCAGAGAATAACTTCAATTTTTATTTAGTATTGTAAATATATACTCTCTCCGCTCAATATTGTCCTCCAAATTGTGAATAATGCGAAATTAAATTTCTTTTGTTTAGATAAATTAAAAATATTAAACTAGGTCTTCGCATTCGATATTTTCTGCTCATTTCCCGAGATTAATTTATTTATAGGCTTGAAAAGTTTTAAAGCAATGAAAAATGCAGGAAAAAGTAAAGCAAAGAAAACTTATCATTCATTTCAAACAGCAAAGAGCAGTTTGTATAATACAGGAAGCAATATGTGGTTCTCTTGTTGGAGTTCGTGCAAAAGGCATAAATCCCCATCCACATAATTATTAAACTTCATTATTAGGATTGATATAATAGTGATAATATTTAAAGTTGAAAGCAACAATTGCGCTCTTAAAAAGTTGTCTACGCCACATCATTTGATATATAGAGTCGGTATGCTGCTAAAATAATCAACTTAGAAGAAAAACACTCATTATGTGTACTTGTTTTAAATTGCCATCGCTTATGTCTTTCATTTACATTTAATATTTACTAACTATATTAATAAATGTTTTTACCGTTAAACAGATGGATTTTAAAACAACAAAAACATATCACTCGGCGGTCCCCCCCCCCCTCCATTTGTTTAGTTTTAAGAGTATATCAACAATGCATTGTCTTAAAAGAAAATTATTCTCATTCATTGAAAAAATAAGATTTATTCTAATACATTTTAACTTTTTGGTGGCATACAACTAAAAATGACTAAATCAAATGAAAAGAAAAAAATTGCGCATATCAGTCGATGTATCGATTGCATATAAGCTATTGTATACTGTGTTCATATGCTATTTTTCCTGTTTCAGTTCACTTTAAAACAAATTGAACTCATTAACTATTTTTTTTCTTTTGATTTATCAATTTAGGCAATATAAATAACATTTATTATTGGCAATATGAATAACTTTTTCTTTTTAAAACAAAAAGGTGTTTTGAAAATATGAATGTTTTAAAAGCAAAATCGATTATTAATTCAAGAAAATTGTTGGCTTTAGTCACAAAGCATATCGTTTATTTTCAGATTTCTACTTCCGTAAATTTCGAATTTCATTCGAACAATGAAACTCTTTCATCTTGTTATTCGAACTTAATAGCAAACATCAAAAAAGACGATGAAAAATTTGTTTGAATTTCAATGTATTAAATAGAATTTAACGATCTCGTTAAGAAAAGCGTTGTGATTTTCTTTTTCTACCATAAAAATGACTTTATTATCTTTTTTTTTTTTTAAAAAAACTCTAGAATTTCTAAAAACATATTATCTTTTTACATCGTTTATTTTAAAAAATTCTCCTTCAGCAACAAAATAGTAATTAACATTTCTTACCAGACCGTATAATGATTCCTAAAGCGCGAATTTTGTACAAAATGACTAAAGAACTCTTTTTACTAATCTCTGGAGAGGTAAATGTGAATGCTTTGCTAACAGTGCAATAACAATATAGTCGGAAATTGGAAATTTTACAAAGTCAAACAATTTAATGTCTGTAAAAGGTTTTTTATTGTTGTTAACGTCTCAGCCAGCTGTTTCAATTGCTTACAGTGTATCAGTTTTAGATGGCGGAAAATATATTCTGATGAAATGCTTCGTCTAACACTGTTAGTTCATGTTTAGCTTTTGATCAAACCATTTTTTTTTTGTTATTTATTTATTTTCTCTCTCTCTCTGTGTGTGTGTCTCTCTCTTTTTGGAAAGGAAAACATACTTCTTCATTTGGGGGAGGAGAACATCTTATTTTTTTGTCTCGAATTTTTGATAGCGGAATAGAAGTTACAAGCATCTGCTTTATTTTGAGAACATTGCACCTTTTCTAAAGTCACGGTGGATTTAAATTGAAGTTGTAATTTTACATTATTTTGATCATTTGTTGAGTAGATCGTTTCTTCATAAATAGAGTTTGATATAAATTTCAAGAAAGGAGGCTTAGAAAATGCTGATAACTGTAATCAGAATTTAAAATTTGTAGAAAAGATTCTAAGCCGCGATAGGACTCGATATAAGGGAGAGGAGGATGGGAACGGGAAGTAAAGAAGAAATAATTAGACAAAAGTATCAATTTAAATAAAAGATCGCGATGCTCAAACGCAATATGATAGGAAAGAAAAATAGCGAACAACTAAAAGAATTAAATGACTCAGATTTACTCTTACACCAAAAGATTTGCCGTATCTTCTATTAGCTGATGAAAATATTTCGAATATATAATTCAAGGTGTAATAAAGCCTTTTCTTTAAACTAGCAATACCTAGAATGCTTAATTCTTTTATGTGTAATGTCAAGTAGCTCTCTCGGTTTCTTTTTGCTTTGGCCTTTGTGAAATGAATATGTTTTCATGCTTTTCTGTATACTAAATGAAATAGTTATTGTGCACTTTTTTTATTATTATTATTTGCTTTGTATTTGTAACGATGAAACTACGCAATCCGTTTTCGTCCATATCCTGGAATGTTCGTGATGAACGTAGAATTGATATTTAGAAGTTTAATTATTAGTTAATCGATTAATAATTTCAAATTCTGATTCCTTACGAATGACGTCTACTGGTAATAAATTATAGAATAAAAGCTAAAAAGAGAAAAATGAAACAACCTTTAGAATTTTTAGTATTCTAATAGAAGTACATTCATAAAAGAAATGTTTCTTAAATTTATTCGTATTTTTAAAAAATTGTTTGACTTTATTGTTTACATTTTTATATATACAAACTATAGTATTAACCCTCAATATTATACATTTGAATTGTTCAAAAGTGTAATATGTCCAGCTTTTCAATATATATATATATATATATTTGTGAACAAGCTACAAATAATAATAGTTGTGATGAATTAATTTTTCTACCTATGCATAGGTATTATGGCTTGTAAAATCAATTTTAATCAGTTAATCCTTTGATTACTTGTTATGAAATAATAATTTGTAGAAGATTATTTAAGTTTAAAATTACAAAGACTTTTGGACAAGAAATTGTATTATACTAAAAATGATAATGTATTTTTAATGTTTCGTAAAAATAAAAGGATTTATGGAAATTTTTTAATCTGTTTTGAAACAACGTAACTAAAGAGTTTTAGTTTAATTAGTCAGATATTAAAAAATAATAATAAATATTGCAGCAGAATTCGCATGAGAACACAATAACTATTAACAGAAAGACTCAATGATTTTTACAAGTCTATTTAAATGCTTTTGCTAGCTTTTGATATCAGTATTATATCCCGCATGCGTTTACGCATATTTCTGTTAAAGATTTTACTTTAAATTTGATATATTATTTGTCCTTTTCAAGATCAATTAACAGAATAGTTTGCTTATTTTTCTTCTTGATTAAAATTATTGTGAAAAAAGTTTCATAAAAATTTAGATTTCAATTCTAATCGTGCTTCGAACTGTTGTCCTTATAAAGTAAATAGAACAAACAAGAAATTAAATCTTTATTTATGTCGAATATAGTTAATTAATGGAAATCGTATATTTTAATCTTATAATAGCTTTTCTAAGAAGATGATGAACAAACGGCCTTTTTTTATTATTATTAATTTGTAAACATATAAATGTGATATGTTTACAAATTAATAAAAAAAGGGCATATCAATATCAAAACGATATCATCTTTATCAAATTACACTTATAAATAAGTCTAATTTGATAAAGTTGTGCGTATTAATGAAAATAATGTCTTGCTTAGAAATATCATTATTTTTATAAACAAAATTTAAAGCCTTCTGTCGCTTTTCATTAATGATTGCCTCAAAACTGCAATGATTTTGTTTTTAATATTTGTAAACTAAAGAATACGATTACAAAAATTAAGTAATTAATAATCTAGACACATTCTATTTAGTAAAAGAAATATTTTATATTGTACATTCCTTGATATTTCTACTGATTAAAGACTTTACCATTTCAGATTTTCAAATTCTCCTCAGAGCTAATCCATAAGAATTCTTTATAAATGTTAACGTTCTGATTTAATAATTTATAATTTTGCATGTTCTTTATTGCTCCATCTGAGCAAAATAGAGCATCGTACATAAAAAGTTGGGTCAAATTTCGTACCCTTTAATGACCTAGTATCATTTTTACGGAAGTTGGAATAGCCCGCAGGTTGACATCGCTGTAGATCTTTGCACAATGGGTTGCAGAGGTTTAATAAAACTGGCACCTTTAATAACAGTTATAGAGCAACTTCTGTAACTTAGAGGTTAAATCGCATTAAATATATCTCGATACCGGAGGGTGTATCTCCGTATTCGTCTTCCGGTTAACTCTTCCTTCCTGTCTGTCTGTCCATGCAGACATTTTTTTTTTCATCCCCAGGCCAAGAATAGTTAGGGCGAGGGTGGACTTGGAAATCCTTCTGGGCCTGAAAGGTGAGACAAGGAGTCAAAGCCATGTCAATGAGGTATTCCGGCCCACATCTTGGTGATAGAGTGAATTCAAAGTCGAGAGGTGAATCTGTTCGTGGAAAGTCGGGATCAGGTCATGGGAGTGGTAGAACTATGACCAAGGTTACCATATTGGATTCTTGAGGCTAAAATTGGCCACTTCTGAGAGTGATTGGCTTGAAAATTTTCTATTTTCGTTTTTTTAAAAGTTGTAAAAGTAAAATTTTTAAAAAGTTAAAATAAGAATTGTCGATAAAATTTATCTTTGGATGTTCTGTCAGTAGATGGAATGATGGAAAGAAGAAACCTATTAAATAAATATAATATTGGTATTGATAAATATAATGACGGTGCATGTTTTTGCAACCTCCTTGTTTTGAAATATCTCATTTGATTTCTATTATATTAGTTTAGAAGTTATTTCGATCTACAGCTGTACAAGCTGAATAATTTTATCAATGCTTTAATTTTCATTTTATTGCATGATACTATTGATGATAATTCACAGAATAAAAATTAAAGATTTAATCAGTTAATTAAAAAATAGTCATTGCTCATTTCTAAGAATATTATCTGAAAGCAATGAAATGTGAAGCATTCAAAAGAAGGTAAAACTCTTACAATCAAATTCGACCTGCACGATGTTGTAAATTATTTAAAATGAAATATCAAATTTAGAGGAAGGCTAATGCTATGAAAACTAGCATAAGATAATTATTTAATACTAATTGTACATTAACGTATTTCATTGAAAAGGTTAACGACAATAAAGCATTTTGAAAATAAATGTAATAAAAAAAATGTTAAGCCATTTTCATTAGTGTGCTTCGAAGAATATATTTTGTTTTAATTATTTAGATTTTTCTAGTCTTTTAGCTGGTCTATTGTTTTTAAACCATCTTATCAACTAGCGTAAGATTAGCTGATTTGAATAAAAGCTTGTAAAAATAATGATCGGAAAAACAAATAAAAAATACTTTTGATTCTTCTTCAAACTGAAATATTAAAAAGGCAGTAATGTTCTAATCAAAGTTCTGAATTTAACAAAAGACATTTTTAAAATAGTTTTTTTAAAAATGTGTTTATATAATTTTTTCTTTACATTTTGTTCATTCTATGATTCTCGAAAGCAACAGATTTCGATATTATGATCATATAAAATAATTTCTAATAAATTCTGAAATTTTAACTTAATTTTTTTCGTAATTTTTACTGTTGATAAGAATTAAAATATATATATATATATATTGAAACCGCACCTTTTTTTATTTAAAATATTTTTAATTTTCAAGTAATCTTTTTATGAAATTCATTCATTCCGCACTTGGGAAATATTTAAATTAATATATATTTAAATTATTTTATTATTAATTTGCTTGTATCTTTTTCGATTTGTATTTTTCAGCGGAATCAATTTTATCGAAAATTATTCAATTTTAGCTTCAAGGCGGGTTTTAAATTTTCCTTACGTTCAGTATTATTGCAAAGCTTTAGATTAGTCCGCTAGTCTACCGTTTTATATAGCAACCCTGACTCGGATCAACGAAAGGCGTGCTTGGAGCTTTTCTTTGTGTATTTAAAAGAAAGTCATTAAGATTTTCTGCGATGGTTTTCTGGCGAAATTTTGTGGCGAAGATGCGGCGGGTCAAGCAAATTGATCTTAAAGAATGATCGCTCATCAAAACTAAAGTGTTTAAGTGAACTCTCTTTTAGCACCAGACGCGATCATTTATCTTCGTAATTTGAAATTGCGCCAGATAGTGTTTCAATGAATAGTAAGGTGCCATTTTGACCGAAAGTCTCACCATTTATAATCCAAAGGAGTTATTTGAGGTTTAAAAGGTGTATTTAGTTTCATTTATTTTACAGTGTGAGAAGATTTTTCAATGGTTAGTGATTTAAAAGGGTACATTATATTGAAGGCTAAAGGTAACAGTACTTCAGGTTGTAGAACATGAAAAACACTTTAGGTTAGTGTGTTAAACAGTTTTTTTTTTTTTTCTTTTTATGTAAAAAATTTCCCGGATGTTAAAATGGCACAATCCCGTAATAAGGTGTCTAAATCTAAGGTATCTATTTTATTAAAATAAATAAAAATGATTTTTAAAAATTATGAAATAAGTAAATAGGAAAAATCTAAGTTGTATTGTTGGATTAAACCTCAGTTATCAAATTTAAAATATTTTTTGTTAAAAAATATTAATTTATTTTTATTAATTTTTTTGAAAATTCATACAATAAAGCACGTTGATATTGTTTTACTTGTTAGAATTTAGGTAATGTGAAATAAGTTAAGAATTTAAATGAATTGTAAGCTCTTATTGATATAAGTACATTTGAAACTTTTATTTTTCTTTACTTATTATATATTTCGTCAGCTATTATTAAGATATATTTAGTATTTATGCGACCTTTCTATTAATTATGTTATATTTTATCCTTCTATTATTTCATAGCTCAGTTTTAATGTCGAATGAAAATAATCTAAGTGTGCAACAAATTAATTATTCCAAACATTAACTAGTTGTTCTATGAAATAATTAGCCATTCTATATACAGTAATTAATTAATAGTTCAAAAATTGTATAGTTAAAACAATTCTTTACAAAAGAAAACATGAAACTGTTGTCTTTAGATTTACATAGCATGTCTCTCATTTATATGTAAAGATTTACAATTTCATTTTTTCATATTCCTGTTGTTCTAACATAAATAATTCGTCATTCATTCAAAAATTTACTTATTAAGTACTTTATATTTAACGAGAAAAAAAAACTTTTTACTTTATTGCATGCGTTATTTTTCACTTTAATGAGATGTAAGTGGCTATTTTATGATACGACTCATTAAACCCTAGAACACAAGTATTTGTTATGAAATAATATATTTTATGCTATAACAATAACATATAGATTCGATATAATAATTACTATAGGGAAGAATTTGAATTTATTTTTTATCGCTACATATTTACAACTTTTTTTTTATCGCTTTTATTTACAACTTTTTTTTTACAGAATTTTATTGATTATTTTTTAAAGATTCTTTGCAAATAGCTCTTGAACTTTTCTGTACTGAATTTTAGTAGTTCACAATGAATCTTTCATTCTGAAATGGGAAATAAAAGGAAGAAAATTTTAACCTGTAAAAGAAGAAAATAAATTTTTAGTGGCAGGAAATGAAGTTCTACGTCGACGTTTTAATGAAACTGAGGTTATGTTTACATGGCCGAGGAAGGGGTAGGCGAAGTCTACATCGAACCTCTTATTTAACAATCTTTGTTTACATTTGAGATGTGGAAACTATTGTCGAACTTGCTGAAGCGCATCTTAGGCATACTTAATGAAATTGAATAGCATTAATTTTTGTTCCGAACTACTCATCACCTTGATCTTAGCAGATAAGATGGTAATTCGATGCACAGGTTTTCAGCTTTGTTTTGAAAGAAAAAGGTAAACACCGAGGGTTTTTAAAATCATTTTTAACCTTCAGAGGTTACTTTGAGCAGAGACCTTAAAGGAAATGAATGCCTAAAACAATTCAAAATTATCGGATTCTAATGAAAATCTTAATGAAATCAAAATATATCAGCTTCTATCGGAATTGTAAATTTTTTTTTATAAATTTTAAATATTGCTCAAATCTCAGTCGAATTTTATGGTACATGTGTTTTAGCTTGTTATATAAGCTATAAAGGTTGTGTATTTCCATCCTGTTCTTATATTTTCACTTTCTTTAAAGAAAATGTTGTTTCCAAGGAAAATTCCATTTTGTAACATATCGAAGAATAGCCCTGCAGAGAATAAAGAGAAAAACAGTTAGTCAACCTCTAGCCGTCGGAAATGTAGTGTCATTAAGATTTGTCTAAATTTTTTATTATGTTAATTGTGTTGTATCTGATTGTTTGTGACTATAACTCATTAGATCTTAAATATAATTTTATTTGAGCTAGACGACATCTGTCAAAAATTAATCTGAAATAATCTCAGCCACCATCTTAGATACCGATAAATAGTACGGTATACTTAGATAGAAAAGCAGTATAGTGAGAAGTCTTGATTGGACTGCTGTAGATTCATAGCATGATTATATAGAGGAGCATCAGTGCATTCAGTCCTTATACATATTAAATTTGTCGAGATCAAATCCCCATCTGTTCGTGTGGAAAAGAAATCCAGAGAGAGAGAGGGCTGCCAGGTCGCATATCGTCATCTGCATCTGATCTTATTTCATAATTGCTAATTCCATATCAAAATTATCTAAATAAAAAAAGTTTATGATATATCATGTTTTTAAAGAAAATTAAAAAGTATGAAATATTTCTTCTATCCCTATATAGACTGTCCTAAAAATTTGTGATTTTGAATTTTAAAAATTCAGAATCACAAATTTCCTGGACAATCTTTATAAAGTTATAAATCTGAATGTGATTAAGAGAAATTGCTTTATAAGAAAATGTTTTAGTCCATTTTACAAACGTGGTATGTTT
>JAPMOR010111058.1:0-35786 GCA_026543865.1 Argiope aurantia | reverse complement strand
AATACATATAAAATGTCACCCAACAGTGTGTCTTAATAGAGTCTATAAATTTCCTTTAGAAATTTGATCACTATTAATTTTCTACAACAAATGAATGTCGAGGGAAACTAATTTATAAATAAAAATAAAATTGATAGTTTCAGAAACATTATTCGCTTTTCACTCTTTATAAACCACAAGAGACTTAAAGTTTGGGAATTTCAGGTCAAATTATCCTAATTTGAAAACTCAATTGTATCACTGAAAAAGAATTCAATTTTTATCACGCATATAAATAAGAGGCAGTAAAATAATAAATAAAAAAAATAAGAGGCAGTAAAATAATTCAAGTGAATTTTTAACTTATATGAAATTTATCTATTATAAATACTTCCAAATTTAAAATATGTGCAAATATGAATACGGATTTATTTAGCATAAATTCATACATATTTGAATCTTTATATATCAAAGATTCTCGTCTGAACAAAAATTCGCTGTATAGAAATTTTGATATATAGAATTTCAATATACAGAAATGTATATTGTAAAACTTACATCATTTTCTTATAAAAAACGATCTTTAAGAGCTAATTTTTTTTAGGATTAAAGAAAATTTGAAATAATTAAATTGACATATTTAATTTTTAAAAAATGAACAAATGTTTCGAAATTTTGTTGCAGTATTTGTAGAAATTCCATTTTTTTTTTTTTTTTTCTTTTTTAACTTTTTTTTTTTTATTTTCCCCCTTTTTTTTTTTTTTTTTGTAGCTGAATTTCTTTATCACTTAAAAACAACTGTTTGGGTTACATAGTTTCTATAAGAAATCTAAACCTAAACTTAATTAAATGCCTTGTTCCAAATTAGTGTATATAGAAAATGTATATAGATCAAAAACTGCCATATATATCACTGGTCATGTGTTTATTATATTTTTATAAAGGATTTCTGCTCTTTAAAGAATTGTCGCAGGCACAGTCAAATAACCGACTTTTTTTGTTGGATTTACTTTCCTTATTATGAATGAAAACAATGATCGCAATTTGATCGTTTTGTAACGGTTAATAACTGCTACCTTCTTTTTTGACCCAACAGATGGCGTTACCTTATTAAAATCAAGGTATATTTCTCATGATCCTTCATTGGGGATATTATTAAATTGTATTCTGAGGAAATGTCATATATTTTCGTGTTCGCGTTTTTTTTTTTTTTTTCCTTAAGAATGTGAAACTTAGAAAATAATTTAATAAGTGTTCATGAAATTCTTCTATAATTTTCATCTATCTTATAATGAAGTTGTAAAGAGTCTCTTCCCTACGCAGTTTTAATTATTCCTTAATCGAAATATTTGTTGGGTACAAAGAAACTGTTTTTCTATTAAAAATACATACATTAAAAAAAAGTTTGATGTATGCAAATTTTTGATATACTAAGATTCCAATGTATTTAAAATTTTAATGCTATTTTCTGTTTAGTAATCAGCTTCACTATTAAGAAAAGCAATTTACGAAGACATTGTAAGATTTGTGTATTGCTTTATTTCTTAATTCTTTTGCGAGAAAAAGAATAGTAACCTGATTTTTTTAAAGCTTAAAGGTCTATGCAGCCACTTCAATGACAATTTCAAATTCCAAAAATAGTAAAAAGAGTTTAAGGATTCAAAGTGAAAAAAAAAACTTTCTGGACAATTTGCAAAAATAAGAGGATATTAACTGTTTTCATTCAGACGAGAGGGAAAAAAAAAAGTTTTTTTCAGCACTTAATAATCACATACCATTTTTATCAAGAATACTTCAAGCTGTTAAAGGATTTTTTTTTATTATTGTAATGTTTTTAAATTGTAGAGAAAAGCTATTATACCAAGAATGAGATGAATGATTCTTCGCAATGATCAGATGATCAGTTACTGATTCGATAACGCAGGAATATCATTGATAAAATTATTTGAGTGATATCAAAACCTCTGATCTCTCACTCAGTTTTAATAAGAGGGACTTATAATACACCATTCTTTAGCCAATGGAGAATTTTTATAAAATCGAGATTCGAACTCCTATCTTCTAGACAAAACGCTGGTTTACAAATAAAAAAATAAAACACTTCAATGAAATAAGCATAACAGAAATAATAAGCAATAATTAACAATCATCATAAAACTTAATGAAAATAGATTTCCTCTTTCACAATTCAGAATTTAATGAAAATTATATATATTAGCAGGGATTTCTTTGCAATTAAAGTTGAAACGAAAACTAATTTATTTTAGCATAGAAATATACAGTAGTAAAAAAGATCAACAAGATTTTTATTCTATTACCTATCGCATGAAACTAATGCAACAACAACAACCAATGTTGGCAATATTATATCAGTGATAAATATATACTAGCGGCAAAAATTGAGGAAATTTTTGGAGAGAAAAAATTTTATAAAATTTAACAACTACTAGTCCTACTATATTTTTAAAAAAGCATTATTTTATTTCGTTCCGGAATGACAATTCAACTTTTTACATAATTCCTTTAATTGGTGGCTTGGTGGTAATGTCTTTATTTTAGAGCAGGATGAGTCTTGTTTTGAAACCTGCTTCTACTCAAAGAAATGCAGTGTAAGCATATCTAGGATGTTCTAAATCCGTTGGAGTCAACCACTCTCCAGCTGGTATATAGCGGAAGCTTAGAGAATAGGTATTAACTCAGATGACGTCCCCGTCACCTGACCAAAGTTCAAAATTATGAGATCGATGCCAAAATACTTTTTTTAAAACTGGCTTTTTCATAATTAAAGTAATTACTAATAATTGTCTTTCGCAACTAGTTCGCTGGGAATATCGATTATATTTAATTTCAGTTAAATCGTTTAGATATAACTTCATATCCATGATTCTGCCAAATTATCAGATAGTGATGTTGTGTTATTCTGATTGTCTTATATACTTTCTGAACATCATAGCATTATTAATGTCAAGTGCATCTCACAAGGTACTTGACTAACTTAACTTTCGGAGGAATAATAGTTTCCATTTTTATTCATTTTGTAAACTGCACAGTTATTAAACATAACAGTTATAAAACATATTATATAACATTTTCAGTAGCTTTCAACATTAGGAGAAAATTACGCGATCAAATATTTGATGAGAACGGATTGTATCTCATTGCAAATATATAACCTATTGATAAGAATTTAAGAAACAAATATTTTACAAAAAAAAAAAAAATGCTAAAATTCAAACGAATATTAAATTAACTTCATTGAAAAGATCATTTTTTTTTTAATTTTAAGATGTTGCAAATTCACTTTTGTGCTATAGAGGTGTACATTCCTACCCTCCAAAGTGTATATGTCCAAAGTATATATTTAGTAACTCTTGGTCAAACAATCTGACCTGTTGGGCCTTGACACACATGTTCATTTTTATTAGTAGTAGAGATTACGTAATAGACATTTAATTAACACTATGCTGCCACATCACTCGCTGGCAAATGTTCTCCCAAACCTTGATGCCATTAACTCAAAGTTTATGTGATCTTATTAACTTAATAACAAAATAAATAACACAAGATTGTTTAATAAATACTTGTTTAATAAATACTTTCTATTGAATACAATCAAATGAAAGAAAGTTATTTCATATAAGCTTAAATAAATTGTGATTATTTTTTTATGAGTCACTTGGCTAAGAGGGTTAAAATTAATATATATCTCAGTGAAGCGGAACATTTTTTGGTGGGATTTCGAATTGCAGCAGTGTCAGAACAGTTTTTCAGGAAATTTATTTAATCAACGAGGAGTTCTTGAAATCAATACTAGGTATTAAAATATAAATGTGTAATGTATAAATATAAAATGTTAAAATCTACTAACGATAAAGTAAAATGCATTAGAATGCGAATATGCTGGCTTCCAGTGGAGTAAACCGATTATAAAAACTACCATATTTATAAACATATACTTAGAAAGTCGAAAATCTGCACCTTACAGTAATATTTTTTAAAAAATTTAAATAATTAAAAAATTAAACTAGATATCAGATTTTTTCCGATATAACTTTTAAAAATATTTTTATGCTAAAATTACTTTTATTCCTTTTAAAACCCCAAAGATTTGCTTATTTAAATTATGTTTTCCCAGAATTCTTACGACTTTTTAAAATATTATTTTTGCATAATTTTCAATAATGTATATCATTTAGATCTTTTCACTGCTTCCTCAGATATTTAATCGTTGGATTTTTTTTCCCTTGCTGAAAGCTAAAAAGGCAGGATTCTATGAAAAAAATTCACAATTTGTATGAGGAATCAGAAGGCAACAATGATACCATAAGGCAACGTGCAATTAAAAGGTAGATTATCCAGACAGTAAATTATGGGATTTCGATATTATGGGACTTAACTCCAGGATGAAGGTTCATTTAAACAATAAATAGAATGACTGCGAGTTTTTAAAATAGCCCGACAGTGATATCTACCACAGTTTAAAACTTAAAAATAATTTTTTTAGGAACAGAACACTAATATCAAGATCTAGACTTAGGAAATTTGGCGTAAATATATTTTGTAGGCTTAAAATGTGCATCTCGGATTTTTTTAAAAAAAATTTATTGATTAAAAATCAAGCAAAATTTTGGTTGCTTTTCCTAGATCACTTTGAACAAACAGTATAGCACAAAAATAATTTTTACATTACTAAAAAAAATCATTTCTATGATATTAAATTAGTTGCCACAAAAATTTTTCTAACGTTAACACACTTTAAAAAATATTTTAGGTGTATTTTACGGAAGTACTTTTTCATCATGGTAATGAAATTCAAATTGCTTTCCTTCTTACTACAAATATTTTTTTAAAGCGTAGTTAAATTTTTTATTTATTTATTTATTAGTTTTGTAATAATTACGGATAAGGATTTTCAAAAATAATCAATGATGTCAATTTTTCTTTTTATAATTTGTACATTTCTATACACTTTTAATTTTTTTTCAGTAGTTTAATTGGGTTTATAAAAATTAATTAAGTTTGAAATTTGCCTTTCTTATTGTGGTGAAGGATTTTTTTTCTTTAATGAGTAAATCAAAAAACAAGCACAAAAATTATGAAACATTTACAATATTACATAAATAACTGATGCCGAAATATTTCATTTATCAACATCATGCATTTTATGAGCATGCTTTGACTCTGCAAGCAAACTGTTAGGTTGGTTGTAGTTAAATTAATTTTCTTTTTCAGACTATAACTCATTTTTACTTTCTCGTGTACAAAGAGATAGCAATGGAATCCTCAAAAATTCAGACTCGAGATTTGATGATTTTTCAAGTTTCATTCTTCCCTCAGTCGGAGACATACATTTTCGGAATTATGTCTGTCTGTGAATGTGGTAACTACAAATCGCTTTGATCTAGACGAATGAAATCTGATATGAAGGGGGGGGGGTTGCAATCTTTCAGTAAAAAAAAAGAGTAAAAAAAAAACATCCGATTGTGTGTGTGTGTGTGTGTATTAACCGTATCTCAGAGATTAATTCACCGAAGATCGCAAACTAGATTCAGTAAAACTTTTATTTTAATGGTTGGTTCTTTTGTAACTATTGCTAGCTAATAGCAAGCAGTTAAGAAAAAGTTGCAGCAAGGTAAAGAAAGTGGAGAAAACCACAATCATTGCCTTTCTTTACTATACGATGCACACAGCACTCGTGTTGAATGGAAATATCAGACCACTTGTGGCGTTCGTTCATGGACAAATTGTTTAATTTATATGCGGGGAGAGGATAATATCTTTATTAAAAAAGTATGCGAGAAAGTTGAGGGGAGACTATTCCCATTGGTTTCGCGGTGAGAGAACTGGGAAAGCTCATAGGATAATGAACAGAATAGGTGTATAGGGTTTCTAAGAATCAGTTTATCAAAATTTGAAATATTAAAAATACCTTCCTGAAAGTGTCATTAAGATCAACATAAGATTAAACTATTTTATTGAAATATTTTTTGCTCAATGATTTTGGAGAATGAGCTAGCGCCAAAGACGGTCAGTTCTTAATAAAGAATTTAATTATTATATAAAATTCTAGTGACACTATATTATAATACTTAAATTACGTATTGAAAACTTTATAATTAATATCAATGCCTGCACTCTCTCTATATGCAACATGATGACATAAGCATAGTTTTAATGAATTCCTTAATCTTTTTACAAGGGATATTAAATGCTGATCCCGCTTGCGATTTGTTTTCTATAAAGAAAGCCATGAAGGTAGTAAAATTGACGGACTGATTAACAAACTTACTGACTAATAACTTAATTCTATGTAGTGTGCTGCACGTGGGTTTAACATTTGTGCTCCCAATTTTGAGAAAGGGCTATCTGGATTTCACTATCACTCAATCCTGTATTTATAACAAAGCCAAACTATGGACATTTCTTAACAGTCAGACTTTCAACAGCCATAAATATTTATCTTACTCATATATCTCTGAATCACTGATAAAAGTATATTTTTTAAAACAGCACATTGAATTTTGTTTTTATTTAGCTTTGCATAGTAATTTCTTACAACTGCTAATGACCTTGCGTATCGATGGTCTGGCGGTAAAGTCTCGTCTTCGGGAGCGGAGGGCTCTAGGCTCGAGATCCGATTTCACCAAAGAACAGTCATAAATGGGGGTCTGGTGCACGTTGGTCAAATGCTCTCCATTGGTGTGGTACGGGAGATTGGGGAGGTGTGATGCCAGCTCAAATGACGTCCTCATCCTCCGACCGCGGTGCGAAATGAAAAGGTTTGTCCCTAAATAACCCTAGGTTGATTTTTGTAAAAGCGCGACGTTAATGAAGCCAAACTAAAATTGATAGTTTTGCGGCCTCATTTAAACAAACAAAATTTTTGATAGAATACAAATAACTGAAAAAAACTTTTCTGATTATTATATATTTATTGTTTTTATATATAGTTTTAACTGCAAATATGGATTTTTTAGTGAAATATATCAGAGAAACTAAATTTAACAATATTTCGAGAGAAAAGCAATATAGTGAGCCACCAAACTTTAAATAAATAAATGCATCGTTTTGAAATGATTCCCAAAGCTCTGATCACATATGTAAAATATATTAAAAAATTAATATAACTTATTTAAATTTACAAAACAGGTTGTTATTTTTTAATACGAACTTGGCAGAAACTGAGCAAATATAGATCTAAATCAACACCTGGTTTTAAATTTCTGCTGCTGCAATAAAATCGGATAAAAACTGCGCAGCTTAAAATAGGAATCTAATACAAAGTCTAAGCAAAAGGCGAACTTCTCAACAAAGTATTTAAATAAAACTTGATATTTCAAACAAATAACAAATAAAGCGATAAACTAGCCAAAATAGGAAACGCTAAGAAATCCTTATAACTACGTATAAAAGTAAGGGCGGGGGGGGAGGGATGCAGCAAGGAATGGAAGGGCGAACGTATCATGGAAATATGATTCTGGATTCGGTTATTGCCGCAAAGAAGTTTCTGGCAATTATAGATCGAAGCCCCCCGGATCAGGAGAGAAAGTTTTTGATGAGAAATGCCCGTTTCCAAGGAAACGGCAGGGGAAAAATTGCATTACAGGGTTCTCATCGCCTTACAGCTTCTTTTATTTATTTACTTTTTCTTTCTATGGCTTTAGTTTTTCCTTCGGGCTCAAATTACGGAACGGAGAAGATGAAGGGGAAAAAAATAAAATAAAGAAATGAGACAGGGAGAGTAAAGAAATAAAAAAATGTAAGTCATATATGGACATTGCTATATCATTTTTTTTGTTGTTGTTATAGAATATTTTTCACTGTTATTTTGTTAATGAAATGAGCTTTTTTAGTCATTAAAAAATAGTAAAATTTAAATTTAGTAATTTTTAATTGCTTATTTTGTTTAAATAAACAAAATGGGAATTTCCAAAAATATGTGAAAATTATCAAATGACTGAGAAGGTTAGAAATTATTTTCACTGTTTGTTCATATTACTCAAAAATTTATTTATCCCACTTCTAATTATAAAAAAAATTAAATTTATGAAAAAAGGATGCTTTTTTTAAAAAAAGATTTATTATTATTATTAAAAGGGTTTTTTTAAGTTGGAAATTAACAGAATATATTTATCCGTACTCAAATATAATTGAGTTGAATTCTTCACTTCCCGAATAAATTGACTTACAAAATTTCAGGTAATTTGTAGACAAAAACGGACATACAAAAAATAAATACTGAAGTCTATTTCAGCTCAAGCAATCAATGTATATGGTAGCAATATTTAGGAAATGGTTGACGATAGACGAAATACACATGGAATGTGATAGCTCTATTTTGGAAATGGTTAGCGATAGATGATAGACACGACATCTCGCAAACACTAGAAATAAATTCCTAGTTTATAATTCTGTCTTGAAGCGACAGGGCTCTAAATCGACCGGGGGATGGGGACAAGATGAATATTGATCTCCAAATATCAGTCTTATGGAGTCTCTATTGAAACAAAACTTTAATGGTTTATGCCATTTTTTTAAAAATGAAATGTCTAGAAGAAACATAATAATAATATTGTCATATCCGAACGACATCTAAGAACTGATAATGAATGCGAAAAAAAAATAGTATTATTAATTGGGCATCTGTTACCTCTGCTAGGCCATCATCTTGAGAACTATAATAGATACATAGTTAAATTACAAAGAAGTAAAACACCAACGAGTTGAGAAGAGATGTCTTACATACATTAATGCCAAAGACACAACGTGTAACAAAATTCGTTTCTTATGTTCGGACATTCTCTAAAATAACAAGCAAAGCAAAGTTTATGATACCTAAAAAGGTCATGCTATGTTAGAATACTTATGAAACTCTTATCAAGGTTATTCATTTAACATTTTATTCATTATTTATAACATTTACAGCATTCACATAACATTGACATTTTATCAATTTATTATTTTACTTGGACTTATTAAAAGTATCTTTCCAAAAAAAAATTAACAAGATAAGACTTCAGCAGCTATTATTTTCTCAAAACGTATAAGAATCGGGTAGTTACTAAAACAAAAATGTTCCAAAGTAGGGAGGATAAAAAAAAAAGTAATTTCTCTGGTGATAATATAATCAAACAATTCAAACCTTTTTATAAAACAAACTGGATGGCCCAAACAGGCTACTCATGAAAGTTGCACAAATTAAGAATTAAAGTCATTAAAATGGCAATAGTGAATTTTTCTATAAATATCTGAAATAATTTTTTGCATGTCCCCTGTGTTAATTTTTTTATATATTTTTGAAATGTAGAAAAGGAATATGCACACATATATATATACAAACAAATAAAAAAGAATGCGACCAAATAATGAGAATTTCGCACAGCTTTATGCTTAACTTTTCTATAGCTCGTTTATAACGGCGTTGTTAAAAAAAAAAAAGAAATGCTTTTCACGGTAGAGGTTTTCCAGTTCCTCATTGGTTTAAAAACCGTTCTCCACTATTGGCTGATGAAGAGGCCGCCTCGGGGGATCTCAAAATTCCATCTGCAATGCTTTAACTAATAAAAAAAATGATCTCAAATCCGATGCGGGCGAACCAATAAAATTCCTCCCTGCTCGTGCCACCTATTGGGGGTTGTGAACAAAAGAAACTAAGTTCATCGAGAGAATTTTCTGCTCTCGGTCATAGCAGACGAAATTCTGCTAATTTCTGCAGTTTGAAAAATAGAGAATGAACAAATTTTAACTTCTTTAAAAAGTCAAATGAAAAAAAAAATGGCAATATTTGTTTAATAAAATATTTTACGATTTTTTAAAAAAAAATTAATTCAAGACTTCTTCTGTCCAAAATCTTTATTGGAGCTTTAAAAACACTTTTTGTTGTTGTTGTTGCTACTTTTGAATACGTATACGAAAATATGTCTAGAGTATTAATTTGTTCTTAAAGAAAGATTTATTTTTGCGAATGGTGAATGGTTTATTTTTCATTATCTAAATATTCTAAATCGATATGACTTTGATAATTATGCTGATTAAATGGAAAAGCTTTTAAGATGTTATTTCAGAATACGAAATATAGTTAAGGAAATACAGATAAGCCTCCAATTTTGAGTTTTGTTGTTTTTCTCTTTACACACCAATTTGTGAATCTTATTTATGGGACAGAAATTTCATTTCAAGGAAAGAATAAGTCTACAACATTTTTATTTTGCATTAGACATGATATGTGAGAATACCTTCAAATATATAAAAGATAAAATCACATAGAATAAAATTTTCTTACATGCATTTATGATGCAGGTAAAGGATCCATCCATTTATATTATCAGAACTAGAATAATTTTATTTGATTCAATAAAATAATTTCGGTATTTTCAATATATTTTTTATTTAATTATAAAACTTCAAATTCCAGTTACCAAGTAAAAATATTTTTGATTTGTGAATATTTCTCAGATTATTAAGAAAGCAATTAAATTTTGTTAATAGGGTCTTGCTAGTTTACTCCTTTGAAATTCTCTTCATGATCTTAGAAAGTCTACCTGCTTTGAATTTATCGTCAACTACCTACCTTGAGACACCGATTAATTCATGGGGTTAAATGAATGCTAAAAACATCCTTTAATATTTTGTGCAAATATATCATAATTCTTCTTAAGCAATATATTATAAACTACAATTTTCGACAGACGCACCAATTTTATTATTTCAGAAGCCGTATACCATTCTATTCAATGTGTTATGCATTTCCTTAATTTTCTGTATATACTTTTATTATACATTCAATTACATATCAGAAAAGAGCAGCAGAGCTTAAAAATGCACATTTAAAAATAATGTTACCCAATGTCTGATTCTGAAGTTAAACTTCAATTGTAAGTATAACAAAATTCCAATAATATTATTAAAAGCGTGTCTTATACTGAAACTTATTCAATAGAGAAAAATAAGCCGAATATTCATATCTTGATCATCAAAAGTGAAAAAGAAAAAAAGAAAAAGAAAAAAAAGTAATATGAATTATTACTTGCAACGATACGATTTTATTCCCTGCAAATAACAACAACAACAATTAAAAGAATCAAATATTGATCTGATATAAAAAAAAGATATATATTCTGCAATAAAATATTCTGTAAAAATAATAGTCAAAAATCGTAGACGATTTTTCGTTGTGTCTGTAGATTTGAAATATGTGTAAATGAGTGAATAATAAAAGATTTTTTAAAAATGTTTTCATTAGCGCCCTGAGAATTATAAAGTGTTTTATATTTTTTTTATTAAAAAATATATCAAAATGAAGTAAAGAAACACGAAGAGTTAGTGGAAATATTTTAAGCAAAACTCTAAACTTTTTTTTTTTCCTGTATAGTTACTCCATAGTAAAGAATAGAGATTTTCAGATATTCTTAACGGGTGCAGAATGGATTACAGGTCAAAGACCCACAACCTTGATAACAAATTTGGCAACCATTTGATGTTAAAAATGAAAGTTCTAGAAGATGCAAGAATTTTTGCTCTTTGTTGGGGTGTGGGGTCTTCAGACTCTTTTGAAAAATTCAATATCCTATCAGGAGACTATAAATGGCAAAGTATTGATAAATTATTTCTTTGGAGTGTTGCTTACTTTAAAAGCTGGTGCACTGAGCATTATTATGTTGTTGCTGTTATTTAAGTAGCGATTTGATTTCTGCTTTGCATTGTTAATTTGTATTGGTACTGTTCTTTGTGTAAATTTGGTTTCGTTTTTGTTGCCTATGCGCCATGTTTTTCTTGGAATAAAGCGTCGTTCGCTATTATTCAGTTTATTATATTAAATTCATTGCACACACACCAAACGATGTCTGTAATATTTTTGATGAATGTTATACAATTTTCTACTTTGTAAAATTCATTATGGATTTACATTATAAAAACTTAAAATCAATTCTTTTCTCGAATTCACCATCTAATAGTATTACTATGAAATCAAAAATTAATTATAACTAAGAGATTAGTTTTCAACTAATCTCTGAGCATATTAAAATGTTATATTGTAATTCGGAACACACGACTATGAAATTTCAGTGTAGTACTGGAATTTATTTATTACTTTAGTACATACTGATTTATTTATCACAAAATTGGATCTTTATGAGCTTGAAACATGTGAATTCAAATAAAAGCATTTGGAAACAAGTCGAAAGTGCTATTTTAATTTATTTCTTTTTAAGATTTTCTTTTCTCTCCCCTCAGGATGTATAACTTATGATGTCTATAAAAAATATAACCTTTATATTATACTAGTCGCCTTTGGCGACCAGCCGGTTCACCATTATTACCGCTCGCTACAATTTTCAATTAAATATTTTAAGTAACTGGTCTCTTAATAGATTCTCAAACAAAACATTTTTAATCTTCCAATTTTGATAGTCATACCAAACCTATACTGTTGTTTAGATCGTTTCGTTCAATTTACTATATATATTTTGCTAATTTGTTGTCATTTCCGGTAAAACTTCAACTTTAATTTAAAGTGGAAATGATGAAATTGCAATTGATATAAAGATATTTTTTAATAAAATCAAGCGTTTTATTTTATTTATCATATTTATTGTTATTTATTTATTTATTTATTATTATTATTGAATATGAGTATTGCAAACAGAATCGCTCGGTATTTAAGTCTTAAGTGAACTACAAAATATTTTTCATAATTTATGTAATATCTCAAAGAATAATTCAACAAAAATTTCTCAGATTCAGCTTAAAATTCAGTTTTTAGTTTTGCTTTCAAAAGGATTGAAATGAAATCAATAATAATATTTTGTTCCGGCCCATAAATATATTTCAAAAATTATGAAGTCTAATTTAATGCAGTAAGGTATCATATTCTAAGAAATATTCTGGACACACCAAATTTTAAATAAATGAATGAATGTTTCTATTTTTCACGATCAACTAAGACTTATTTATGAAGTTTTGAATGTTAAAAATTTAGAAAAACTCAACATTTTCATAATCTTAGGCCAATTAATCTTCAGAAACCTATGCGCTTATTGACGTAATTTCTTTCAAACGATCGATGGAAAATTTAAAATTATCCTTTTTTTATTGAATAGCTATATTCAAATTTTCATAAATCAGTCAGTTTAAGTGATTGATTTAGTTGATTGGAAATTAACAACATTTCTTATCTGCGATACTTCCAATTTCTAGAAAATTCTTTTTTCACAGCAATATGCTGTTTTTGGATGGAGAATATTTTTGGTAAATTCTTCTGAAATTTCTCTGTACTTGCACTATCGATTTCGTTTCTATGAAACACCATAAAATCTGTGCTTTCTTTTGCTGTGAATGCATTCTCCTTAATATCCGCTCGAATAAAACATCACATACAAAAATACTACATAGAACAAACACATCAAAAGTAAACATAATATTTCAATAGTTGCCAAAAACAAAAGAGAGAAAAATGCAATTAATAAACAGACGATATTTAAAAAAGTACAGATATTTAGACTGGAAAATGAAATTATCTGAAATTAACCACACGCGCAGACGATATTTACAAAAGTAAAAATATTCAAACCTGAAAAGGAAAATATACGAGTTATTCCATCAATAAATGTCATAAGTTTGTTTATATCTTCATTATTTTATGATTCATTAAACATCAAAATGAGCCCGGGACTAAATAAACACCCTGTATAGAAAGTGTAAAAGATCATAAAATAATTTTTCTTGAATTTATTTTTTAGCAAAAATAATATTTCATATTTGTTTCATTTCCTACAAACACGTGCCGAAAATTATATTTTTTCAGATTTCATTTCCAAAAAGATTTAATTTATTTTTAATTGGAGCTTTAATCAATGTGATGGCAACACTTTGAAAAAAGCTTATTTTTTCCCATGAATGCGAAACGTGCTTAATTTTAACTTTTATTTTTTACGAAAAAAATTATTGAAAAACATAGTTAAAATATTTATTTAAAAATTCATTAAAAATAGAAATTTAATTTTAAGATTAAAACATTAGTATCATTTAAAAGATAAATGTTTGATCTTTAACTTCATGTAAAAATCTTTTTTGTGCGGTAATATTTTTGGAAGTTATAGCAGAAACACGTCAAAATTTCGCTTAATTTTTAAATAAATAAAATTATAATTAAAAATTCGAAAAAATAACCCCCAGGTGCACATTCCTGACCTCCAAGGATACACGTGCCAAATTTGGTAGCTGTAGGTTGAATGGTCTGGACTGTAGAGCGCCAACACACACACACACACACACACACACATTGAGCTTTATTATAAGTATAGATAACAACATTAATGAGTGGCATACTTGAAAATCTCCGGGATTATCTCTTGAAGAAGAATAACAAGATTATCATTTCGGTTTTGTCACTAATGTTTTCTATTTCGTTATTCAAAAATATTAGTCGAGAGAAAGGCGGATTTTCTATTTGCCATGATAAAATCTAAAAATTATGTATTGAATGATTGGCAAGTTGATCAGTTGATTGGCAAGTTATTTTCTGTTTTTTTTTTTTAATTCTGTCATATTTTGTTTTTTATTTTAATAATGATATTCTATACAAATATTATCTACCAAAGCCCTTATTTGAAAAAACTGTTTCCCCCCCCCCATCTTAAATTCCAAAAATTAATAATTTAGTTACGCTAGCTTAACTGCAGAGCTGTTTTTTTCTCTAATGTTACAAAATAACTTTTAAAAAATAAGCTTTAATTATAGTAGCGATTATGCGAGTATATAAATATTATTTAATGTATTTATTTTAATGAATATCCACTTGAAACTGCAAAAAAAAAATTCCTTTTGGATTTATAACAGTCTGTCTGTCTGTCCATGGAATTGTATATAATTCAAATATCAAATCTGGTTATGAAATATCAAAAGTATATTTGATATTTAGTCTTTATACCGAAAAGTATATTTGATATTTAGTCTTTATACCGGATAGAGTTGTAGATTAAATCCGCCAATCGGTATGTTACCTGTTTGTTTAAATATTCACGGATATATGATAATTCAAAAGTCCAAATAGACAGTTGAAGGAAATTCGGCGTATGATCATGTAGCGAATTTGGAGCCGAATCTGTCAAGTAGAAGAACTGTTTTTTGAAAATACAGGCTAATATTCATTAAAAATTTAAACACAAAACGCACTATATTTACAATGGTGTTTTTTATATTCGTGATCCCACTCATATTCTAGATGAAATAATACTGTCTATCTTTTAAATTATCTTATTCATTTGTCTATGCATTGCTGTAGGTATTCGATGAAAATATTATGTATATTTTTTAGTTTTTTTATTACTAGGCATAATCATATAGCTTCATATAGCTGGTTGAATGTAATTTGGCATACGGTCTTTACATTAAATTTGCAGATATCTATCAATTTTGAGTAAAATCTGTTTAAAAGAAGTTCGTCTATCCGGCTGTTCGAATCTAAGTTAACTCGATAGTTACAAAACGAAGCGAGCTAGATCGATAAAATTCGGTACACATGTTAATATGTATAGTGTAGACACCTTTCAAATTTTGAGCCAAATTCAACTACAGGTTGACTATTTGTCGGTCTGTATTTTCAGAAACATGCAAATACGATCATTCTAAGTCGCAATGAAATATATTAAATTTGGCATTGGGTTTTGTGACTACAAGTGAGTTTGGTGAGATTTTTGATTACTTTTAAAGCATGACAGGAATTAGTCGCCAAATGATGACATGATAGATTCATTATAAAGTGCTAAGCATGTTGTAACTATTGTATGCCAATGTCATGTAAAGCAATTTCTGGTAAAACAAGTTTATTAGAGAGTATGCGGGAAAGTTTCAAGGAAATCACTCCCGCTAGTTTCTTTTTCTAATATTAAGACTTTTTAGCTCTTAAAATGGGTAGCAATTCTTTGTAGCATTATGTTATTTGTTTGTTGGTGATTTATACAAAGAAAAGCACTAATAAAAATTCATTTTTTAAAACAAAATTTTAATAAAACCGGCTATTTATTCTTTTTTTTATTATTTCCCGTTGTGTTTTTTTAATATGAGAAAAAAAAAATGAGGATTGGAGCTCAGAAGAAAGGAAATCGAATAAACATATTGCATCTTTTTTATCCGACATGTAAGAAGATTGATCAAGCGCAAGTGGATGTTCATAGTTCCAACCCATCCTTAGACGTCACGTGATATATGTCCACCCCTTGATGGATCAGGTACAGAGAAGGGGCCCTCTCGAGACACACAAGGGACTCCGACCACTCTGCCTCCTCTCCAAGAAATGACGGATGAAAGACCCGTTGTGAAAGATGATGTCTGCATCCCATAAAATAGTTAAAAAGATCTTCTCTCGTTTAACGGGAAAGTTCGAGAGTAGATCGCCATATCACGGTTTTCATCTTGCTCAAAAAAATGTAAAGATGTCTTGTCAGTTCAATATCATTAAAATGCCCTCAGTTTCTTGACATTTCGATTAAAAAAAGGAAATGTAGCATTTATTATTGCTGCACTACTTAGAAACAAATGTTCTGCATGTTTTTTTTTTGTTTGTTTTTTTATCTAACTCGATTTGTTTCATGTTATAAAAAGGAATTATTCATAACTGAATTTTCGCTCATTTTATAATGCATTAGAGTTTACAAATTCTGTATAATATAATATTTTAAGAAATAATAATAATATTTTAATATATAATATTTAATAATATAATATTTTAATACATTCAAAGCTTAATTATGAATTAATCGCTTAATTTTATTTAGTTTTAGTCAAATACATCTCGTGCCATCTAGTGGAGAATTTTAGAAAAATGATTTATAGGTTTCAGAATAATTATACAGATAAACTAGTCGCCTTTAGTCAACTAATTAGTTTACCATGATTGGCTGTTGCTTAAAATTGATGAAAGTTCACAATCTGAAAGTGAACATAAGTCGTATAATTCTTTCGAGAATGACCACAAATTCAACAGTGATTATGAGAATTACTCGTCAAGCACTAAGGAAGAGAAAAATAATCTTCGTTAAAGAGGGAGATTGTTGGCTGATTTTTTAGACGACAATGAAGAAAGTAATATACGGTAAAATATTGAATTTGCTATAGATGGAAAAATTAGAACAAATATTGAAACAAGTTTCTCTTCTGGTAGATCACCACATTATACCATTTTTTAAAGATGTGTCTTGTATGTACAACTGGACACACCAAATGAAGCATTATGATGAGCAAAGTAAACGCCGATATTTAATTAATTTTTTTGGCGAATAGTTAGAAAAGTTTGTAATGAATTCATAATGAACCATAACTTATTCCTTTTATAATTTATGGTTTGTTATGTTTTTAATTAAGTAATAAATACTATTACAAATGATCTTAGATATCCAATAAAATTTGATGAATTAATATCAAATAATCAGTGACAATTTTTTTTAATTTCTAAAAAAATAAATAAAAAGAATTTTTTTGTCATATATCTATATGATCGAATTAATATTTGATAGCCAAATGAGTTGAAGGATTTTTTTTCCCAAAGTTCTCCCACACGTTTTTAACTAGTAAGAAATCCTTAAATTAAAAAATTTAAAAAATTGATTTTTAAAGCAAGCTATTTCGGATACACATGTAAATGCAGATACTTTTTTAAAAATCTGAATTCAATGAAGTTGGAGACATTGAATTTTATAAATATTTGCTTGCATTATATTTGCATTATTAGTGTTGAATTTTTTTATTTGGAATATTTGAAGAAACTAGTAATTATTAAACAATAATTCTAGTAAATTAAAATTAATAATTATAGTGGAATAATTGAAACTGATTATTTCGGTTTAAAACAATGCTACTAATTTTACTGATCATTCGTACAAGTGAATACCGACTATAGGATGTTTTGTACTAGTAGAAACATCGTCCAAGTTTTTCTTCAACTCAGTAACTTTATAGTCAAGTCTGCTAATTGCTCTAGACCTACCACTTCTAGATTTAATAGCTAATCTTTTTTTCTTCTTCTTCAGATAAGCACCATATAAACATAATAAAAGTCAAATATTATATAATAATTTTAAACAACTATTTTAAAAGTAATAACACAAAAAAAAATGATTTTGTTTTATTTATATATAATCCTTTTTAAATATTACTTTACCATTTTTACCACTTTTGACTACAAAATTTCAGGAAAAATATCTCGGGACCAATTTTGTTATCTGTTTGTTACAGCTGAGAAAATCTGTGTTGTTTTTAAGGCGCCATTTGGACGAAGGGTCTGAGGCCATTTAATAGTGGATAGTTTGCCCTATAAAAGTGTGCTGTCAGTTTAAAGTTGGCACGCTCCATTGCAAACAAAGGCAACAGGTAACGGTTTCAGAGCGTGGGAGGGATATTACGGGGGATGCGTAAACCCCTGGGCAGCAAGGGGAAGCAGCTGTTTCTTTTCGATAAAAGGGTGTTTTCGATCGGGGCAGACGAAACATCACCGGTCACCTAACAGCAGTCCTCCCCCACTTTCTTGGGTTATGGCGGGGTCATAAAGTGGAGCTCAAAAGGCGCCGAAATGTAGGTTGTGAACGAAAGTGAAAACTACAACTGCTGAGAATCATTTAATGTAAAAAAAAAAGTCTAAAGAGAGATCACATAATTTACTTTTTTTTCGATATTCGATTGAAGGTAAATTCATCCAGTTCATTGGTACAATGTTCTTGTATAATTGTCACAATAAATCCTCTCAAATATAGCAATTAGTAAATTGGCTTTTCCTTCATTTAAATGAAACTAATATGAAATATGCAAGATATAAGGTATAAAGTTAGAAGGAAATATTTTAAGAGACAAATATTTTGTTTTAGAAATCAATAGAAGTTTGAAATGACATATTGGGTGGATCTGTTAAATAAAAAGGAAAAAAAAAAAAAAAAAAAGAAAGAAAAAAAAAGCCTTCGTCTTCAATATGGAGTGTATTCATATCAATAAACAATAAAGTTCATAATAACGAGAAATTCTCGCACTTATGTTATAAATAAGATAAATAGGAAACAAGAATCATCATCATTACTCTTACGATGTTGTTCTAAGGATAAGTAAACTTTGAGGAAGTATATTGAAAGAAGCAACACCTTTTCCAAGATCATGCCATTATTCTTTGTAGGAATCAAACCGAGATAGACAATTCATGCGCTGAATTGTAAGGTAAAACTGAAAGATAGTATTCCACAATAGAAATCCTTTGCTCCTTGCCATTCGTAAGATCGAATGATTTCCTACTGCAAGAACATAAGCAACAAGTGTAACATTTCTATATTCTTCTATTATCACTCTTTCCATATCAAATGACACCAAGGTCAATGTGTTCGTACTAAGATTAGAAATCCGCACACACATAGTGTAGCCTAAGTAAGAAATTTTTTCATGGATTTTCGATGGACGCTGACGGTTTGTTCTGTCTTTCTAAATCGATCATTTTCAAACTAATATCATCCTAGAAGAAACGCTCCTTAATAGATCTGAAATATTGTTAACGTGTTAATATATCAAACCAAACTCTTCTGCAACGCGATATTAAAAGTTCATGAATTTCATCTCTCTAACAAGCCAAATTTATAACGCCTTCTGCTCAAAGCGGTAACAGGCACAATCTGCAATAGAGTGAACTTAATTTTGATATGGTAGACATTCGAATACATAATTGCAAATATTCATAATCTGCATATTTCTTGGTCATCTTTAGTGAAATCATTTAGATGATGATTTGGTGATCAGAAACTGTCTTTACAACTTTAGCACCCAAATGCGGATTTTGTACTAGGTAAAAAAAATACAAATACTACTATGTGTTATAAAATATTAGGAGGACTTTCTTATAATTAATTTCTTCTAATTAATGATTATTTATTTTTGTAATATATACAGAAAGATAATTTTGTACTAACATAAACACCGAACAGTCATGATTCCCAACAAACAAAGTATATACATTTTTACAAAATTACTAAATTAAAAAATTAACTTGAATTATTAAGGTACTAATTACATTAAAAATGGATTGAAATACGATTTATTAAAAGAGTAACCACATAATGCGTATCGTTTAGGGCCGCAAAATGTTTAAATTCATTTGACTTTGTACTGCAAAAGGATTAAACTACTTGGCGATATATACTTGATTTTAAACTGCCTCTTATATTCTTCTGGATAACCATCACATCCCCCAAATGATACTTTGAAGTTTTCATAAGGAATTGGTTACTCCGGTTTGGTTGTTAATTAAAAAATAACGAATGTATTGTAAGTGTGTGGGGATGGGATCTATGACAGAAAGAGGAATGGAGCGCTTTAGACGATGATTGCCGATAAAAAAAACCCCACCAACCCTTCATTTCCTCAATACAATGTATTTCATTAATATATGATACCAAGTCACATAGCAACGACTGCTGTATCTAGAAGTTTAAATCGTCGACGTCCACATTTTTTGCTGCCAAAATGGCTCTTTCTGCCAGCCATGCATGATTATTTTCCGAATCAACGATAATGCAGAAATTAGTGGCAATTCTATGCATCTAGTATTTTCATAAACAGCCACTTTTCCATCGCCGATATGTAATAATTGGTCCGAGAATGTGTCAGCAGATGGATCTTGTAACATTTGGACGCGTGTTTATTATCAGCATTACGCCAAAGTGGCGATGATTTCTAGCAAGCGTTGATCTCATCAGCGTACGGTGAACGTGGAATGACGGGAAGTGTTTCTCTGAAATCACCTGAAGGGAGTAAAAGAGTGCCGTCGAATAGTTTGTTGTTATTTTCTGTATCTTTGAGTGATCTGTTCAACGCCTCGAGAGAATGTTTGTGTGCCATTGATAATTTTGCATTTTTTCAGTACCGTGGCCATGGACAATTGTTTTTTTATGTTGCATACTGCATCTTGATTATTTTGAATATTCAGTGGCAGCTTAAATGCTGAATGAGCTGTTCTGCCACCATCCAATAAAGTTGCTGCAATGTCAGGTGATGCAACGACCAATGCGATGCCATTATTAGATCGTATTTCGGCGAGAATTAGCCAAATAAGAATTGTTTTGCCAGTTCCACCAGGTGCATCAAAAAAAAAAAGAATCCACCTTGTTCCGCCGAATCTGCCAGCATAATGCGGTCGTAAATGATTTTTTTGTTCATGCTTCAGTAGTGAGAAACTGCGAGTAACAATCGCTGCCATTTCTGCGATACCGTACTGCAGTTCGCGATTTATTTCGGTGTCCATTAAATCAGATGCACTTTAATTTGGCGAACTCATACCGAAATGACTGAGTGGTAAATTGGCAATGACAGCGCAAAGACCCTCGATAGCAATCATTGCTTTATTGTACATAGCGTCGCTGAATGTAATCGTTAGATAGTTGTACCATGTACGAATTCGATATAATATATCGTCAGTCATTGACTCTTTGTGCTTATTCCACAACATGTCTGCTCGTGCCGGAAACATGTAGTCAACACTATAGCGAATAGTAAACGAATTTGTGTTGCTGTACAGCCCAATGCTGCTTCAGCAAGCATATCGTCCCAGTGATTGTCGTCTTCGAGCAAGCCGAATGCAAGGCATGCATCTTTATATGTTGGATACTGTTGTCCATTCACTTTGTGTCCATCTTGGAATGACAATGGGCCGGTGACATTAACCAACAACAGTCGCACACCCTAATTACCTAGCGTTAGGAAATATACTTTACGACCTATTCTCATACTTACCAAATACACATAAAAGATTTCATAAAAATCGGTCGAGCCATTTCGGAGGAGTACGAACTCAAACACCATGACACGAGATTTTTATATATTAGATTATCATGATACATTACCCATATTACCAATATATTTACCCATCTCATTCCGATAATTCTCTTTTACAAATGGCACGAAAGGTCACTGATTCAAGCTAGAAAATTTCAATCTTATGGCTAGAGTTTTGCTATAATAACTGTGTATATCTTATCACTTCTAAACTTAATATATTAAATTAAAATGCTATTCTAAAGCTAAAATTTTTTAACTAATCAGTTTATTCTATGGACAACCAGAAACATATTTATCATTTAGACAAATTTGAGAAAAAATGGAGAGATGGAGAATGAGGGGAGAGGGAAGTGGGGCATGGCTCCAAAAAATCAGTGGAACCACCTTATCTTGTTTACTGCCAGAACGCGTGCTGTTTAGGAGTAATACGTCGCGTGCTAGCTGCCATTGTTAAATGGATGAACTCTTCTCTTGACATAAACAAAACTCTCGAGTTGCTGATCGAGGACCCCATCACGATTACTTATCCTCCACCCAGCCGTGTCTCGGCCACCCCCCTCCGATGAAAACGTCTGCCACTTCAGACACTCAACTCGACAGAAGTACTGCCCATGAATTTTATTGGAGAAAAGCACATAAGGCCGTTTTGTTCCCAAAAGTTATTTGTCTTGATAGAATCCGAAATTCTTTTTTACCCTACTATCAACTTAAAATATTATGACATATTTTTATGTGATATTATGAATGAATATCACGGTTTTTTCCCCTATGTTATTAGATTAATTTATTAATATAATCTCACATTTGACATAGATGAGTAAATTTAAATATTGATATTACATTAGTATACCTTTTATCATTGATAATAAGACTAATTACTAGTGAAATGCGGAAAAATGGCTTCTGCCACGAACATGAACTTGAAATAGAATCCTAAAATCATGAAGTACTTATGAAAATACTCTGAGAAAATTGGGATTAATTACTCTTATAATATATTACAAACTTGTTTTCTTGTATCCCAGCACAGTAAGTCTGGTAAGGAAGATAATTTTACAAGTATAATAATAGCTACTGAATGAATGCCAAGTGAATGACTCCCGGCCTCGGTGAAAAATTTGGTTATCATTTGGTGATTTTTGTATTTTTACGGCAAAAATGAAGGATCCAGATATTTGAAATTCTTGGCGATAGCTTCATTAGAATTCAATTCCAGCATTTGTTCTAGAAGCTTTATATCTTGCCGTTGAGATTAAATGTCCGAGAAACTGAGTTACCAGTAGTTGAGTAGATAGAATAGTCGGCAGATGAGTCAAGCTCAAGTGAGTATTCTAGCGAAGTCTTATTTATTTCTATTATTGATTTGTCATGCTTTTTTTTTTGCTTTGTGTACACTTTACCTTTGATTTGCTTTTCCCCCTGTAGAATTAAACAGCATAATTCTTTTTTTGGGCCTTTTCATCGTACACCTATAGGATGGATTTTCCATATCAACAATCTAAATTTGAATGAATATTTAATATTTTTTCCTTATGATATTCATCGTGGATTAATTTCTGTATAATAGATTTACAATCTTTCACGCGTTTCCTATTTTTTCTTTTATCCATTTTATTATTTACTAAAAATATTATTTTCTACCTTTCAGTATACTTATAAAAGCATGTTTTGAACTTAATAATTTTAATCATTATTACACTTTAGCAAACTGTATTGTTCATTATTGTCTAAACAATGAAATCTTAAGTTCAATAATCTGTTTAAACATATTCTTATATGGAGCCAAGATTTAGTTAAAATCAATAATTATTTGATAATTAAGCTGTGAAAATATTACAATATTAAAATTTTGTAATATTATGAAGCCCGCAAAACTACGTAAAATCTTATAGAAAAAGCGATTACGAAATTCCATCTTCACATGCATTAACATAAGCTTGGGGTTCACATATCCCTGAAAATTCACTTTTTGCGCACCTATTCCGATTTTTTCCAAGAGAAATGCCGATCTATAAGTTATCAGAATATTGGTCTTAGTCAATAAAGCATTGTTGCTAAAGATGAAAGGAAATGAAGCCCTACAATGATAGGAAACTGTTGCAGGACGGTCGAGAAGGATACAGAGATGCATTTACAAACAGCTGGATAGGGTAATAACAATCAATATAGTTACTAAAATCCTTATTATATACTTTAGCACATATAATGTTAATCTAACTTAAAAAGTTTTGATAAATGCGGGGAATTTTTTCGAAGTTCAGCTTTGTAGCCCTGAATTGTGTATTCCATTGTTCGTGGATGTTGCACTTCTACTATTTTGATTCAGCATTATTGTAATATTCTGTTCCTTCAAGGTTTTCAGGATTGTACATAAATCTCACTCGAATGAATTTATAAAATATTCATGCAAATTTTTTGAACAGAGTAATTTTTTTAAAAAAGGTGCAAACTTAAATTTTTTTAAATTAATTAAAAATTATTTGAAATGATAAGTAAAATGAGATGCACTAAAAAGATGTTATTAGGGTTTGTTAAGACAAAATAAGTAGTTTATAGCTTTTTGACTAATATAGGACAGAACGTCGCAATGGAGTTGCTCTCTGAGCAAGGTATTAAAGAGGCTTTACTGTATTTAAGTTTTTATTTCGATGATTTCAGCTGAAACGTTACTCATATTTTTCTATATTTCATTGAAGAACAAAATATTGCACGCCACTTTTAACAACCCATTTCTGGGATCCACCGTTATCTCGTCAAATCGACCCTTCTTTGTTGAGCCCATTCAATGCGAAACATGCTGGCCTGCAATGTCTCATGCGTCCCGTTCTTATCTGTTTCGTCCTTATTAGAATCAGATCGTGTTCTCCCTGCCGACCACCATTGTCTCGTCCCTCGGCCGCAAGCAGGTTGCCCTGTTTACATTTATTTGTTTGTGTTTATGGGGCTCACTCCTTCTCCACCCCCATCAACATCTGCCGCCGATTTTTGCATTTCATACCGAACAGTTATCCATCTCCCTCCTCGACCACTTCCTTCCTCTACTCCAAATTTTCTGTCAATTCAGCAAACGATATTTTTTTCTGTTATTGATCATAAGTATCGTTTTGATGTGTGGAGTATGCGTAATCTCGATAAAATGAATAAAAAACTGTTTGGGAAAGATTACAATAGCCAGCAACCTTTTTTTTTTTAAATTCAATTGATATTTCTTTGATTAGCATTTGCTGAATAATTCAGTTTTACAGCACATTTTTAAATGAAGTTTTTAAAAAATGTTAAATAAAGCACCGAAAATAGGATTTTTTTAAAAAAAATTATATTTATACTTTATAAGGAAAAAAAATTATACTTTTAAATTCAATAACATTTAAGATTTAAGAAATTATAAAGTTAAATTTTTTTTCTCCTTAATTTATTTCTGTTAATAGAGACTTCAGAATTCTTATGTATTAAATACAATGATTAAACGTCAAAAAGAAAAATTGCTGAAGATCGCATGTTAATACGCTATTTCGCAATGAAAATTTAAATATATTCACCAATTACAAGCTAAATATGTAAGTACGAATTTCATATAGCCAAGAGCTTATCCTATTTCATAATGCTATTTTTTTGACATATTTTAAATAAAATTGAATATCTGACTTCGTCAATAAAATTATATTTAAAATTAGAATTGCTTTCAAAAATCATTTAAATTTTAAAACAGATTTTAATGAAATTATTTTGCTAAATGTTTCGGTTACATAGGCATGTTATAAATGATGATCCGACTTTCAAGTATTCTTCTATAATTCTTTAGAGTAGGCTAATTTTTATTTGAAATTTTTTGATAGTTATTAAAATGTAGCTACGTTACATAGTTGGAAGTTTTCAGAATTTTAAAATACTTCCTAAAGGCATATGTATTGGTTGAAATAAATTCAGAAGTCTAAAAGACATTCAACTTGAGCTTATTTTAAATAATATGCTATTGCGTTTATTCAAAAGAACCTATTAATGTTCAGATCGCGAAAAACACTAAGGGCGAAAGTGATGACTTTAGAGTTACCAAATTTACTGAGAGTTACTTTTTAGATAGCAATGAATACTCAATAAGTAAGAGATTTTTTTTTTTGAAATTTTAATGGGATTAAAAATTAGTAAAAATATTGTTTTTTTTTTCTTTCATTAACTTCGGAGCATGTTATAATGTGCAATGCAAACCCACTTACAAACCAATTTAAACTTTAAAAAAATGTTCAGTTATATCGATTTTATTTCCGCACATTTTGAAAAAATTTATAAAAATATTTTAAATTGATTTTATATAAAAAAAATTCTCATTGTCTTGATAACTGAGTTTCAGATTGTGATGATAATAAATTTTCGTCGTCATTACTATAATTATGAGCATAAATTAACAAGAAAAAATTATCAAGCTCCGATATTTCCAATTAAAAATTTAATTTCTCGACAATTTTTCATTTAAAGGGGGCAGAAGACAGTTAAAGTATAGATTAAGTTAAACTAACTATATTATAACTATAAAATTGTTGAAAAACATAAGAATTTTTTCTTTTTTTTAAAATTAATTATTAATATTTAATATTTTAGTTCATCGATTATTAATATTTCAGTTAGAAAAGAAAATTTGGAGAAAAATAATCTCAAAAAAAATCTGAAACAAATAATTAAAAGCTACTAAGCCACTAAATAATGATGCCAAATTTTTGTTTTCAATTGTTTGGTTTAAACTATGTCTTTAGTTTTAGTTAAAATCGAGTCTTTATTACAGAAAAATAAATTCTACATAATGACGAAGATTCAAAATACCAGAAGTTTTAAGTTAAATCCTGAAGTGATGCAAAGATCCCCTCTATTTATGTATTTTAGAAATAATTTTTGTCCTCCTAAACTTAACCATACTGTCAGTGCAAAAGGTTCTTCCTAATAATAATACGGTACTTTTTCTTTCTTTTCTTCCCCCTTTTTTTTGTTTTTTTTTTCCAGATCGAGTTCCGGGAAAGGTGTTCTTTCTTATTTACTTACATCTGCGACCAGATCATTTTGATTGTGATCGAAGAAGGGAAGGTTTTGAATGACATTAAGGCAAGATTTAGAAAAGTTTCTATAGCTTTTTCTGTAAGTAGGAAAAAAAAATTAATTTTGAACCGACCGTACTCTTTTTATACAATAGAATAGGAGTTGGTTCCCTAACTGCGACTCGTGAAAAGATCTTGAATATATATATATCCTCAATTTGGAAAAGTAAAAATAATAATAATAATAATAATAATAATAATAATAATAATAATAATAATAATAATAAAGATGATATGGCTTAAAATATTCAACAGATCACATATTAATAATGATATTTGTATAATTTTATTTAATAATGAATATTTTTTTTCTTAACAAAAATTCTTTTTCATTTTGAAAACCTTTTTCGGGAAGAATTTTTCCTGTTCATCTCTGAAAAAATTCATTGCGCCAGGGATGAAATGAACCGTTACAGATTTGGTTCTAAAAATTGGGTCGCAATGCTTAAAAGGTTTGGGTACTCTTACAAAAGAAGATCGATAATATGATAAGAGATAAATCTGCTAGAAAAATATCAGCATTTTAAAAGCAATTCGAAATAAAGGATCAAATCTATATTCTGCACAATAGTACTCCAATGTCTAGTCAAAACGGAGATAGAGAATATTCATGTAATAATTTGATGAAAGAATTACAGATTTATGAGTTTCAAAAATGAAAATAATTTCAATTTCCAAAATGAAAACAATTTGAATTTCCAAAATGAAAATAACGGTTTATTCTTGAATATAAATAAGGCCTTAAAAATGAATTACTTCTTTTCAATTTTGGTATAAAAATATTTTTAAAAAAATAAAGCCCGAGTTACAGTTTAAAAAAGTTTTCTATTTGTAATATAAACTTATCTGTATTAGTATTTATAAACGCATTCATTCGCTTTTTTTTTCGCATCCTTAGAGAATTATAAATAATTGAGTTTGTTTTGGAGGACGAAGTCAGCTTTATAATATTTTGAGACGGAATACAAAAATTAAGTGGGATTACCAAAAAGTATCATGACGAAAATTTAATACAATCAAGCATTTTGTACTTCTTATGTGTAATAGTAAAAATAATAGGATAACAATTTTAGAATTGACAGGATTGAAATGAGCCATTAACAGAAAGTTATAATAAGTCAGTAACCAAAGTCGGCTGATTTTTAATAAAACCAGTAGGAGTGATCTCACCAAAACCTTCTCGCATACTCTTTAATAAACTTGTCGTGCCAGAGAGCTCCTTACATGCACTGGCGAGCAAAATTTACAAAATATTAACTTTTGGCGTGAATTTAGCATTTTTACTGAATCTGTCGTAACGCCCTTGGCAAGATTTTTGGCAATTAATTCCTGGCATGCGTTAATAGCATCCAAAAATCAAATTTGTGTTTTAGATGCGTTTTCCCCAAACGAATTTTTTTTTTAATTGACACAAAACTACACTTGTAGTTATAAAATCACATCACAAATTCGATAAATTTAAGTCATTGCGACTTTCAGTTATCTCTTTACATGTTTATTAAAGTATGGACCTACAGGTGGTCAACCCCTGATTGCATTTGGCCCAAAATTTGATATATGTCTACAATATAAAGATAAAAATCTATGTACAGAATTTTATCTATCTAGCTCCCTTGTAATTACTGTGTTAACTCATATTCAATCAGCCGGACAGACGAACCTTCTCTGATCAGATTTGATAGAAACCTGTAAATTTGGTGTAAAGATAGTATACTAAATTTCAACCGTCTATATCAAAGAGTTTTTTTAATTGTCGTTGTCATAGACAGACATTTACCAAAAATGCGTTTTTCGATCTCAGGGAGGTCTAAAACGAGAAGGATTCGCCAAAATCTTAAGTTCGTATATTTCGAGGATTACTATACTTTCTCCATACTTCACATCCGAGAAAGTAAAAATATGCTTTTATCTAATTGCATAACGAACAAGATCCGAAACAAGATATCGATTGTAGAGTCGAAGAGAATTTTGCTCGAGCTGATTAGTTTCGGTGCAACGACCACAGGTGTGATCAATACTTACAATGATCGGTATAGCTTTCTTCTCCTCGGAAGAGGAGGAAAAAGCGTGCGCATTAACTTTTGTAGAGGACATTCTTTCAGGGAAGGTATCGTTATGGTCGCTATGGAAACGTGAGGATGAAATAACATGAGGGTAGGGTTTCTTCGCAGAACAACAATCGATGGCCGTTTGTAAAGAGAGATACTTTCGGTCCTTTCCAACTGAAGATGTGAGAATTTCGAGTCTCCCAAATTAATATGCTTTTGGAAAGCGTCCAGGCTAAGTATTTCAGTATGAAAAATTATTGCCCATTAATACAAAACCTTCTAAAACAGACATAAAATTCTACAAATTTTAGGATGTGTAAAATAGATTTGTAAGTATAAAATAAACTCAAAATTTTTGCATTTCATGCGCACGCAATTTAATTTTGAGATGCACTGCACATCTGTTCAGAAGATGGATCGAATATAAACAAGAGACTTTTTAAATAGGAATTTTTTTCTGAAAAGTTACTTAAAAAAATAATGCTAATGTTACTTTTCTATAGATTCTCCTTTAATAGTTATAAACCATTTTCAACAAATTGAAAGCCTTTTTTTTATTACTGTATGGCAAAAATTCAGTGGTTTGACTGAAGTTTGAGCGGAAGTATGTAAAGCAAATTACATCCCCCCCCCCCCCTGGTTTTTCCGATGAAAATCTTTTTTAATCCTAATACTTCTTTAAAAAGGTTCATACAAGTGGTGGTATGAAAGTTAGTACTGTAAGGAGAATATTCGAGTGTTGTTTAGTAAATTATTATAATTCTTCTTGTATTGCATTAGCTACTTATGACTTTGAATCATCCTAGAGGAAAAGGAAGCTGCATATCGAAATTAAATGTCTTTTGGACAAATATGTTGCTTTAACCTTCTAATAACATAACTGCATCTGCTGATCGTCATCCACAAACACAACACTTTGTGAATCCTCCCCCCCCCCCCACAAAAAATGTTGTGACATTTCTAGCAAAGAATCGAATTTTTGCTTTTAATAGAGTAAAAATTTCAGATTACCCCACTATCATTTTTAAACACATTGTCCCATTAGCATATCTGACATTCCAACAAGTTGTTACTTCAAAACCAGGCATTCAACTGTTTTTCGAATCTTAAGAACTTTAAAAAACTTGTTTTTTTCATTTGTTAAAAATTTAATAATTATTCGCTGTAAATCTGCATTAGGTACTTCATGTTCACTCACCGTTCTGACAAATAAATGAAGAATAAAAGGACATCATGCTATTACTTAATTTCAAACAACTGATTTTGGCCGCTATGGCAACATATATTAAAATCGTCTGCCAACATTGAAAGATTAAAACTCTCGTTGATATTTGATTTGCTTTTATATCATATTTTCTGCTTTTAGGTATCATCATACTTAACTTAATATGATAAGCGCATTAACTTTAACAATCTGATTGTGACGTTATATGAGTCAATTCCATTGAGTTTTATAATTTATAATTCAAAAATTGCGTCAAATAATTGAATTTTATAATTCAAAACATAATTGTGCCATATTTCAGGCAAAATGCATTGTTATAAATTCATAAGAAGTTATAATTACAAGACGAAGATAATCACACATATCACGGCACGCTGTCTTATGTAGTACTGTATCCTTACGGCCTTTTTTCTTTTGTAAAATAATATTGAATTTCAAAATTAAATTGACTCGAGACATTTAAAATGTAAATATAACAATAATTAGGGTTCATTCTATTAAAATCTTTAATAAATAACACCTAATATACAACTCAGTTGAACGTGCTGCATCGGAAATTATGATGAATAACTTCCTTCTTGGGACTAATAGTCTAATCTATTTTTATAGCAAAATAGTATTCAGCTCATCCACTGAATTTCGTCTCTATTGCTTAAAAAATTGATGATATAACAATTTTTTATTAGAATATCACTAAAACTCCAGAAAAGGGAACGTAGCTTGATAATATTTGCCCAATTTTCACTCAAAAATTGAGTTCGGATGAATATTATACCAAACAAAAAATACAGTTGTTAGTCTTTTTTAATTCATCCGTTTTCTGGTTTAAACCATTAGTACTGAATACTTTACAAAAAATTATATTGCTTCTTCTAGTTTTTAATTTATATTTCTTCTCTTTATATATATATATATAAAGATGTTTATAATTTTCCAGCCAGATTAGCGATATTCTGCAATTTGAAAGTAGCGCAGGAAGAATAACAGTGCATATTTTGTAATTAGTCACTAGTAATACACAAAAGAATGCATTCAAGCTTTTTTTCATTAAATTCCCATAACTAATTAAAGAATCTTTAAAAAAACGCTACATTACGTAAGATTATAGAATTTAAATTGCAGTCCTATTGATGTCTATCTTCCAAAGATAGTTACAAAACAAAAATGCTTTATGCGCGACAGGAAATATTTAAATGCATAATCTTATGAAGCATTTCATTTTTTTCTTCCTGTAAAGTTCTATAATTTATTTATTTTTTAATTGGGCATAGGAATTACAGAACTGTTTTGTAATGAAGGACAAAAGAAATAATAATAATATAAGAATTTTCAGTTTTAAATACACATTTTAGAGAACCATAAAAAAAGAATGAAATAGAGCTTGTGTCCTCTGATAAGCATAATACGTTAAATTAACTAAGATACCAAGATAAAATAAGTTCTTATTTCTTTCGAAGATTATATATATATGTATTTTTTTAGAAAATTACATTCAACAATATATTCATATTGAATTAATTAAGATAATTCTAAAAAATACAAACAGTAACTGTAATATATTTATCAAGAATTTTAATCAACAACATTCAATGAGATGCCAAATTTATTTCATCTGTAGAAATGCGTAATTATATTGACATGAAATAATTACTTATCTGAAAAATTATTATAACATTTTTGCCTTATTATTACGAGTGAATTGAAACCCACTACAAAATGAGACAGAAATGAGAGAGCAATCGATATATTTCTCATCAAATGCCATTCAGGCCTTCTCAACAGAAGGCCAGTTCTTCCTGTAAACAAAGTCTCGCAAATCCAGAGCAGACAGATCGCGGGAAATGAATTGTTGATTCAAATTAGTCAGCAGAACACTGAGTGTCACAACAGTGTGGAGTTAAATGAGGTCAACTCACTCGTCGGGAGCGAAATAATTACAGAATTTCGGAGAGCCACGATCTGTTTACCGTTAAGGAGGGGAGCGGTGTTATTGTGCTTTTGCTGGCCCGTTATTATTGTGCCAGCAGCAATTGTTCAGGTTGTTCAATGAGTTATTTAGATCATCGCTTGGATAAGCGCGAATGCGATGAAAACAGACTGGTGACAGGACTTGGGAATTTAAACAGCCACTGTCACCAGACTGAAGTCTTCGAACTGCTCTGAGAGGGAAAGTAGAAATTTTGACAGTTGAATTTGTAATTCTACTAATAATAAAGATAAATGAAGTGTGAGTATTGGTGCTTTACAGACTAAACCATTTAACTTAGAAAAATCAAACTTGGAGCATATATATTTGGCGAGAGCGATTTTTTTATAGAAATTTTGATTAAAATTTTGATAATTAAAAATTAAGCGAAATTTTGGCTCTTTCCTTTGATAACTTCCAAAAAATATTACATTAAAATCTTCATTTAAAAATTTAAAAAATATATATTTTTTCGATGATACCATTTTTTTTTCAAATAACTTTTTTTTGTAATTTTACTAAACTTTTTAAAAATATTTTGAGGCATTTTATAACAATATATTTATTTCATTGTTGAGGTGAAACAAATCATTTTCATCGTTGCTTCTAATATTTCAGTTTTTTTTTCAATTGTGGATTAAGATATGGAGAGTCGGCTTTTTTTCCTTGTTGAGTAGTTTTTAAAGGCGTTTTTAATAACTTTTCTGGAATTTTGTTATGCTTACAATTAAGATTTAAATTCAAAACCAAGTAATAGTGAAAAAAAATTTTAATGTGTATTTTTTAAAATACTGTTGTTCTTTTCTGTGATATTATTGGATGTTTTAAGATTTAGGCTGGAAATTAGGAAACCCCATAGCACAATTAACAAGATTTAAAGCTTCTAAGATAGTTTGAGTTAAATGAGTTTAAAAATGTTTTGTTGTGGAAGCCTTTGAGGCATAGTTACACAAAATAATGTATCTGAAAATTATAAGTACTATTCGTGTTGGTGAACAAACTGGCTGCCAAAGACGGCTAGTAGAATAACATTTTGAAGTACGTATATATAAGTCACACTAAATTCTTTTTTTAAGAGTTTTCTTAATAATAACTTTAAATTCTTATTTATTTAAATATATATTTAAAATAATTGTATTACTTCACGAAGCTGGAGGAGACAGGAGATTAATGAGTATCTAAGAATAGTCAGCATTTAAATAATATACGTATAAATAAATTGCGTATTTAAATAATATACGTAAACTAGAGAAATCAGTTTATGGATGTAACTGAGAAATTTTGCAGAAGTTTTTACCCATTGAGAATGTACAATGAAGAGAAGATTTTTTTTTTCTTTTTCTTTTTTTTCTTTCAAAAACGGAAAGCGGTGAAGGTTGGGCGTGAATTAATGACGTATGTAAAAGTTATAAATTTTAAATGAAATAAAAATTTTCGGGAAAAGGTTCTGTGGGGGAAGTGGAAATTTTTTTTATTGGTTGTTTTAACTTTGTAGGTGATTGGTGCCTTGTAATTTGGCTTTTGTAATCCGTTAGTTCATGATAAAAGTTTTTATGAATCCATATAAAAATAGGTAAGAAAATAAGAACAGTAACAATAATATTCTAAAGATTTTCTATTTTCTCATAGGCTGATAAAGCTACATAACAACGACAAAAAAAATCCTGCATTTTTTAGTCATCGGCAAAGGTTTTAGTGTTTTATCATGAAGTTACTGTATGTCTTTTTTTTTAATAGTAAACTAATCGAAAATTAATTGATCTTTTCAGTATTGATTATAGATAAAGATAAAATAACTGATTCCTTTCTTCTTCTACGGTCAGTATTTTTTTTTTTTTTTTTTTTTTTTTTTGTATTTTAAAATATTGTGGCTAAATAGAAATTTTCTTGCTTTCTCACTATTTATGGAGTTTATTTGTGATATTTTTCCCTCAATAATTCTACATAAATCACTTGTAAAAATTAATCCAAGACGTAGTAGTATTGCAAGAAATGTCTCATCAGAAAAGACATTGCAAGAAACTATCAAAAATGCCATGGCTTCTGAAATCGGCTATTGTTTCACTCTTATGCTGAAAGCATAAGAGTGTGAAAAGACCTTTTTAATATCGGGAATCGATAAAAGTAACTATATATTACAATTCAGATTAAAAACGCTTATTTTTATAGTTTCATAAGTATTGATAATTTTTTCTTTGAAAAAAAAAGACCTTTTAAGCTTGATTAAAGAAATAGTAAAAAAAAAAAAAATCCTTTATCTGCCTTTATTGATTTTAAATTTTTTTGAGTAGACGAATCCATTTTCGATCAAATTTTCTCTCAATGAATCTATATTTTAACAAACTTCAATTTACATTAAACTACATTAACTTTTATTTCTCTCTTGGATAAAGTTCTCCCTTTGCTTTTTTTATATTTTGCTTTTATTGGTGTAATAATAAAGAGGGAAAAATTATTCATACTGCAAACTGAATATTTGCATGGCATATTTTGTCAATAAAATTTCCGCCAGGCACAACCAAGAGATAATTTGTTCTGCCTCCAAGAACTTCCATTTTCTGAACACAACAAATCTGAGAAACGACAACTTAGAGTCATCCATTCAGGATCTCCCTTCTCCATCAGAACAAACTGAACCAATAGGGATCGACGATAATCGATGATCTACCTAGCTTAAATTTCCCTACTAAAAAAAAAAAAAAAACCTTCCCTACTAAAGTACTTTTTTGTACTTTGGTTTTGTTTTCTATATTTGGCTGTTTAACTCTACTCTTCCTATTAATGGTTAATGTTTACTCAAATTATAGCCATACACAAATCAAGTTGTCAGAACAGGAAAATGTGGTTGCTTTCCTTTAAGTAATTCTAATATGTTTCTAACATACTGAAAAGTTCTGTCTGCATTTGAGCAAGAATTAATTTTAAACCCATTAAAGGATATCTTGAATTATAAAAGTGTATATTTAAAAAGGAATATGCAATTGGATGAGCATGCTTTACAATTATAAAACCAGTAAATATTCTATGGCGATGCAATCAATCTCAAATCTCCAAATATTGTCATCTTGAGTTGTCATTCAATTGTGAAATGTTTTGCCTAAATTTAGTTAAACTATAAGTAAAATTTCTCATTTCAATATATTATTAAGAAAAATTTTAGTTTACTTATTTTTTTTAGCAGATCTCAAAAGCAGATTTAAATTTTAAAATATAGACTTCGAATACGATTATAAATGAGAATTTAAAATAAGTTGTTATATTCTGTTATTCTTTTTAATATTTTGTGGGATCAATATTTGAAAGGTTTTTACTTTTACTCTTTATGAAATTCTACTCATCAAAATTAAGATATATTAACAGAAATAAAATTTAATTATTATACATGGAAAAATATTTTTAAAAATTTTTACAGAATCACTGCTGTATATAAATTATCATGTTTGCAAGATGATTACAATATTTAATCTGAAATGAAAATTTTGGAAATTTAAAACTGATGGGAAGAAATTCGTATCATTTTTGCAACAAATTTATCTTTAATATGGTTAATTTTATATAATTGGTAACCATTTTTTTTGTTTCTTAAAACGCTATCTATCAAGACTTGTGTAATTACATGCTGCCCTTCTGAAAATGAGTTTCTAGTTTCTACAGAGTCCAATAATGTATTTCGACATCCCACG
>JAPMOR010111055.1:1061-38741 GCA_026543865.1 Argiope aurantia | reverse complement strand
CTGTTTAAAAATTCATTTCTTACTTTTAAATAAACCTCTAAGCATGTCTTTCAAAATTTTTAATTTTTATTATTTATTTTTTTAGTTAATACACAATTTAATTTTAATTGCTGTAGAATATTGCAATCATTTTTTTTTTGAAATTCACTGCGAGATTGCATTTTTTAAATTTAATTTGAAATTAACTGGTTTATTGATATTAAATTTTGAAAGCATTAAAATATAATTTTACTAATAATGTAAAACTCTACAAAACTTATGAATTCTGATGAATCCAGAAGTGAATAAAAGTTATAACAATATTCTATGGAACATCTCAAGTTAAATATAGCAGAATAAAATGCTTACTCTTTCTGCAGTCCTCTCCTGTAAGGTTAAAAGGACATTTGCAATAGAAATCATTGGTGAGATCGATACAAGTGGCAATTGTGGGGCAGGAATTTTGTGTACAATCAGGTATATCTTGCTCGCAGTATTTTCCAGTGAATCCTGAAGGACATGTGCAAAGGAATGTGTCCTCCATACGAGTGCAAGTAGCTCCATTTTGGCAAACGTTGTCATCACAAGGGTCGTATTCGTATTCGCATCCGATGCCTGTGAATTCCGAAGGACACGAGCAGTTGAGGCCACTGCCATAATCCAGGCAAAGGCCTTCATGCATACAGGGGTTGCCGATACAACGTTGGGGTGAGGTCTGGCACTTTTTGCCGTCCGTTCCAGATGGGCATCTGATTGCAAACAAAAAATTTGGAATTAATATTTGGAAAATATTGCTGATGAAGTAAGCTGTAGATGAATATCATTAAAACAACATTAAGCAATTGTTCATTTAAAAAGAAATCATATAGTATAATGGCTATGCATTCAGATTTTGTAGATGTAATCGGATCTTTGGATTAGGAGGTTATCAAGCAATACAAGTGGTTTCAACATTCCTTTTGGTAAGAAAATTTTTGTAGTCCTTTTTGTTTAAAATTATAATTGTTCGATTGTATTGAATGCTTTGTTATTGAAATTTATTCTAAATTATTATTATTAGCTTAACCTTTCTTTGCATGATTTTTATCTTTTTTATGAAATAAATCAGAGTGATAAAATTCATTCTTTTATCACTTTGATTAAAGAAATTTTATCACTCTCTGATTAAGGATTCTAGATTAAAGGAAAAATGTTAAAAAATTCCTAGTATAAATATATAATTTAAAATAAATAAAAAACAGTATAATAGAAATATCCATCATCATACAAATTTACATATTAATCTCAGTACAAAATATTCATTGTCCCTCTCTTCTAAATTTCTTCACTCATTATCGCTTTTGTTGGCAAAAAATATCTCAGATAAGTTATAAAAAAATGTTCAAGAAATCACACGTTTCTTCCAACCACAACAAACAGCGGAATGGCAAGTTCAAACCCACAATAATGACTATGACATTCGATTTTTTTTACAGCTATGTTCCTTATTACACAATAAGCGGAAAATGTTTCTAGCAACAACCAGTTTGAAGTACACCTGTTTTGAGAAGAATTTTTTTTTTTTCACTAAATGTTATGATGCAAAGAAGGGCTAAGTTAGATTGTCTTAAAGAATTATATGCTCCTTGATAATTAAAAAAAATAAAATAAAAGATAAAAATAACAATTAAAAATTATTGCTTAATTCTTTATTTTTAGAACTTCATTCAATCATCACAGTTTTTATATTTTCTATGAATTGAAGTTAGAGGAGATCTATCGATTCTGTTTCTTGATAAATTAGAACATAGGATATACGGATGTAAAATATTATAGATGTTATAATTTCGAAAAATAAAGTTGGATGAAATTGTTACACTTAGCATAAATATTAAGAGACAAGAAAAATGATACAAGGAATGACAATGACAAGGAATGATAATGATTATCTCTTAGAAAGATATTTTTTTACTTACACACAGAAGAAATCTTGGAAGAGATCAATACAGTTGGCATTATTAAGGCATGGTTCACGGGTACAACCTCCGCTGTCAGACTCACATCGTAGACCAGTCCATCCACTTGGGCACTGACAAATAAACCCATCAATCGAATCCGTGCAGGTTCCTCCATTAAGGCAAGGATCAGATGCACATTCATCAATATTAACCTGAAAAGAAAAGATTATGATTAAAATTTCAATTCGATGGATAATAAATTCAAATTCGAATGTACTTTTTATTTGATTTGTACAAGCATATATAAATATATATCAAATTATAAAAGATATAGGCTCTCATAGTATGAAAACGATGATGCAATCTTTCTTTTCCACGCAAACTGACCAAAACTGCTTGCGCTGTTCCGTTAGCACTCTGCTATCGCTCATTCGTCAATTCTGATTAAAATATTTGGCAGCTATTTACTCTGCGTTGTCGCCTTAATTTGGTGATACCTGGCTTAATATTTTAAATTTGTGAGTATAGTCCCATGGCAGTAAAAACGCACACTGCTAAATGTTGTCACATTTTAAATATGAGGCTGACAAAATTACTTAAATGGGCATATTAGAAAAAAACAATTCTACAATCATGCAATCACATTTCTTTTAGCACTGTACTAGTTGTGGCTCCTTAAGGTCTGATATCCTCTTTGTCTCTTTCGTTTTTCTACTGTTTATGCTACTTTGTCACCAATATTTGATAAAAATATAGTGTTTGACAACCCTGATGCCAATCAGAGGACTGACGGTGATATGATCTTAATGACGACTAGTTCTATGCTCATTTTGAGTAGTCTTCACCAACTTCTGGCCCAGTATTTTATTACTATATATACTAATAAACTAAGCTATCATTCAGCTAAAATATTAATTGGCTATAATATTTTAGTTTGGGAATGTCTGATTCCTTGCCAACTGAAAAGTGCAAAATTACTTTCTTCACAATAGTATTTTCTGCATGATTTCAGTATTTAACACCATATAATAGTATGATTTAAACATTAACACACTACTGTTTGTAAATGTTTCTTTGAAACGTACTTCACAAAGTTCTCCAGTGTATCCTGGGTTGCATCGACACTTGAATCCATTGTCAGCATCGACGCAGGCTTCAGTTCCAGCAGCATCACAAGGTCCACTCACACATTCATCGACTTCAGCTTCACACTGCAAACCTACAAAACCTGGGCGGCACAAACAGGAGAAACCGTCAAGATGATCAAGACATGTGGCACCATTCTGGCATGGCTCTGACTCGCAAGAATCGACTTCATGTTGACATCTGGAACCGGTATAGCCGGCATCGCAAACACATCTAAAGTCGTTCACCAAATCGATGCACTGACCACCTGCAATGAAATAATGATGAAAATATCTGAGTAGTATTCGAATAAAATTTAAGATTTTGCATGAGATATTGACTTGTAATGTTATAATGTATTTAGGTATGAGGTCACATAAATAAAATACTTTCAGAAGACCATGAAGATATTTTTCATTATAGGTGGTAAAATAAGAGGATTAAATTATTAGCTAATTCTAGGAGTTAGCTATTTTATTAGCTAATTCTTAAAATAATGAGACATCTCATTTACCATTTTCACACGGATTCTCTGCACATTCGTTGATGTTGTTATCACAGCTTTTTCCAGTCCACCCGGGATCACAGATGCATTCATAGGAGTAGAGTCTATCCACACATGCACCATTTACACAAGGATCAGCGAGACACAGATCGATCTTTCGTTCGCACCTCTTTCCTGCGAATCCCGGAGGGCAGTCGCACTTGAAGTCGTTCACCAAATCAGTGCAATTAGATTCCAAGAGGCAAGGCTGCTCTGCACAATCATCTAAAGAAAATGAATAGCAAATATTATACCTTTTTTATATTAGAACAAATTTTCTCACATGCTCTTTAATAAATGTCAAACTAAAGAACGCCCTACATTGCACTGATGTACAATAATTACGAAATATTAACTTTGGGCGTGAATTTAGCAGTTTTACTGAATCTATCGTGCCATACTTGGCGAGTTTTTTGGCCATTAATCCCTGGCATGCGGTTAATGGTATACGAAACTCGAAACTGTGTTTCAAATTGTTTTTCTCAGTCGATTGAAACAAAAATTTGACACAAAACTACAGTTGTAATCATAAAATAACATACCAAATTTGATATATTTAAGTCAGTGCGTTTTTAACTCGTTGCATTTAAATGTTTCTAAAAGCACAGATCGACAGACGGTCAACCCCTTGTTATATTTCTCGCAAAATTCAGTGGTGTCTACATCATACATCTGTGCAAATTTTATCTATCTAGCTCTCTTCGTTTTGTAATTATTGTGTTAACTTATATTCGAACAGCAGGACAGACAGACTTCCTCTGAAATTTTTTGACAAAATTTGATAGAAATCCACAAATTTAGTATAAAGTCCAAGTACCAAATTTCATCCATCTAGCTCAAAGCGTTCTTGAGTTATTTTTGTCAGATATAGATAGACGGATGGACATTTTCCAAAAATGTGTTTTTCGAACTCAGGTATCTCTAAATCATGGAGATTCGTCCAAAGCAGATTCGTCCAAATCTCGAATTCGAAATTTTGACGATTACTATACTTTCTCTATACTATGTATACAAATAAGTTAAAAAAAACATTGTTAAGCTCTATTCTGATGGTTTGAGTATTTTCTAGTGTGAGTATTCTAGTTTGAGTGAGTTTCTAGTTGAGTGAGTATTCTAGTTGAGTATTTCTAGTTTGAGTATTTTCAAACGTACAACCTAAAATGCCATCTTACTATTAAAGGGTTACAATATAAGATAGCAATCGGCTGTCAATAGAGAAAGGACATTTTCCGATATAAATAAATAAATGGTAGAACATTCTTTATTACTTAGAAATCTATTGATAACTTCTGCAACCTCAAGCCAAAAACGGAAATAGGAAGTTAGAAGATATTGCTGCTCTTTGTTTCGAAATTTTTATAAAAAAAGATATTTTAATACAATATTCAGCAATTTCAATGGAGAACTCAAGGATTGTCAAATGAAATATCCTGGCACGATAATTTGATTATCCAAAATATGCACTAAGACATAAAACTATATTTTATGGGTCTTGATATTACGTCTACATCAGTTTCGTAATAGCTAGGTCACTTTCGAAAATATCACGTCTCGGGTTTTTATAAATGTATTGCTAAACCTGAAATTTCAGACACGTATTTTTTATACCCATATACAGATATAAAATACAATAAAAGAATTTTTTAAAAATATAACTTTTATATACACGTATTAGAAAAGTTTGGGTGTAAGAATATATTCCCAATTCCAATATCTTTTTGAAAAATATTTGGTCCTTTAAAAATTAAAGCAAACTTGTTAATGCATTATAACTAGATGCAATAGATAACCATAAACAATTACTATTCGATTTGACTAAGAAAAGAGAGGCTTTACCATTAATTACTTCTATACCCTAATTATAACTAAAAACTAAACTCAGGGGCACGACAGCCCATGTGGGCCAAGGCCTACACTACCCATATCTGCTTTCTTCACTGAGGGCCCTGGGGCGCAAGGCATATGTCCCGATTAGGTGGCCAACCTAAAGCGGAACCCCCAGTCTTTAGTTCCCAAACATGCTTGGTCCTCCATTTAGGATCACTGAAGGGATGAAAGACTGAGTCGACCTTGCCCAGCCCGAGGATTGCGTTGAGAACGCGACCCTAACTATATACCAGATGATTATAACTATATACTATACCCTACTTATGCACTAAAGTTTAATTAATTATTTAATTATACAAAATGTATATTTCTCTCATTTAATAAACACATTCAAATATTACTCAAATGTGAATGCAGCTCACATTCACAATATAAACCGCATATCTTCCGAGTCCTTCAACTTCTTTAGTAAACTATACTATTAGCGCAGAACAGAGTTTCTTTTAGTCATTCCATAAATAAATAAAGAAGACCTATTTATTAATATATATTTTTTAAATAACCTCTTATTGGTATCTTTAATAAATTTAATAATGTCTCTCAAATTAGAGTTTGAAATTTCAATATTTATTTCCACAAACAAATAACCATTTCTCAAATTCTACAGCAACTGATTTAAATAACATATGCATAACATAGCAACTAATTTAAATAACATATGACAGATAATTTCGCTTTTTTTGTTCGTGATTTATTTCCTTGATCCATTGATAAAAAGAAGGATCATAAGAATGTAATCAATTAAAAGCAATTTACACTTAAAATCTAAGATGTGGAAAGAAGCATAATCTTACCGATGTTAACATCGCACATTCTTCCTGTCCATCCAGGCATGCATTCACACTTGTACCGGCCTTGCAACAAAGGTACGCATGTGGCTCCGTTGCTGCATGGAGTTTCCTCGGCCGTGCAAGGATTGACGGTGGTATCGCACTCAGGTCCTTCATAGCCTGATCGACACAGGCAGTTGTAGTTACCCATTCCAGGAAGGTTCTGGCACATAGCTCTGGCCGGGCAGGTTACGTTGTTGCAGTCCGATACTTCAATCTGGCACTGAAGACCCGAGTAGCCTAAAAGTATTTTGATGTTAATAATTAATAGTATAATTTTCTGATTGTTAAAACTATTTGTGTTTCATGTAAGAGAATATATTTCACATGGTAAAGTTTGTAACAAAAATAATTTGCGTCAGCGTTATTCAACATTGGAAAATACAACAAAACTAATAGAAATACAGATTGTGTCTCAGAATGCAAGAACCAACCGTTAAGATGTTACAGAACACTGAATCTAACAATAATTCTATACAGAAAGTGTTTGTAAGCCTAATGTAAAATTTGTTGGAAGTAAGGATGTTTTATACATTTTTTTTCAATAGCGGAAACATCCAACCAAAAATTAAAGCAATTTTTATGAAACTAACTTAGAAGTAAATATTTCCTGAGTCAAAACTACTAAAAGTAAGATAAATTATATTTAGAGTACGCTAATGAACTTATGCAAATTAAAAATGAATGGATATAAAGTTTAAAAGCAAAAAGAATGAAATGGAATAAAAAAGAAATAAAATGAAGAATACGGCCGGCCTGAAGACTTTATAAAGTGTCACCCTCAGGCAGGGACTCAAAACCAGAGTTTTCTTCTGTGATGGGCCTGACTTTCGCCCAAATTTTGACCCCTCATGATTCAAAAATCCCCAAAAATTGAAGTTTTTAAAGAGAAGAATTGATATCAATAAAGCAATGACAATCAATTAAGATCAATAATCCATTTCTTAAGAAATCTCTGGTTTTGAATCCCAACCTGATAGTGACTCTTTATAAAGTCTACAGGCCGGATATTTTATTTTGTTTCTTTTATATTCCATTTAATTCATTTAATTCTTTTTATTTTTAAGCTCCACTTTTATTTATTTATAATTTTGAATATCAGACATGTTTTAAATGAAATCACAAATATTACTTATGCAACATCTTCTCTCTGTACTTCTGTAATTACAACTAATTGCACTTATATAATTACTATTAATTTTACTTGTGCAAATGAAACTGAAAAAATACACTGTCTATGATACGCGACTCTTTGCGAACGATATATTTTGCAGAATATAAAAAGATTCAGTCTATTCTACCGCTCCTATGATACTGATCATTGGGCAACCTATGTATATCCCAGATTCCATTCTTTAGATGCAATGGGTCTGCACTTTTTTTAAACAAAAGTATAATGAGAAGAAGAAAAAAAAAATAATTCCGAGTTCTGTACATAATTCATCCACTTTACCTTACAGTGGGCGTAATTTTTTAAAAATTCAATTAAAAAAGAACATATGTTCAGCATAATGCATATATTATATCATTTTTTACAACAATTATCAGTACTATCATATTACACATTTTCAGGTTTGCTTTAAGATAAATCAAAGTTTTCTCACCTTGTGGGCATTCACAAGTATACCCTTGAGGAAGATCTTTGCATTTTCCTCCGTTATAGCACGGTTGACTAGCGCACTCATCCACATCGATCTCACAAAACTGACCACTGAATCCAGCTGGACAATAGCACGACAAGTGATGCCTTTGTACCAAGCATAAACCACCATGTTGGCAGGACTGGGTACTGCAACGCACTAATAGAAGAAAAAATGTAAGTAAATTATCATACAAATTCCTTAAAAAAACTTCATGGCGATTTGGAATCAAGAAAATAATTCAGAAACAATATAAGAAAACAGTAATGTATCACTCAAATCTTTTTGAAAATATAGATAAAAATCCCAATGTAAATTCATATCATAAAGTGTTCATATACATGAAGATATAAAATAAATGCATACAATATTATTGTATGTATTTATTTTATATATACATACAATATAATAATATATTTACGATATGATAATGTTGTATGTAAATACATACTATATATAAAATGCATACAGTGTTATTGTATGTATTTATAAAACATACAATATAATACATACATCATTTTATACGTATGCATAGAGTGATAATTATTTTATAAATATGTATAAAATAAATACATACAATATTATTGTATGTACTTTTTTATATTATTAATCAAATAAAAAAAGTTTCGATTTTTGAACTAATTTTTTACGCAATTCCTGTACGTTAGTTTGAATTGTCTAGTCATAATTAGAATACGGCATCGAAAATAAATAATTCAAATTTATTCTTAAAAAATCGCTTTAATTTGTTGTTGTAGTTGTTCTCTTTTTATTTAATTTCAAATGAAATGTCAGATGAAATAGTTTTCAAAAATTACTAAACCTGGTATTTTCTGTTTCATCGTTTGCATGATTTTATAAGCATATTATTCAGTAGGACTTTTTTAATTAAAAAAAAGAAGAAATTTCTGAGATGCATTGTTTGTTTGTTTGATTTATTGGCACAAGAGTCATAAATAGCTATACTGTAAACAAGGATTCGATGAAATCAAAACAGATATAAAAAACGATTTTCAAAGGAAATGTAAATAGTTAGAAACCTCATAAAATGTGTCGATGCAAATAAATAAAAAAAACTAATTTCAAGTAAGACAATAATGAAAGAAAATGCAAAATAATGATGAATTTAATATGAAAAAGAATACAAACAGGCGAAAAAAGTGCTAAATGCAAGTCATGAAATCAATAACTTTAAAAAAATTTTTAAAATATTTGCGTGGAATTTTTTACCCACCAGGTCTTGCAAAGTTAATGTCAATGACTTAAAAAAGTGTAAGCAATAGGAGTCAAAAGATGGACATTCAATTAAAACATGGAATAAGCATTAAAACATTAAATAAGAAATTAAACAATTCTTACATGGAATGCATTCTTCTTGAGATGTTGAACCAGCACGAGCCGTAGTATGAGAGGAAGCGCACTCTAGACATGTGGAAGCTCCTTCTGATGGTTGATAAAAGTTAACAGGACAAATGGCGCAAGGCTCAAGTCCTGTTTCTGAATACATTCCGGCAGGACAACGAGCTGAAACAACGAAAGGCAGTTGCAAATGAAGTAACAAAGAACAGAATGTTGCTTAGAAAAAAAAAAACATACAGATATTTCTGTGTTTATAATTAGTTAATAAAATTACCTCTACAATCAGACGGCTCCTTTGATCCAGGTGAGTAAGTGTACGTGTTGGCAGGACACTTGAAACATTCTTTAAAACCATCTACAGGTGGTTCACCAGTATACGTATTGCTGGGACATTGGAGACAAGGTACTAATCCAGTCGGCGAGTATGTTCCATAGCCACATACGGCTGAAAGATAATAAATAATTAGTTATTTAATATATGTCTATACTATACAATTTATTTAAATTGGAACTTTGGTATTTTTGAAAGTCTTTAATATAATTCATCGAATATTTTTGCCCTGCTATTATTAATGCAACGCTCATTAAATAGAAGTTAAGAATTTACTTGACTTCTTATTAAGATAATTAATAAGTCAAGATAATTAATTTACTTCACTACTAATTAATTTCATTAATTAGAAGTCAAGATAAAAAATAGTTTTGATTTGTAAATTACTTTTTTCATTAAATAAATTTTCAAATTTGCAAGATAGTCTAGCTATAAAAATGTCACTTTCAAAACACTGTTTATTGTTTATTTATATCAAAGTTTATTATTATTTTCTTCCCTAAATTTTTAAATTTGCACGTTAGTGTAATTATAAAAATATCTGCACTGTTTATTGTTTATTTATCATAATTATTTATTAATGTACTAAAATTCATATTATTAAAAATGCTATACATTTTATTGCAATTATTATCACTTTATTTATTGCTATTTATTTATTAAAACTTTTAAACATTAAAAATAAAGTGTGACAATCACACTTAAAAAATATTACTTTAAAAAATGCAACTTACATTACTTTGTAAATGTAAATTATTTAAAAAAACGCATATTTTTCTTTCTATATGAACACTAAATTCAATTATAGTCAATTCAGCTTGGAATTAATTAAGTTCAATTGTACATCAGAGAGTTATAAGTAGAAATTAAAGATAAAATTAAAAATTAATAAGAAAATATTGTTTCAATATTTAGTTTCAGCAGATTATTCTAAATAGTTGTAATGAGAAAGTAATTGAATATATCTTACAGACGCAATCCGTGACAGCCTTGCTTCCCTCCTGTCTAGTGAAGGTACCTAATGGACACTGTTTGCATTCTGATTGGTGGCTGAGGTCTTGGAAAGTTCCCCGAGGGCAGAAAATACATCCTCCCTCCATTGATGCGTATGTTCCAGCCGGACAGTGAACTGAAAAGAAAGAATTTTTAATCTTCGAAAGCGAAATGCTTTGTAAAAAAATTTAGAATAAGAGTAGTCCTTAGTCCAAAAGTAGTCCTTAGTGTATAAATTAAAAAAAAATTATTCGATTTAATTTACTGAATCTTTTCGTTTTGGCAGTTATTAAATTAAGTGAGCCTTCATTCACTTATGAAGATAAATAAAAAAAGTGATCTTAAAAATAACATAAGTTCATGTTTTTTTAAAAATAATTTGAAATTTTTTTTAATTGTATAAAAAATTTCCTTGTTTCATACCAAACATACAAATAAAGTATTCTTTATTTATTTCTCATTTATTTGTCTTTTCTTCAGAATACCAATTCATTTATTTTTTGTGAGCATTGCAATGATAAAATTCTTTGTTTATACGACCAAGTTATGAAAAGTTTTTATTACATTTCATTTTTTGCATTTTTTTTCATTCATTCATTTTTGTTACACTTCGTTTTCTAAGCTCGTTTCCAGATCGAACGATTGCTGCATGGACTATAATACTGATAACACGATTATGGAATAATTCACAATTGATGAATTGATGGAAAAAATCGACTAGCGCTTATTTTAGCGTTGATGAAGAATGTGAAGAAATATTTTATTGCTCTTATAAAATAACCTAATGAACTTAATCGAAAACTTGGAACTTAATTTATTTTTTTAACACTAGTAAAAAGACTTTAATAAATTTAATTTGATTTATAATATTGTATTTCCTACTCTTAGGTAATCAGTTATTCAGATGATGATTATGGATATTCTTTGATTCTCGCAAACGGATAAATAAGCAATATATAATTAATACGCATGGATGGATTTTTTTTTGCGACAAATGTTTAATTTTAAAATTTAATTATTGTTTTAAGGTTGGACATTCAGAATATATTAGTACCATATTAATAAAGCTTTTAATCTATTAATTATAAATGAATTTGTATTAATAGCATTAAATTTATAACAATCAATTATTCATTAAAATTCTATTTATATATATATTTATTTACATGCCGTTATTTTATTTTAGCCTCTTGAAAGATAAATTAACTGTGATTTACTGTATATAATTTGGCCTTTTGAACTCGATAAAATAATTAGATTTATCTCCATTCTTATGGGAATGTAAGGACTCATTTTAGTAATTCAGAAGCAAATGACTGTTAGTTGAATTAATTACTAAAAATTTAAGTTTGCTTAGTATGTTTGTTTTTTTAAAATTTCTATCACTTTCGTATCTATAGAGATCTTACAGAATCCAGCCCAGGAAAAGGTTTGAGTGAAAGAACAGAAAAATTAAAGAGTAGTACAAGAATTGATAAAGAAACTAAGTTTTCATTGATTGTATTTCCAACTTAATTTGAAAACGGCGCATTATTTTTTATGCGGCTAAATAGTCCCGAGACCAGATAAATATCTTCTCACTTTCGAGACCCTTTTTAAATTTTAAAATCAGGAAAGTTATAAAATTAATTAGAAATGACCTTATTAGGCATTTCATTACATTTTTCTTAAAGTATTCTAATTTTTTTAACATAATCAAATAAGGCAGCAACATTTAAGCAATGCGCTTTGACTTACATAGCCAATTTTTATAGCAATAAAATATTACTTTTAAATGGACGAAATACTCATGTCATTTTTCATTTTATTTGTGGTTTCGGGTGCTGAAACAAATTAATGACGTTACATTAGTATTGATATCAGAAACGTTACGCGCAATAAAAAGCTCCACTGTCTTTGTAATAGCTCTTATCCATGAAGAAATTGGGAATTTAATAAGAACCCAAAGTAGTACAGTATGAGAAAATTAAAAGAGACTCACGGCAGTTTGGTATGGGCCCTTCTTTATCTGCATTCAGTACTTCTCCAACACCGCAAGTGAATCCTCTGTCCACTGATGACCTGATGGCTAATACACCAGGACACTGACCACCAACTGCTTGCGAGGTGATGTTAAGAATGGGTTCAATGACAACAGATGTACTAGGAACGCTCAAATCAAAGATCAGAGCCAGCGTAGAGCCACACAGATCATACAGCAGTGCTTGGGATACAGCTGGTTGGATTCTCAGAGTGTAAGTCATGATAATCTATTGAAACAAGACAATATTGAAACATAAAAAATATTTCAAATTTAAACTAATTGTAATTAACATTGATGTTCTTTCATTGCATCAATAAAATGCATATTTTTATACCAATAAGTTAAAAATTTAGGGAATGAAGAATAGTTAATAAGGAATGATTAAGTATATTCTAAGAAATATAAAAAGTATTATTTTACAATGATTAAGGGGCTATAGGACCTTTAACAGCTAAAGCAAACCTCGAAAGTTGGTCAAATGCAACTATCCCTAATGTAAAAAAAAAAAAAAATACTTAAATTGAAGATATTTTTTACCAAAGGTTTATAAGACACTTAGCTTTATAATTATTAATTTTTAAGTCAGTGAATTAATTTTCATTAATTAAAATATATGTTAAAAAAACATGTTCTGTATAAATTGTCGAAGATAGAATTTGCTTCGCGCAATGTTTTTCAGAAAATAAGCAACTTATATTAACAAATATTACACCAATTTACTACCAAAGAACATAACTTGATGAAAGTGCAAAGTTATAGATATTTTAATAGATTTACTGAAGTTATCTTACTTTTTATGTTGTTAAAACGTGATAGAGTTTTTTTTAGAAAAAACATTTTTAGCATATTAGCAAGCATTGAAATACATAATAATGCTTAGATTTTGAATGAATTTTTTTATTATGTGTGCATAAGCATAATGTAATATTTCATATTGGTACGATGAACCATTTTATTTAATCTTGCGAGCAAGCTCTGAAAATGTAGTATTGAAAAAAATAACTTTAAAGTAAAAAAATACGTTATTAAACTTCACTTTTCATGAATGTCACAATCAAATCACGTTTTTGAGTGTAAAGTCAACAATGGCCTTCAGGGTTTTGACTATATCTTTTAAATTAGTTAACGTACATGCAATATTTTAAAATATCTAGAAGGATTTCGGTTATCAAATGAAATCATAAAATTAAAAGTTTAAAGATCCTACAGTCCCTTAAATGTGATTCTTATGACTTTTTTTTTCTTTTCGTAAAAGTAAAAACAAGTAGAAAATGAATAAGTAAAACAAGTAATGAATTTTAAGAGAAGCATTTAATCATAGATATTTGCATAATTTTCTTTAATCATATCGTTTTAAGAATGTAAAGATAACGAAAGAAATAAAAGTAGAAATCCATTTACCGTGTTTTCTGCTATAGTTTTTATGGTTGTATTATGGAAGGCAATATCCATCTTGACATTAATCGCAGAGCATCGCCCAGACAAAACATCATTGAGAGAACCATAGAAAGTTCGCACATAATTGACGTATTGTTCTAGACATGGTACGGACACGGCACCGCCAGCACGATATTCGATCTGTGCAACGACATCATATGACGCGGCATCGGTGTCTATAAAGAGAAATGTGTCAGTAAGGTAGAAATTTTTGCAAAAATCAATAAATATATAAAAATATTATTACCGTATGATTTTTTAGTAATGTTCTCTAGGAAAAATGCATAAGAGTTAATGATGTGGAAGAAATGGGAATAATATGAAAACAATAATCAAGAGATTCTATTTCAAATTAAAATATTTTTAACTTTTTAAAGGAATATTGTGTTTTTTTCTATTAATTTTATTTGAGATTGAGCTAAGAAAATGAATTCATTTAATTCATTACATGAAAATAATAAGATTTTTAACATACTAATTTTCAAGTCAATTTTTGCACATATTTTTAATAAATCAATACCCTTTCCTGATGTTGTATAGATTTAACCTTTTTTTTGATCAAATTCCACAGCAAAAGAATAAGTAAAAAAAAAAAAATGTTTGAACTCTAACGAATTAGAAATTTGTTCAAATATAAATTAGGAATTTCTTTCTTTCTTTTTTTTTTTTTTTTTGCTGAAACAAATGTATTCTGCTTATTTATCCATAAAAATCATTTTATGGATATGGATAAATAAACATTTATAAACAATACAATCCATTTCCATCTAAAAAAAAAAAAAAAACCTGTAAAATTTTTTTTCATTCTATAGATTTATAAATTATTCCATATGATTTGACTTTTTTATGTATTAATTTTTAATAATTAACAGCTTTTCCTGCTGTATAGGTAATGTTTTTTTATTAAGTTCAACAGTAAAATAATAAGTAGATAAAATGTTTAAACTGTAACGAATTAGTTTCTTTCAAATGCAAATTAAAATTTTTTTCTGAAACAAATGTATTTTTATATTTATTTATTCATAAAATCCCTTTATGGTTAAATAAACATTTATAAATCATACAATTCATTTCCATCCAGAAAAAAAGTCATAAAATCTTTTTCCATCCTATAGATTTATTAAATCATTTTCCCACTGATTATATATGCAACAAATATGACAAGACGGAAAAGGATCAAATAAACGAAGGATTATGCACAAGAAATAAAATAAATATAAATGTTGTTCTCTCTTCTTTTAACCAATGCTAACATCATGCTGACAAAAGGTTTATTAATAATTTTTGAAGGTTTTGAAGGGTATTAAAAAACTGTTTTAATAATAAGAGATAAATTATACCATGAACATTTAAAGAGTGATGAATTTATGGTAAGTATACCTCTCTCTGTTTTAGAAAGTGTTAACATACCTTCTGATACACAATCTGGGATGATTTTGCCAGGGACCCATTGTTGGCCAGCAGAGCACGCATATTCCTTGAGAGGTGCCCCATCCGTAAATTTGAACCCTTCTTTGCAAGTAGCAACACACTTGTATCCTGACGTAGAATCGTCTGGCACACAATTAACGGCACCGTTTGCAGGTGGCTCTAAGGACCAATCTACGCATGGAGCTGCTTGTACGGACACTTGGAAGTGACAAGTGGCTTGGTTGCCGAATTTATCAGTGGCCATCACAGTTACGTTTCGATAACCACCCAGTTCGATGAAGGCACTCTGTGGTGCAATCTGAACGTTCACTTCGCCTGATTTATCGGAAACGTTCACCATGCGTCGAACTTCTTCGAAATTCACTCTGTAGCTATCTTGTTTTTCTACCAACTCAATTACGTATGATTGCGGACATGACAAAGAAGGAGGAGTGTCATCTGCAAGAGAAAATGGAACATAGGTTAAAACTTATTAATTGGTGTAAATCTTAGAAATACACAGTGAACATAATGAAGATTAAGGTAGATGACTATGTTGAAAAATCGATTTTTTAATGAAATTATGAATTTTTTAATTAAACATTCTTAATTTTAGGAAAAATTTCTTTATAAAACCATTAGAATTTTATTTCTAAGTCTATGTTTTTGAGAGTTACACTGATTTTTATATTTGTATTTGCATTATTTTTAATGCTATTTTCTAAAATTCTAATCTTTCATAGAATTTCTTACGAAAACCTCATAAATTATAATCTAATTCATATTTTTTGTTCAAATTTGGTATAAAAATTTCTCAATACGTTCTACAGTTCCTTAACTAGTAACTATGTAATATGTTCATTTAGAAATATTTTATAGTTGTTTTAGCACTTCATGATATGGAAAAGAATTGAATTTTTTTAAATTTATCATTAGAACCAATCTTTAAAAAAATGGATAGTTCTTTTAGTTCAGGAAAAATCTTTTAGTTCAGAAACTAGATAATATACATCTTAAGCTATATGAAAAACTTTTAAGCAAATCATTTGATAAAATTTTAAACTAGAAAATTCTTGCTTTATACTTTTTTTAGACAAAAGAACCCTTTTTTTTCCAATTGTTTTTTTAACTTTCCCTATTTAATTGGTATATTTTGTTTTCATAGATATTTTTTCAATCTTTGCATGTGAATATTCAAAAATAATAAAAATAACCATTTTCAATGTTTTTCAAAAAAAATAAAAAAATCTTCATTAACGTTGTGACATACTTTCAAAGGAAATCTATCATAGACAGGATGTCATAGCATTTGAAACTTAATTAAAGATGTCAATATACTCTTCATATTTATTTTAGAGAATGGACCCATTTTCGTTTCAAATATGATAATGATTGTAGTTTATTATGTAAGTGATTAATAATTAATGAATGACATAATTTAATCATTCATGACAAAAAGATTTTATTAATATAAAAAGTGACTTACTTCAAAAGGTTCAGCATAGATAATGACATTTAACTTTATATTCTGATATAAAGCATAACCCATAATTCTAGACGAAAATACACATTTGAAGTAACTGAATTGTTATAAGATAATTAATAGTTGAGGGTAGATAATGGATTCTTAATTTAATATAATTTTTCATTCCGATGGCTAAAAACATGTTCAATTTAATTTCTGTCTCGCTAATGATATTCTCGTAGTTCTGGATTTTGAAAATGTATTGAATGTAAATGACACAATGATAATCAAATTCATGTGATGAAATATATTGAATTCAGTTCAATTAATTGGGATTTAATTATTTGGACTTTTTAGAGGAAAGAAACCAACAAAACTTATTTTAAAAAGTTTTTAATAATTAATTTAATTTTCTGACTTTTGATTTCTGTAGCGAATTTAATTTTCTGATTTTATTAAATTTTCTCTCTTTTGTCTACCAGCATCAAACATATTTGTTTTCAAAATAATGTTCTTCAGAATGTACAATAGAAAGCCCTTTCTACACTTTCTATTGACGAAATATTAGAAGAATGTTTGTAAAACATTTTATGGAGTGAATAACATATCTGTATGTTTGTAATTCAGGAGAAAGCATACCAAAAATTAATAAAGATCCATATTTAAGTGGCAAACAAATACTTACCAGGTACCGTAATATTTACAGAGCAAACAGCGACATTTCCATCAAAATCATAAGCAAAATATTGAACAATCATGTCTTCGAAAAGCATTGCAGGAGGTTTGAAACCAGCGGGTTTGACTTCGAATCGAGCCAATCGTCCAGAATTATCGATTGCAGTGGGTTCGGTAAAGTTCACCAATTGCAATCCATTGGCTGATTTGCCTACAAGAATAGGTTTGTCCGGGCAGTTGACAAAATGTGGAGGTTCTTGATCTATTCAAAAAAGAAAAAAAAATGTGAACATTGTTAAAACGGTGAGAAAATCAAAGAATTATATAGATTTACAAAATAACGCTCATTGCTATTTCAAACCAGAAGGAATATCGTATGTACAGGCACACATGATGCATACAATTCATTAATTCTTATATAAAGAAAGGAAAGATGATTCTCAGTGTTTCTTACCTACACAAACAGGATATCCGCCATTATATCCCAGTACAACCTCGTCTTCATTGTCTTCGCATCCAAGGAGTTCAAATTTAAGGCAAGGATTTCTGTTGTAAGAAACGATGGCTAGGATGATCTGTCGAACTCGAACACTCAATGGCAGATCGATGCGTGTCACTTCACCATAATTTCCGGGCTCTCGAGCGGTCAGATTAAAATTCTAGAAGAAAACGAAAGAATCGATAAAAACATGTTTAATGTGTGGTAAATATGTTGAAAAAGAAGCTATTTTTGTTTTTAAATACTTCATGTTCACAGTCTTATGAAACCTTCTCTGGTTCGAGGTTTCAATGTCGTTTCTGAGCTCTAAAGTTCGTGTTTTTTTTTTCCTTCTTCTTTTCTTTTTAAAACGTTTTTTTTTAGTTTCATCGTGAGTAGAGTCATTTCAGGTAGTGAACAACATACAAGATTAGTTTCATTTTCTGATAAAAGCAATATAATTTTTCCAGAATTTATTCGACTCATTCATTGTAATAAAAGATTATTTTATAAATATATTTTAATAGATACATTTACTTTAATAGTCAGCCTAATCTGATCTCGAAACAAATGTGAAATTATACAGTTTCTGAATTAAACGGCTTGAGCGAGCTAGCTGTTAAATGGTTCGATTGCTATATTATTAATGATACTGACTGAAAAATTTTAAGAGATATTTTTGGAATAATATAACTTAGTAATAATCAAATAAATATACAATTAATACTCAAAAGTTTCCAAACATATGAAATAATATAGAGAATTTCAAAGGATTCACATTCATTCTTTCTCTGCTAATATATCATGCAAGAATTTAATTTAAGCCAAACCACTGCAAATTTCAGCAAGAATTTAATAAACAGAATGAAAAGTCTGTTTTCTAAAAAATAATGTCTATACTTATGAGATAAAATATTGTTATGAAAAATATTTGTCCGGTACGTACATGTTTCACCAGAAACTAGTTACTCCGTCCTCGCTAATGAGATGTGGAAATGTACAGTGCAAAATTAAACAGGTTAAACAGCACGAAAACAAAGGCAACAAAATACACAAGATACATATGTATATTTGAAGTAAGCAACAATAGACGAGCCACAAATCACTATTAAACAATCGTAAGAGTAGAAAACGCTCAGAGAAATCTCGATAGCTATCAACATTCTAAAGAGACTTCGCTCAATTATTGCTTCACTCGACTCGATTGCTACAATTGATTTACCATCATTAATGCACCTCCATTTTTCATAGTTCCCATGACAGAGCATAGAATGCTATAAAACAAAACGCTGAAACATGAGTCCTAATGGAGATATCGCCAAAATTTAGTAAGTTTTGAGAATCTTCATTTTTGCCATCAAAGTCACCAAATTTGTCATCAAGTCCTCAATTGGTTATCTAATTTGTCGCCAATGTCTGAGGGCCTTCATTCAGTATCTGTTAGAGCTATCCATAAAACTCTCTTTCTTATAGCGAAACTAATATTACTCATTCGTAAAAATATTTTAAGATAGGAACTGTAAAATGAGATCGGAAGCAATTTCTAAGAAAAGGATTCGAAGTATAAAATCTATCTAAGGTATCCATATTTTTTTTGACAGAACAATTAATATTTAATTCTTGTATTTAGATTTAAAAGACAATTAAAAATGAAGACTTTTTCTTACATATATATTAAATACTATAATCGATTAATTAATGTCATTTAAATGTAGGTAAAGAAAAGCATACTTACGGGGAAATAGACGACGAAATTTTCCGTAGTTCCGACTCTGTAGAAGAACCTAAGTTCAGTTGGTCGTCCGCTGACGTCGTTGGTGACCACCCCTTTGACGTAAAGGGAAGTAATACGGTATATCTTGCCCAAGTCAACTGTGACGTAGGTGAAGGTTTCTTCTTTGGCACACCAGCCTGTTGCGCTGTTAAGACGAATATTCTGCAAAAAAATCACTCTTGTCATATGCATTTCAATCTGAGCAACATGTTTATAAAGACTAATTAAATATTTTTCAAAAAGATTCCAAGTGATTAATATTTAAAAAAAATAATTCGTTTCTAAAGTTGGGACAATAAATTTTGATAACATGTTCTGTCACGACTCAAGTCAGATATTCGAACTATCTATCTAATTAGATGGACCTTTCTTTGCTATCTCTTAACTATAATAGAGAAAGGGATCAGTCATCTAATCGGATAGACGATTCGGCTCAATTTTGATAGGAGGTGTGAAGAACAGGTGATTCATATGGCTGGCAATGCCTTCAGATATTTAAAAAATATTTTAGCTTATATTAACTCGATGGTAGCAGAAACTAAGAAACATTCAGAATAGAATTATATATAACGTTATGATCTTAAGTTGTTTTAAAAGAAGAAAAATAATTTATATTAATCACTGTTACAAATCTTATAAGGATACAGAAATGTATGAAATGTATGATTGCGTGCTTAAATTTGTTTAACTTTCGGCAATAAAAATAATGAGACTTCTAATTATTCGTTGGTCGCATCCGAAATTTTAATACATTAAAATGTAACCCAATTATTTTGAGTTTAGCAACCAAACTTAGGAGTTGCAATCCTATTAAAAGTGTCTATATCGTTTAAAATAAATTAATTATATGGTATTTTAAGCATAATATATGCATGCAGCCCAATGCTCCAGTAGCAGCACCAATGAGGAGTTAAATGTTAAATACATATTTCTGAAACTTTTCAATTCTTACTACTATATATTGTGAGCATATGTTATTGTTCCGAAGAAAATCAATATATTTTAACGATATGACAAAGATAAATCTCTTGTTTCCACTTTCAGAAGGAAAATTCCATATTTCATCGATTATAAATATGAAGTATATTTTTAGAAACGCAGAAAAGATTGAACTATTATTTTACTGTGTGATTACTAAAAGAACAGCGAAAAAACATAAATGTTTATGATAGATTTATAAGAAGAACAAAGAAAAAGATATAAAAAAGAACAATGAAAAAAGGAATGTGTTTGATAGATTTATAGTAGAATAGGCAATACCTTAGCTTCATAATTAACTCTCTGTGAAGTTGCATTGATAGCGCTATCCGGTATAACCCCAGACGTAATGCCTAGAGGTCGAATGACTTTACATTCGGCATCTGTAAAAAAATAAGAAATTCACATAAAATCAAGTAAAGCAAATGTTGTGAATCGTATAAAGCTTCCATAATGTTGCATGTTGCATTGTATTGATTAATTATAAGGTTTTTTTTTTAAAATTAACGAATAAAAAAATACCGTATGTTTAGAAAATCGCGGTGAGATTCTTTATTAATTCATATTTTAATAATCTATCAGAAGAAATTATTTAAATAATTTGAATTATGATAGTTATTATAGGTGGAACTATGGTATTTGGGACATGCTATTATGCTATTTGCCTAATTTTATTTTTTAATTAATTTATTTTTTCTTAAATATTTTGTTTGATTTTTTTCTTCTTTTTTTATTTTTCTAATTTTATTTCTTAAGTAAAAATTATCCGAAATATTATGAAAAAAATTATATCTTCTCTATATGAAAATTGTAAAATAGTCCATAAATGAAGAAATTTCCTTCGATAATAGATAAATCAATAATGAAACCAAAGGATAACTTTTCACGGCAAAACATATATTGGGAATTATTTAAAAAGTTTTAAAAGTGCAATTTTATATAAATAAAAAGAAGCAGTTTTTTGGTATTATTGCATCTATTGTGTTTGGGCGTGTGACTTTCTTTTTATTTCTTTATTTTCCTATGCTTATGTTTTTTTTTGTATTTCTTTATTCAACTTTCCCTTGTATTTTCTCATTTTTGAATGCTATGCCTCTTGCTTTAATCTCTTTGTTGCCGTCAATATATGACGTCAGAATGCCGAAAAAACTGGTCGGCAATGTATGAAATGATCAATATTTCCCATATTTCATTTACTTCCTATTCTATAGCCTGTTTCCTGTTTCAAAAATATGAATTGAGGTTATATTTATTTGTTTATTTGAGGTGGATTAAACCAATATGATGATGACATGCTTGCCTCTGTTTCTGCTGCTTGTTGTAAGTGTTTAAAGGAAACTAGTAATACATATCATATGCATGAACGAAGTGTCATAAAAAAATTGAAACCTTCTGTGACCATTCTAATAAAGATGATGAAAATGACATATAAACTAACAATTAATAAATTGTTTAAATAATAGCTGTATCATGGAATTCCTTTCGTACTTGCATAAAAAACGCCCGGCATTTTATAAATCGCGAACATATTCTATAGACAGGCAGCATTTCAGACATTGTCGGTAACATATATATACAACGGTAAAGGAATTTAACTTGAAATCTTTTAATTTGAAATCTTGCATTTCGCATCACTCTTATGAAAACCTATAACTTCTCTCAGATGTGCAAATTTGAAGCTTTTACATTGCACAAGCTAGTATGGAGCTGTTGTTGACTTCGACATTTGTTATACTGAAAATATGTGAAACTCAAAAAAGCAATGTTTGAAAATGTTGCTAAAATATGTCAAATTCAAAAAAGCAATGTTTGAAAATGTTGCTAAAATATGTCAAACTCAAAAAAGCAATGTTTGAAAATGTTGCTAAAATATGTCAAACTCAAAAAAGCAACGTTTGAAAATGTTGCTAACTCAAAATTTGGGGTTGCTATGGAGCTGATAAATATTCAGTGTTAAAATTTTTATTATAAATTGAACATATAATAAAAATAATAAAATATTCCATTTTGTAAACATACAGAAAATTGTGGGATGAAATCGAAACATACTTCACTGTCATACTATGAACATTATAAAATTTTCGAAATCGTAGCTAAATTTCAGGTCAGGCAGAAAAAAATTAAGCACATTATGAATATTAATAAGATATGTTAAAGAAGAACTAGCTGGTATTCGAAAAATTGGTAATAAGGTGACAAATATTTTATGAATTTAAAAGATATGAAATGCAATGAAAATTTTACTTTTAGAGCAAGTAATTGGATCAGTAGTGTAAGGAATAAATCCAGGTCTCTCGCAACTGAACATCACTTCAGAGCCATGCTCATAGCTGGATGCCATTTGTACTCCATCCGGAGGTCGACCAGGATCTTCGCAAACAGGACCTATAGATGGACAAAAAAATAATCAAGTTGTTGCTAATCCATAGGTAATTTATATCGATTCACAGCGAATCGATGTCTTTGCAATATTTGAATATCTCTAGAACAGCGTGTTGCATTTGAAAGTCATTATATTCACCATGCTTCCTACTACTCCATCATATTTTTTTAAATTCTGCATCATTCTAAGAAACTTTCAAAACCAAAACAAAGAAAAAGCTTAATTTTCTGCTATGACTAATATGTATTTCTAATAAGATGTTAATAAGATGACCGAATTTTTAAAGAATCTTTTTTCTTTACTTATAAATTTAACCAATCAGGTAATGAGCAAAGTAAGTCCTTTAAACATTTTTAATACAGTCAGTAAGCAATTGCTTCGTAAATATATTGGTACCAATTTTTGAACGTAACTAACTTAGGTAGCATAGCCTTGGCCAAATAATAGCATAGTCTTGGCCACGCCAACACATCCTATATAAACTTTCACGCACACACATCGTGGGATCATTTTACCTTCGACATCAATTTTAACATCAATCAGGTGCATGTGCATAATGGAATTGTGGTGAAATCGTGCTGTGAATCTTATAGTTCTGAAACTGAGACCTTTTTACTAAGCCATTGCGTCCTATTTAAGCGATAATTAAAATTCTTTATTACCATTTTTCAATTACGTGGCAAAATTACTGAACTGATGTAATTTTGAAGTAACCTATCTTTTTATAATATAACTATATCTATATCAAATCAAAATTTTTAAAGAAATATGATTCGTATCAAGTTTTAATTATGCCTGTCAGTCAGTAAAATTTACTGCTTTCTTGAATTGCTTTCATTAGATTTACTCTGTCGCTTCATTTCAGCCAGTTAACAAATTATAGCCAAAAATAATTATTGTTTCTTAAATACATGAATTCTCTGAAATAAATTCTAAAAATTAATTCATTTGGAAATAATACAAAAAAACACACAACACATTTACTGATTGATTGACATATTTATATGAGCCTTCAACTAAAATTTTGCTTTAATAAATGAATTTTCATTTGGAAATAATACAAAAAAACACACAACACATTTACTGATTGATTGACATATTTATATGAACCTTCAACTAAAATTTTGCTTTAATAAATGAATTATATTCCCATTGTAAAAAAAGAAACCTTTCTTGCCTTCCCTTATAGTAATAAAGAAAAAAAATGAACATTACCTTCACATCTTAGATCTCCGAAATCCCATGTGCCATCCTCCATGCATCTGACAATGTTGTCTCCAAAACTGGACTTGCCAGCCACACCAAAAGTTTCCTCACAACCGAAGAAGAAACTAGATTGGTAACGAGTGTCCATATACTGTCCGTACACAGATCCAGTTGTCTCAGGTGGGGTGCCGCAATCAATTCCTGTGGTGAAAAGCATTTTTATAACAATGTCACTAAATCAATTAAGATTACAATATATTTTTCTTATTTATCAAAATATTAACTTATATTGATTAATGTATATTAAGAGGTTATCCTGCAATATCTGAGCGTTTAGCTCAAAAGATGATACCCCAATCCTATTTTATTAGAATCTTTGATGGCTACATATGTAGATTTAAATGGGATTAAAACGAGGATGTCAAACTCAAGGCTCGCAACGAGTATTTATGGTAGAGCAAATGCCCAGAAAGCCCGAAGGTTTTCTGACATTTAAAAAAAAATTAGTATAAGTATTTACTAGATACTTAAAATACTTAGATTAATGATGATGTCACTACTTTTTTTCAATAAAAACTGCAGTCTTTTTTTTTCCCAGCTCATATTGTCACGTAGATACTGTAATGTGGAATGCAATGACGCACTCCAGAAATAGAGCTAAACCAATTTATTAACTCAACTCAGAACCGAGAACACAGTGACTGATAAATCTTCTGCTTTTATACTAGCAGGGAAAGTTCCAGAATACTTTTATGGAGACAGTAAGAAAAATCCAGAACACTTGTCTGGTAAACTAAAGAAATGTAGAGAATCTTCTGGAACATGAAATAAAGGGAAACATGAAATCAAGGAATTAAATATTTACACAAACTGTGAATCGCATTGTCTCTAACGGGTTTTGCAATCTCTTGATTATGAGATCATTGATATGACCATTCGGCCATGGAGAGTCAACTACCTCTTTTCAGCGGCAATATTAATTTAAATTTCGTTAATTTATCCAGTACTAGCTTTTAAGCTTAACATCTTTGAATTAGAACCCCTGTAAATTACATATATTTATATCGCACAATTAGTTGCTGAAAAGGTGAACTTATCCGAGCTTTTTTGTTTAAAAATCGACTTCGTAGACTTTTACAGTGAATCCTTGCTTACTTGGGCACATAGGAGGTTCTCCTGACAACCAGTAATTGGGCTTTCCTGTTTGAGGGTTATAGACACACTGTCTGAAATTGGCAGATGCAGTCGGCCTGAGAGGTCTTCCCGTCTCTTCGCAGCTGATTGTCACATTTTCCAAGTATGGAATGGTTTCCATCTCTTCATCCATGTGGATTTCGAGTCCTTGCTTGGGATCTGAGGTGATGGATGGACAGTGGGCAACTATAGAGATAAAATAAAAATAGGTCAGATATTTTCATTGAATTTGACAGTCATGAAAATTAAAAATGATCTCAAGAATATTTTAAAATGGCATTTTAATGAATATAAATAATGTCTTACATTTGCAAGACGGTACAGTTCCGTTCCACTCTCCGTTACTGTTACAGAGCAACACTGAACTACCAGACATGACAAAACCGAAATCGCATTGGAAGCTCACCAGATCTCCGAAATGGAACTCTGACTTGGTGGACAAGATTCGACCATTCTCGATTGGCCCAAACCCTGGACAACTCTTAGCTGTGAAAAGAAAACGAAAAGAAATTTAATAAATAAAAATGTTTAGAAGTGAAAGAAAACACAGAATGATTATATTTTATGATCGGGCAAGATTTTTAAGAGGCAATATTTTTATTTGTATTGATCCAAAAAAATACAACAAGGTTTTTTTTAAATACACATAGCGTAATTTATCTTTTAATGCACAAACATTTTCCTTAGTTTTTTGCTGCTTTATTGACAAGAACATAAAGGAATGAAATTACGAAATTCTTTGTCATGAGCGATTTTATGAATGTTTTAATGTCTCAAGTAATTTTCAAATCCATTCATTATAAAACTTCATTAACTTAATCGAGGAAATTATTAAAGACTAAAATGCAAACGAATAACTATAAATAACTATAATATATAATATAAATAACTATCAAATAACTATAATATTTTTTTTTCAAATTCAGGTTCGGAAAACACAAGATATATTCCTGAGTTTGAGTTCAGCTGTAAACGTCTTTTAAGGAACCATCAAAGGAAAACTGTCCTTACTAAATCGTTATGAATGACAATTAAATGAAAAGCGGTTAAAGAGGAGGATTTATTTCCCTCACACTCTGATAAAACAGCATTTGCTATTATTATCTAATTTTGAAGTAATTCTTTCATAAAAAAATCCTAGTTGATAATTACGGCTGAACACCAACATTTTCCGTTTATTATGTTATTGGTTTTACAGTTAATAGATATAATTTTTCATCTAATACCTATCATACATTTAATACGGATCACGCTTCCCTAAACATCTCAGTAAGAGTTTTTTTCGCTGACAAACGATTCCTGATTTTGTAAAAACACGAATTTAGATCGGAACATCAACAATTTTCTTCAACGAGGTAGAAAAAAAGGGTAAAGGACTTACGGACGCATGTCTTGTTGAGGACATATTTGTCTCCAATTTTGGTACCAGTTTCACTTCCGGGAATGTAATATCCGCTGGTACCATTCTTAGTATAAAGTTCGTATCCGACGTTACATAGACAATTGTAGCTGCCAGGGCTGTTAATACACCTTTGATCACAACCACCATTGTTGTCCAGACACTCATTAACATCTGTTTAAAAGAGATTACGATATTTTCAGAGAAAATGAATTTATTAATGTATAAACAAAAAATGCAAAATGGATAAATAATACACAAATTTTTTTAAGGCACATATTAATGTGCCTTAAAAAAGTTTGGGCATTGTTAATTATGACGGTAATTATTATTGGGTATCGGTAATTATGACGGTAATTATTATTGGGTATCGGTAATTATGATGGTAATTATTATTGGGTATCGGTAATTATGACTGTAATTATTATTTGATAATTATTATTGGGTATTGGTAAATTATGACGGTAATTATTATTGGGTATTGGTAATTATTATTTGGGTATTGGTAATTAAAGTTTGGGTATTTTGGTAATTATGACTGATATAATTTTTGTATGAATATATATTTTAAATTAAATCTTACATAAATATTTTCTAATTTTTTTAAGCCATGTATTCAGGTTAATTGAACTGAATATAACTAAACTAATTATTAATTTTTCAATGCATATTTCTTTATTATTTTTCCTCTGATATAACTTAATGTAACGTAAACAGTATTTTGAAATGCTTTTATTCCACAGGTTTGAAGTATTTTTCTCGATAAATCATTGGAATTTAAAATAAATTGGGCAATGCACGTGTTTATACAGCTTTTTAAAAATATTAATGACAAAAAGTATATAAAATAATTCTCTTTATTAAAGTCTCTGCGCCTTCAAAGTGACCAACGAAAATTTCAACATCTCTTAAACCGGTACAGTTATTAAATAACTAGAAGGAAAATAGAGTTTTATCTATTATCATGTAAGCAAAAATATTTATTTTTTGTTATCTTACCATTTTTATATGTCCTTAGATCGGAAAATTTGTTTTCACTTGTTAAAGAATCACATTACCAGTACCAAAAATTTAGAAACATTACTGAATCCATAGAAATCTCTTATTTATTCAAGCATATTGAGCCATTTTCATTTCTTAAGTTAATTTTGCTAATTTTTTGAGCTATTTGTTGGAATAATTTTTAAATAGTCAGAAAAAGGAATAATTGGTTCTAAAAACAAAAATTTACTTGTAGCAATTAAACAAAAATAATTATTTGTCCTATTTTCCTCATAAAACGGATTGATATAGATTAAGAAATATTTTTTAACTAAAAAAAATTTGATCAATATAATTTTAAATGTATTACAGAATGCATCAGTGTCTTGTACTTATCCACAATTTTTAAAGCCTTTTTTTGTCAGGAATATGAATGAAGTAAACTTAATCATTTAATAAATAAATAATAGTTATAAATGAATAATAACTTACCGAGACAGTCTTGTCTTGTGCATCCCATGAGCTCCACCCTTACACATGGTGCTCCAACATAGTCCATGACTAGGATTCTCACATATCTGGCTTCCACAGGAACTGGTAGACTCACAATCGAGAGACCAGATCCACCATTGTGAGTGAGGCGGAAATCGATGGGCTATAAAAGAAGAGATAACAAATGATTAGATAATTAGATAATGCAAAACAAACATTGGATTTTGTAGATGGAAAAATCTACTTACTTGTCCAAATGGATCTCCGTAAGAATGGAAGAGGTCTGTAAGATCATCACTGTATTGTAATCGCACAGCCAGAGGGATAGCCTGAGATCCATCTGGTCTCGATACGGATTGAGTCCTAAAACCTCGAATGACAACTGGAGCACGAAGATCGAACTGGATCCAGTTCTCTCCTGGACGCTGGATGTTGCCGCACCAGCCCACAGCATTGTCAAGACGGACACCCTATAACATGAAATTTTAATATATTTTTATTTTATAATATTTATGAACGAAATGACTGAATAAAATGTAAATTCATGATGTAGAATAGCTTTAGAAGTGCTGGCATAAAAACTTACATTTTTACTGTAACCAATTTCAGTTCCTGAAGCTTTAATACGACTGTCTGGGATGTTGCCATTTCCGACTCCTAAATCTCCAACTGGACGACATTCTGCAAAATATTTCGTTCGTATAAAAATAAAGTCTTATAAAAAAAGATTGCGAAAATTTACAACTTTCCAATGAAGTGGGTATTTAATTGCATATCAAATTAAGATAATAATGGATTATTACCCTTTTTACTATTTATTTTTATATAAAAGATTATTTTAATTTGTAAATATAAAAGGGAATTCTTTTTTTGAAATAATATGACCTCATTCTTTTTTAATCATTTGAAAAGAAATGAGATATTGCTTGCCTTGTGAAGTGAAAGGATTTTTTCAAAGAAAATTTGGACATATAACATAAGATACCAATATAATGAAACTAAATTTATTAGAATATGGAAGATAAAATAATTCCCATCCAAGAATTAATTTAAAAATGCTGAAATCCAAATTGATACGGAGAATTCAAATTTATCCTCAAAAGGTTGACAGGTTCATCACTAATTACCAGATAGATAATGGAACTTAGAAGTGTTCCTCGGTAACTAACAGACACTGAGTTATATTCATCGCTACTAAACAGACAAATAGCAGTTATTAATGAGTAATATTAAAAACTAATTAACAGACAAAGAGAGGCAGCTGTATTCGTTTTTAATTAACAATCTTATCACAGAGTGTACTCATAGAGTGTACATGGAATATTTTGAAATATACTAATTAAAAATAATTTTCATGGCAATAAAAATAACAATGAAGGATAAAACTTTAAATAAAGCTTTGAAAAGTATGGAAAAATTAAGCATTTCATTAAAACTTTTTCATACCCATATTAGGTTCAAATCCTTTTCGACATTTGCAATAAAAGCCTCCATCAGTATTATTACATTTCGTTGAAGCAGCATCACAGGAAGATGAGACACATTCATCTATATCTAAATTAGAATGACAAAAGATGAATTAACATAATAAATTTAGCTCACTCAGAGTAAATTATTAATTGACTGATTTTGGCTACTAGCTATTTACTTACCATATTAATAGCATTAATTTTACAATGTCAACTAACCTTGATGGACTGCATCTTATTACACCAAACGAAACTATTATTTTAAATTATATATTCAACAAAATAATGATTCTCAAATCATTAAGTTGCAAATAATTTTATATTTAAGAAAATTAGGATTTTCAAATCATTAATCTTCAAATCTATATATGTTTAAGAAAATAATGATTCTCAAATCATAATCTTTATCCTTTTAAAGATGTATATTATTTAACAGTTAAAGAATAACAAAGTTTATTGGCGCTCATTATAATTTTAGTAAGATTGAAAGATGCAAGAGATTATGAATTTAATAAAATTATAATACTTTGAACCTACCTTTGCACATAGAACTATTGCTGAATGTTTGGTCGTCGAGACATTTGATGGTCGGACTTCCTTCCAGTTTGTATCCTTTGAAACATTGAATTCGTCCTTCGTCACCAAAGAAGTAATCCTTGTCCTTATCAATAATGAATCCATTTTCTATTTCTGGCAATACTGGACACTTAACCCCTGCATCAAAATACAAAAATTCTTTGGTATATCTTTTCTAAAAATACTTCAATCATCGAATATTCATTATAAATATGTTAGAAGTATCTTGGCAAAAAATGAAAAGATGACTAATATTACTTTCATTAAATTCATTTGGGCTTCTGGCTATATAAGGATATACAAAAATGAATTATGTCATTCAATTGATCATACAATGTTTGATTTGAACAGTTCAAAATGTATAAAAGGCTAGATCTCAGAACGGTTAAAATCTCAAAATATAATAATAATTTTAAACATTTCAGTAATAGTATGTCCAAACAATAAGTAGTACATTTTGACAGAATATGGATGCTCCTCTACCACTCTTTCAGAAGTATCTAAAGAAAACTAAGCTGTTCAAATTCCAACTCGCTTCCACGTCACTTTGAAAAATTTACAAACAGAATGCAACTTTACAGCAAATTCTCTTCCAATGTAAATACATTAAGAATAGAAACATTTAGCAAGAAAAAAATTATCTGCATTTTTTTTTTTTTTCATTTTATCTGGAGTTAGACCTTTCTGAAGAAGTGGAAGAAAAACCGTTTTCAAATTTTTTGTTATATTTATACTGATTAACTCCGATAAAATCTAAAAAAAAATTCCACCCCTTCCATTTCTCAAAGAAATTTGTTGTTTGTTAACCGTTCATAAATTCTGCAAACCTGGATTAAGAAAAATTAAGATGAAACAATATTCTTATGAACATAATTTTAATAATCCTTCTCAATCAAAAATCCAAGTTTTGGTTGGTTTTGTGTTTATTGGCGCAAAAGCCATATATGGCCACACTGCGCTATAGATATGATAAAAATAGAGAGCATAAATGAAATCTCAAACCACTAGTCTTTGGAAAAGTTAAAAAAAAACAGAATAAACAGACAAAAAATGATAGTAATAAGAAAAACTAAACTAAATGGAAAAAAAGTAGCTTATAAAACTCTAAAAAATTTGGTTCGGGTTGTTTGCATATTTATAATTAATGAATTAAAGAAATGGTACTTAAATGGTTCGATGGTACTTAATAGCTGGACAGTCAATTAAAACATTCGGAACACTAAATTAACATGGCATGTTGAACAACTAGTGTAACGTTCATCAATTAAAAGTTGTCTATGTATTAAACTTGTATGATCAATGCGGACATTGAAATTACGCACTAGGAAACAAGCTCAAATTTTGGTTACTTACTCTATTTACTCCCTTACGTATCAAATTTTAGTAAGTAAGATATTATTTTCCTCTGAATTAATTTAATCTACTCAAAGATTTATTTTGTTGTGAAATTCGTAGTTTCTTAGGATCTAATTGTTCACAATATTATTTTAAACTAAAACAACTGCCTTTCTTAATATGTTACACAGAAGGTGAACGTACAGAAACAAGTTGAAAAAGAATGCTTTCTTTCTTACGTTCACACACTGGAGGCTCATACGACCACTGTCCAACTGTGGTGCAGACAATGACAGGAACTCCAGTCCTCCTGTATCCGGGCTCGCACTCGAATCGGATAACCGTGCCATAACGACTACCTTCTCCGTTGAGCAAAGTCCGGACAGCATGGGGCGTGTCTGGCAAGGGCGGACATGAAGAAGCTAAGCAAGTGGGCAATCTTTCCCAGCGTCCCGTCTCTAAACAGCGCACAGTTTCTGTGGGGCGGCCTCCAGGGAATCCAAAGCCTGCGTAGCATTGGTAGGTTGCCTGCCCACGGTATGTGACATTGGTAGCGGCCACTGCAAAGCCATTGTCGATTTGGGGCACAGGACCACAGTACTTCTCTACAAATAAGGAAAAGAGGAAGAATGGTATAAATATGATAATTTTTTTAATTGGTTAGACGGTAATTTGACAATGTAGCCAATAACAAAAAAGAAAAAAAAAGAAAAAAATTGAAAAAATTTTTAGTACTTTTTGATTGCCACATAAAGAATTCAGAAATATTCAGATACTTTTATGTATAAAAACAAATTATTGTTTTTCTGTAAAAACGATGCATTTCAGCTTTAAAATATTTTTCTTTTATTTAATGATAAAGACAGATCGAATATTAATATACGAATAATTTTCTTGAATAGAAAAGTTATTATACTAAACAAATAAATTATGGGATATTTCTTCAAAGTAAATAAAATTTGAATATAATTTTAAGTTGTTAAAAATCTTTTCCTACCAACAGTACAGAACAATTGATCTCTTTTTATTACCGTACCTCTTACCGTATTTTATCTGAAAATTAGCATGAAATAAAACTGCACTGCACCGTTGTTTAGTAAAGATACCATAATCCAAATTAAAAGATTTGTGATTCATTTATTATCATTTTTTATGAAGTTTAAATATCCTGAAGTTGGTGCAGTACAAGAATTTGGAGTGTAACCAACTTCCATGTTATGCAATGGACTTTGAAAGCGTAACAAGATAATTCCTAAACAGCTTGCCCATCTTTTTTTTAGAAAGTAACATAAAACCAACTGAAAACAAGTCAACACTATGTCATCTAATAGTAAGAAAGTAACGTCGCAAATTAAAAGAATTGCAACTATATGTTATTATTAATATTATCGAATTTAAATGTTTTCAAGATGCTGCTATACTTAAGTTTGGGAATAGGCAATATTCTAACTATCTGACACTTTCAAAGTGCAACAAGATAGCTTCCAAATAATCTACCAATGTTTTTTCTTCTTCTTTCTGAAAAAAGAATGTAAATCTGAGAGAAAATAAAAATGCACTGCGTTATCGCAGGGTGAAAGCGGCATGTTGTAATTTAAAAGTATACGTACCTTGGCAAGCTGGGATGTGCGATACATTCCAGTTCCCTCCCTGCATGCATTCTGCTAAAATCTTGTCACCTCCAGAACTGAATTCCTGTCCAATGGGGCACACGTACATCACTCGAGCGCCGAATGTTGTCTCTCTACTTGATGCGATAGCTCTTTCTCCCACAGACAGTTGAGGACAATCTGAAAGATAAAATTACTTTAAAACATTTCCTTTAAATATCCTAATATACTGTTAATATCTTAAGCTTTCTTTTAAATATGCTAGTATACGTTTAATATCTAAACATTTTCTTTATATATCCTAGTACACATTTAATATCTTACGTTTTCCTTTAAATATTCTAATATGCTTTTAATATCTAAAGCTTTTCTTTAAATAACCTAGTATACTTTTAATAACCTTAAGTTTTCCTTTAAATAACCTAGTATACTTTTAATATCTTAAATTTTCCTTTAAATATCCTTGTATACTTTTACTACCTTAAGTTTTCCTTTAAATAATCTAGTATACTTTTAATATCCTATGTTTCCCTTTAACTCTCCTAGTATACTTTTAATATCACAAGTTTTCCTTCAAATATCCTACTGTACTTATGAAATCCTATGTTTTCCTTTAAATATCCTAGTATACTTTTAATATCTTAAGTTTTCCTTTAAACATCCTAGTATACTTTTAACATCCTATGTTTCCCTTTAACTCACCTAGTATACTTTTAATATCTCAAGTTTTCCTATAAATATTATAGTATACTTATAACATCTTAAGTTTCCCTTTAAATATCCTGGTATACTTTTAGTGTCATAAGTTTTACTTTAAAGATCTTAGCACACTTTTAAGAGTTTCTTGATTAGAGAGGCTCCTTTTTTGCACCTATATACTTCAAAAACGTATACGTAAATGTCTAAGTGTGCAAAAATGGGATTTCGATGCGTCTTCTGGTATCGTAGAGCTTAAAATATATCTGTTATCATAGGAAAAATTTAAAATTGAGTATCTTTTACAACTTCTAGCTATTATTTTCTTTCTTTCCTCTTCTCCTAGATTGTCCCCTGTGGCTTAATTTTTTAATATGTTTTAAAACAATTTTTATTTTTATTTATAAGCTTTATATAACTGTTCTAAAGGGCAATAATACACAGGCCATATATTGCTCTTTTAGAAAAATATTTATCAAAATTTATGCTAAAAAGGAATTTCGAAACACTCACTATTGCATCAGAATATATATATATATAAACTGGAAACTTGAAAAAATATCTTATATCTATAAATCTGGTTGTTGTATGAATAATTCTACTATTAAAAATATTATCAAAATATTTTTATTTCTTGCATTGCAAAAAATATATTGATAGAAAGGGATTTTTATTTTTATTGTAGAATTATTATAATGTGATTTGTGTCATTGAGATATAGTTTAATTTATCATGTAGCCATGTGGTACATTTTAATTTTTTTTAAATTTTACAAAAAAATAAAATAAAAAATGTTTCTTAATTATATGTTATTATTTAAAGCACATATATTTATTCAGTAAAAAATAAAAAGTCACAAATTCTAGGATTAATAATTGTGCAAATAATCCTTCTATTAAGTATTAATATTTTTTCCATTTATCTTCTCCTAGACTATTTCCTTTAACTTAATTTTTTAATCATTTCGTTTCAATATTCGAGCAAAAATTCTTTTATTATATATTATTTAATTTTTCTTCTATTTTTTTATGAATAAATTATTCAGGCATTTTTTTGAAATAAGATAAGGTATTTTGGAGAATAATTTTAGGCAGCTTTTAGGCGTTAACATCTTTATTAAATTTCATTAATTTAGCTTTTCTAAAATCTAGAGAATTTTGTAGCGTGGTGTACCTAAAGTGAGAAATTTAGTTTCATACAAAAGTCATTTTTTTAAATAAATCTTCTGCTGCAGTGCCCTGAATTGACGAATTACTGTATTTAATAATCACTTTAAAGTTTCTTTACTGAATGAAATATATTTTTGAAATTCCTTTTATTGTTAACATTGCTATTATAAAAGATTTGTTACAAAATTTTTTCCTTGTATCATCTAGAACTTCTAGTTGTTACCTATACTGAAGCCGATAATCCTCTATTTATATTATTGTAGTACAAGGTTTAAGACAGAATTCTACTTATTAATAAATATATTTTATCTCTAGAAATGTGGGAAATAATTGACTGTATTTCTGCAGAACAAATATTTATATCTGAATTTTATCTAAATGAATATCCTCTTTGATTTCTCGGTATAATCTGTAATTAAAACTCATAAAATACTACTCCAGTACTCTTAGCTACAATATGTTTATTACTGATTTAAGATAAAATTTTCTTTTGAATATATATGTTTTAAGATTTTTTTATTGTTACCTGCACTGAAACTGGCAATCCATCCAGCAGCTGTGTACATGGGATTAGTGAGGAAATTAAGAAAAATGTTTCCACTGCTGGCTGTTAAAGTAATGGAAGGCCTACTGTTTCCACTGAAACCTTCACCAGGATGCAAGCGAACCCCGGTTGCACTTTCGCCATCATACACCTGAAGAAACAAGGCAAAATTAAAAATGATACGAAATCACTGTTATTTTCGCTACTTTCAGTAAATACCATCGTACTTCCAAAGGAATAGCAGAGAATTAGAAATGATACGAAATCATTATTATTTTCGCTACTTCTAGAAAAGACATCCCTCATACATAAAGAATATAACGATTTCTGTTTAAATTAAGTTTCACTATATTTCAATTATCTGATTTGAATTGTCGAGTTAGAAGTTTGAAATTGTATTCAAAATAGTTAAAGGTTTGAACCTCAATCTTGGTGAAATAATATGTAAATTAAATTCCAATTTCGGTACAAAAACTATCGATGCTGATCCCAGTTTGTTTGTTTCCTAAATTACAACTTGATACATCAAATACTTGCCTTCAATGAGGACACTGGTATTCCAGCAGAAAAATTACCACAAACACGAAATACTCAATTCTAAATTGAATTTAATCATTATTATGATATTCTATTTTTAATTTTAAATATGAAATCAAATTATTGAGTATTTAAAAATATTTTTTAGTTTTTTTTTTTCAAAAAATGGTTTTGATATATAAATAAGTTGTGGAATTGCAAATATAATCCTTGATTGTTTAAACTAAAGATGGTTTTACACTCAGCCAGTTATAAGACGGCCAGTAGGTAGCGTATGCCTAGAAAGGACTGATATATGTTTGCCACAATTTCATAAGATAGATTCAGGTATTCCATACTTGGCTATAAATTCCCATATTGGCGTCCCTGAATTTTTCTTTTTCACTAAGTGTCATAATTTATGATAAATGATCAATTTTTTCATGCAAAAAAAGCACCCCTACAAATTCTACAAACGTTTGTGTAGTAAGAAAAAAATACAATACAGAGGCATGCTGTTGCCTCGTTGGGGCAAGTACTTGTCATGGACTGAATAACATTTTTCAACCTTTATAAGCATGCGCTGCCTACTGGCGATCTTATAACTGTCCGAGTATAAACTCACGTTTAATAATAGTCTTTGAAATATTTGGTCAAATTATGTTTCAAATAATTTTTTTTAGATTTGTAGTATAAGGCTAAATATTAATTGAATAAACTTTAATCTTAATGAATTAAATTAATTGTTGTAAAAATCACGAATTTTCTGAATAAACTGCTGCACATTAATTCTACGTATTAAATTTACTAATCAGGACAAGTTGCCAGTACAAAACACGCAAATCATGGCTAACTTGGAATTACTGTGATGAAAGTATGCAATAAAGATTTATTATCAAATTAATGATTTATTTTCTTTATATATATATATTTAGAAAAATCATTTCCATAACTGACCTGTATGAAATCATCAGGGGCTACTTCAAATCTATTGAATCTGAGAGACAGTGGTCCGCCTCCTGGTCTCGAAATCCTGTAAGTACATTCCTGATTGGATGGGTAATTCACCACTCCAAAAGCTGGAGAGGAGATGTTTCCGGAGTTAGAATTGAGTTCCACATGGCACCCTGCATAAAAAGGAATGTGATTTTAAGAATTTAATATGAAATAGTAAACTACAGGAACAAAGAAAAACAAGTTTCAAAAATATTCGTAGAAAAATACTAGGCAAATTTCAAGGTTATA
>JAPMOR010111052.1:0-16980 GCA_026543865.1 Argiope aurantia | reverse complement strand
TGATTCCTTAGAATTGTTATTTGTAATTCTATATGTAATTAAAAACAGATGAAATTTGCATTTAATTTCAATAATATGAATTTTTATATTAGAATGTCATATATTTTCCTCATTATTTTATCAGACGGCTATTTGGTTAGCTAAGTCTACTGATTATAATTGATTTTAAATGAATCATTTAGATATTTCATATCCATGATTGCGTTAAAATATCTGCTATTAAAGTATGTGTTGTTTTAATTTTCTAAATCAAGTTTTGTTTATTATGTACATGAATCATTCTCATGGTGGCTATTCTTCTATTTAGGCTATTTTCATGGTGTCATAAAGCGATCGAAAACATAAATATCTGGTACACATGTCTTTTTTATGGTTCACCTGTCATTTATCTTCTAAACAACATATATATTAAATGGAATTCTTCCTTCTTGAACAATGGGAGAAATACAAGAGGACAAATATTTGATGAAAGAAAAATTGTCCGAATTCCAGGGCAAATATGTAATATAATTTTCGAAATGAAGGAGAAATTAGTTAAATAATGTTAATAGTTAAGCTAATAATAAGCTAATTAGTTAAGAAAAAAACTTAAAAATTTCCAAAAGAAACATAGAAAAAAAATCACTTTTAGAAATTATTAAATATTAAACTAGTAATATTAAATAGAATAAATTTTAAATTTTGAGATGGCCCAGCATTTATTGTGATGCAATAATATTTTTGAAGTTGTCACTGAAAAACTTCGAACTCATCCTTTTCATTAATTAGTTGAAATTTGAAAAACATTGCTCTAAGTTGCACATTTTTATCTTCCAAAATATAAATAGACCAAACTCTCTTGCCAGAAGAACGTCAAAAGTCGTACACACCACACATTATTTTTTGACAGAATACGCAAGACTTGTATGTTCTTCCTATAAACTGCCTTAATTCAAAATCGTTATTCACAGAAAGAAATTATTGTCAATTTCAAGTGTCGGCGTTGGAATTAGCTGATCTCCACCACTTTTGAGATCCATTTTTACTATTGCTTTTAATCGTTATCTCAGTATGGTTTAGCTCGCATCCTTTTGCAGAATATTTGAAGAAGAATGCAGTTTAATATTTTATTTCTTCAATCATCAATACCAATGGTAAAATTATAATTAAGTGAAAAAATAATTTATACATTTAAAAACACATCCATGAGTTGTGGGTGCTGCTGTGATTCAAATTTGATCTGTATGTGATGCAGTGAATTTTTTTGTCCATAAAGCTATACGTCTCTTTATTACAATTGCATAAATAATTTTTTTATGAAACGAAATGCATTTTTTGATGTTTCATGTGACCTTTGAAGCTATGAAGTGGTAGGGTTACCTATGACTATGGTGTAAATAGGAGAATTTATTGCAATATCATTTCTTTCATATTTTTCTGTAATACTTTATATTGAATAATCTAGAAGAAAGTTTTTCTCATGTTTTTATCGTAAAACTTATCAGCGACTAGAGTTTTTATTTTCTTTTATATCGTCTGCCTCAAAGAGTTAAGCAGAGATTATTCAAGTTTTAATTCAGTCACATGGAATATATTAAGGTTTATATACCGTTCAAACAAAAATAATAGCGAAACTTTATATTCTAGATTCACTAGCAGGATAAGAGAGGGAAAAATTAATTTGGGATGAGATTCGGTAAAATGCTAATATACATTTAGAATGTTCACCCACGAAAATATCAAAGTGCAATAACGAGTTAATTTCGGGAAAATGACCTTTCTGTATACCTTATATACTAATAATGTGTCACCATCGCCAAGGCATGAATAGTGCAGGGGATAAAGTGTTGACTTAGCATTAGCTTTATAACTAAATTTAAAGGTTTTTGTTTAAAATTTCAAAACTAATTCAAATATTCCTTAATAATAAATTGTAAAAATATTTAAAATTATAAATTATTAAAAAACTATTTACACATTTTTCAAATCCATAATGTTTTTAACGGTAGAGTTCCATAATGTTCCAAATCAAATTTTCAGCATTTTTTTTTACGGTTTTATCTATAAACAGGAAAAAAATGTTTAATTCATTTCATGGATTTTCAAACCAAGAGTCATTTTATTCTTACTTATCATGATTGTGGTAAAAAATTTATGTATTTTATTTTTATTTGAAATTTGACATGAATCGAAAAAGTCGTTTATACTAAATTCCATTTTCATTTTAAAAAACCAAAGTTGGAAATTTAAAAATATATATGTAAAATGTACAACTTGTATTATAAAACACCTAATTATTTTGTTACGTAAGAAGCAATATTATAAAAAGAAATTCATGAAATTATGTATTAAATAGATGTAACTATACAGATAATAAAAAGGAAATATTTATTCTAATAATAAGTAAAATTTTATATTTTATTTGACCCATTAGTAAGCTTGAAGGAATACTAGCAGATTTAGAAGAATATATTTATTTAGTTGCACTTTTAATTAATGTGACTCATTAGTGAAGAGAATATTCTGAAGCCTGCCCCATGTTGCTGCTACAATTAGATTCACTAGCAGGGTAAGAGAGTGAAAAATGAATTGAGATTCGGTATAATGGTAGTATACATTTAGAATGTTCACCAATGAAAATATCAAAGTGCAATAACTAGTTGATTTCGGATAAATGACTTGTCTGTATAGCTTATATACTAATAATGTGTCATCGTCATCAAGGCGTGAATAGTGCAATGGATAGGGTGTTGCTTTAGCATTAGCTTTACAATTATATTTAATGGTTTTTGTTTAAAATTTAATAATTATTCAAATATTCTTTAATAATAAAAAAATATGATTTACCGAAATATTTAAAATTAGAGTTTCAAATTATAAATAATTAAAATATAATATTTACCCATTTTTCAAATCCATAATGTTTTTAATGGTATATTTCATGTTTTTTTAGGTTTTTCCAAATCAAATTTTCTGCATTTTTTTATGGTTTTATTTAAAAATAAGAAAAATATATTTGGTTCATTTCATAGATTTTGAAACTAAGAATATTTTTTTTCAAAAATTGAAGTATATTTTTTTTTAATTTGAAATTCAACATAAACCGAAAAATTCATTTATGCGAAATTACATTTTCATTTAAAAAAACACACACCAAAAGTTGGAAATTTAAAAATATATATGTAAATAATATATATTTAAATTTCTAAGTTTCTAATATATGTGTTTTATAATACTTAAAGTTTTACATACATAAAATATATTTTTTAATACAAGTTCCTGCTAACTTGTATTATAAAACACCTAATTATTTCTTTACACATTGTACCTCCCTATTTCTCATCTAAAGTCAAGTCGATTTGGAGTCGAATTTGTCGGAACCTCTTCAGCCTTAATGAGAGACAAACTGAAGTGAGATGGACAACGACGGAATAAAAAGAAGGTTTGGTTTTGTTATATTAACATCCCGTTTGAAGCAACAATTGGGCTATTTTGGGACGGACCTTGTAATTTTGAACCGCGGTCAGATGACGAGAGCGGCACCTGCGCTGGCACCCCCCTCTCCACACCAGCGGGAGGACGTTTGGTCAGGACGGATTTAACGTGTAACAGACCCCCTTACACGACGGTTCTTCGGTGGAATCGGGTCTCAAATCTGAAACCCTCCAGTTCCAAAGCCAAGACCTTACCACCAGGCCACCGCGGCCTATAAAAAGAAAGGATGAGGCGAGAAAGGAGAAGAAACTTTGGTTTTTGTTCTGTGTGTGATGGCTGGATCCTGAACTCTGGATTTTAAATTTGTTCGGTTTTGAAAACCCCGGAGGATTTTGAACTGTTAACCTTGTTTCTCATTTATGTTTAATGTTAATTGTTGTCTATATCTGTGAATGAATGTCTTGTGTGCTTTTAAAACTGTGTTTTCCTTCTCAAGACATTACAATATGAAATGACCTTGTAAAAGAATCTCATGAAACTATATATTAAATAGATGTAATTATGTAGATACTAAAAATGAAATGATTATTCTAATAAGTAAAATTTTATATTTTATTTAACTCTATTAGTAAGGTTCAAGGAATATATTAGCAGATTTAGAAAAATGTACTTATTCAGTTGTGCTTCTAGTTAATAAGATTCATCACTTCAGAGAAAACTATATAGCCTCCTGTCGAAAATATCAAAGCACAGGAGTTGCCTCAGCATTAGCTTTATAATTACGTTTAATGGTTTTTGTATAAAATTTCAAAAATAATTCAAATAGTCTTTCATAATAAAAAATGTCAGCCAAAATATTTAAAATTATAAGTAATTAAAATATAATACTTACCAATTTTTCAAAGCGGAGGGTGAGAATGTGTCGGCGTTTAGCCGATTCAGCAATTTTATAAAGCTTCTCTTAATTAAATAGAGAAAGTGGAATTGGATCAAGAAATAAGAGAATGAACTTACTATGGGCTAAATTAAGATATATTAATCATGGCTCAAAAAAATATTAATCATGGCTCAAACATATGATTTTGACTTTTTTTCCACTTAGTATTACCATGATTTACCATTATTGATTTCACCTTTTCAAGTACAGGATGCATTATTTTCGCAATTTTATGAATGGTATTTTTCAAACAATTGATTTGTTTCTCTTTATTTTATCAAATAGACTGAGAAAAAAAATTTATGCAATAGTACAGGCTGTTTAAAACATTTATATTAAGATATAATACTATCAATGTCTGCGACTTTTTTTAAAGTTTGTAAAAGTCTCCTAAAGATAAATCTATTACTTACATCTTTAACATGTTATTTTAAAGCTGAATAGGAAAAACAAGCATTAAATAAATCTTTAGCAATATAAGTTAAACATAAATTTAAGACAACAATATGAATTGAAAACAATAAATAAAAATCAAATGTGCAATTTTCAATTTAATACCTTTATTATTTTATACCTTTAAAAATCCGGAGAATGGACAGTTTATAAATTGAATATGAAAGTTATGAAATCAGGATTTAAAAAAAAACAATATAAAAGTAATAAATACAAAAATTTGTTTATAGCCCGTATGATTACTTTTTAAAATATTTTAGATACATTTTGAACTTTTTTAATGCATAATGTTTTTGATTATGCAAATTATACAATTTTGTTGTAAGTGTGAGTAGTGTGTTTCAGACGGATATCACGCAGCATATTCTCCAATCAACTCCTTCTTAGTTCTGAAATGAGTCAACAGATGGCAGTTTGTCTCTGAATGCTGATTGGGTAGTAAAATTTTGGGATTGTGACGTGCACCACTCCATCTAGTTGCTCGTTTGAGTCCGTTATTTCTTGACAGCTGAAATTATTTTGAACCTATTTTCGTTTAATTTTAAATATGATTGTTGTTTGCATTGGAAATATTTCGAATATAATTTCTATTGCTTATATTCATGACGGAAATATGAATGCATATGATTGATTTAAAATAAAAAACAATCTGTTAGCATCCGTTACTTTTGATTACCTTAGTAAAATACGTTTGTAGTTTTTATTGGAAATATTTTGAATGTACTTTCGATTATTTTTAAGCCTAAAAGAAATGTGTTATTATTGTGTGTTCATATTTATATTTTAGTAAAATCCGGCATCAAAAGCCTTAATGATTTAATATTAGCTATTTGAAATATTTTTAGTTATTTATAAATGCAATTTATAAATAAGTGAAATTTGAGAGACTATTATCTTTCAATCATTTACAAATGTAATTATTTTGTTAATTTATGTTTAATATGGATGCAAGAATTGCAAGCTATAAGCAGTTCAAATCTTGAAAAGCTCATCACATATTTCTGTTTTTGTAAGTGTTCTTGTCAGTATAGGATTAGATAATAGTTCTATATTTATTAATAAAAAAACTTCTTATGAAATGTTTCACGTCATTTTTTTCAAATCATTAAGCATGTCAGTTACATTTAGAAAGTTATACTTTATTTACCTGAAACATTTCGCCCATGTATTTTTAGGAAGTTTACATCTAATCTAAACAAATAATAAACATCTAATCTACAATAAATATACACAACTATTTCTATAATTAAAAAAAAGCATTTCATTAACAATTGATGTAAAAGGTGGACAAAAGATTATCCACAGTTATGTAAATAAATTCCATATCAAACTGAAAATTGAATGCATGTGAGATAAATTTAGCTTTATGAGATGGCAACACTCATGGGAGTGAAGTGATGGCGCTTGAGATAAGATTAAACACATGTTTGAAACCATACGTACATGATGGTTTTAACTTAATATTAAACCACACAGGCATAATGTAATCAGCCAGAGTCTTAAGATTTTTAGTTGCCACATACAATTGAAGCAAGCGATTGGTTAAGGTCAACCAGCTTGTGTGAGCAAGTTTTCCAGGGTTTCTTAAAGATAAATCTAGTGAGCAATTTTCACTTGATACAGCGATACACATATCTAATAAATATTTTTGATCTGTACTTTAATCATTTTTGTTTTCCAGAAGAGGAAGGTTATTTTCAATTGACCAGAAGGTTACCATAGCACAGTTTTCCATCTGCTGACCTATTTTGTCTTTAAACTCATTGGTTCTTTCGTTTTACCATTTAAATGACAAAAAAGATGTCGCAATGGTAGCTCATTACAAAGGAACAAACGGATTAACCATTACAAAGGTCATCCTATTTCCTTTTCCATCAAAGAAATCACACCATTATTATATCCAGTGTTTACAATGGTTCCATCATACCCAACAGCAGTATAGTTCAAAAATTTTTTTTTTTTTTTTTTGTTCTCTGTCTTTAAGAAATTTCAGTATACTCTCTGCTATGTCTTTTTCGGTGCAATATTTAGGTGTAACATTTTCTAAAAACTTTGAGTTTGGTTTCTCTATTAGTGAAGCGTGCACTTCTGAAATAATTTTTTATACAACTTACTACCTTTCTTTTCTTGAACAATTCTTATGTCTTTTCTCCCATCGAAAACAATCCTCTATTTTCGGTTATCATAGTATAATGATTGCTTTTAATGAGAACTCTTCGATTTGGTGATCTTGCTATTCTAATTTTCATCCTATCTATTACATAGGTTTTGTCTTCTGTGATTACACTCAAGTTCTGTAAAGCAGCACTAGCTATAGCTGCAGCAGTTCTATCTGATATTCCGATACGGTCAGCAATGGAAGCTACAGATGGCAATTTAATACGCATTTGAGTGCTTCGGTCAGTTTCGAAGGGTCTGGTAGTTTTATCTCTTTTTGTCTATTTGATGGATCTGGTTGGTCTGTCTTTTCTTGTGCGTGCTCTCTTAAAGAACACTGTTGTTCTTCAACTCTATCAATAACCATTTCTGGCACACTAGTATTTTTTGCCCGTTCTTTGTTAAACTTAACTATTCTCTGTAATTGTTTACTTTTTCTTCCTTCTCTCTTCCGCAAAGCGCTTGTGGTAGTTACATCAATGTTACCTATAACCATTTTCCTGTTAGAGCGTTGATCGTTTAGTAGCTCTTGTTCTATAACTGGCACTTTGTTTTCTTTTATGCAAGTGCAAATATTAAAATTCGCACATTTACAGGCATCAGTATCAAATAAACGTTTGGCATTTTCTCTAAATTTTCTGAGGTTGGAATCAAACTTATTTGAACCTCTTCTGTTTTTAGACATTAATAAATTCCTGTTTTTTGCATGATAAGCTTTTATCATTTGTAAAATTCTTTTGCTAGAAATAACGGTAATGGAAACTTAACCATATTTGTTCAATTTTACGAACTAAAGTGTCACATATTTCAGTTACAAAAGGATCCTTCCCTGAAGCAATTTTGAGGTTATGTCTAATATAACAATAGCACTTCATAACATAATCGTAAGTAGGCAGTTCAACTTCAAGCAAATCACTAAATTTCCCAAAAGTAGGGCATTTTGACATTTGTATTGTCTTCACTAACTTAACTTGAGTCATTTTTACTAACTACAAAGTACACAAGCGCATAAATTCATAAATCAGTTAATAACCTACCACAACAGACGGAGCGGAGACTCAAACTCAGCTGAACTCGGCACCAGCTCTGATTTCATCACAAAACGCAGACATAACTCCGCATCCCCTCAATAACTTCTACTTCAGTGATGACTCAGCTTCTGGATGCCATACCAATGTAAGAGTAAAATTGTTTAAATTTTCTATTCATATTATAACGCCTATTTAAAGCTTTTTATTTCCCAATCGAGGCTCGCAAAAAATCTTAAAAACGTTTTAAAAAGTGTGTTTTTATGAAAATTTAACGTCCTTGTGGCACCCCAAGATGTACTGTAAAATTTTTTATAACTTTTATTTATCTTATCTATACCAAAAGACATCTTTTGCACGCTATTCCAAATTAAAAATCAAAAGTTGATTATTTCGTAAAAAAACTTTAAAATGTAGCAAACGTTTCAATTTTATGAAATTTAACACTCTTTCGGCACTTCAAGACATACTCTAATTTTTCACATTATTTATACTTTATTTTATCTACACTAAAAGGCAACTTTTCCGCGCTATTCCCAATTAAAAATCAAAAGTTCGTTTTTTCGTTCCACCCTGATGTAGAAGCTTTATTTGATAATCTACCACTTGTCACTTTTGGTTATACCATAAGAAATTCCAAAATATCACTAAAAATTTTTGGAACTTCTATTTCGAATATTTATTGCTTTCAAAAAATTATGCAATTCCGTTGAAAACAGGGTAAATGTAAACTGTGACACTGCTCTTATTAGATGACGTAAACCAACAAAGATATACAATATGTACAATGCATACAACATATGCTTATAATATATCTTAACAATATGTACGTACTGCAAATGTATGTTGTATGCATTTAATCCGTTTTATATTTTCCATTGGAAATTAACGTCAGTGAAGTTATATTCTACGTTAAACGAAACTAGATGGCGCCACAATTCTTCGCGCTTGTGGCTGCATTGATTAAGAAGTTAAGAAAATTACTCAAAACCTGAAATGCATAATTGGTTTATTTACATACGAAAATTATTATAAAATAAAAAAAACATTCTACAATACTAAAAGAATGAAAAAGGGACGCATTTCATTCTTTTAATTTCTCCGCAGATATTCATTTGCTTACTTTCAAAATGATCGTGACGCTATCTATACTATAAAGAACTAAAAGTACATTTCTTTACCTAAATAAAACATTAAAACAAAACAAAATGAAAGTTTTATGATTATTTTTTATAAAAACATAGAAAACAATCATAACAGATTTAATAAATCGTTTTAAAAAATTAAAAGTTGCAGAAATTATTATTTTGAATTTTGAATGGCAATAACAAAATTATTTATTGGGATAAAAGTCATTAATGATACAATAATTGATTCATAATTTCAAACTGAAAGAGTACTTTTTTGACAAATGTCGGCATATGAGACAAAAAAAAAGTTACTTTTAAAGAACTAAACTATATTTGTTATACCAACCATGCATATAATAATAATGTTTTCCATATATCTTATTTAAACATATTTTTAAAAACCTTTTTAAATGTTATCATATATAAAGAAATAACAGATATTCTATCAAACAGCAGATATCTGATTTCCAGATTCTGATTTTCTACTATTCAGAATTTGCTTTCATGTTATTAAAACAATGTATAATGGAAAGCGTCCAAAAATCTGTATATAATTCTTTTTTGTCTTGATATCACTTTTATGTAATTAGCTGCAAGAAAGCTCTCATATTAATTTGTATGAAATTGGTATTGAAAAGCATATTTCAGGACACAGAAAATTTTGGAATTTTAAATAAATTTTTTTGAACTAGGTGCTAGGATATTTCTCAAAGTTTTGTGTATGCTTTCAATTAGCTCAATTTTTTTGTTGTTGTTGGCCATTTGCATTACAAGTATGATAGCAAGATACAAGTATGAATGGATAAAATATAAGCAATTAATTTGGAATGATTCTTCTTGTTTAATCAATTTCTTTTCTTCCCTTGGTTGGAGGTATTTTTATTATTTGCAATATTTTCAGATTATTCTAAGCAAGAATTTTTTTAATGTTCATTTGGTTGTTTCTCAATTTAAGAATAAAAATGTAATCTTTTTTTTGAAATTAAGAATTTTTATCATGCTGATTAATCACGCCTGACTCATTCCAATGATTTGGGAAACCAGTATAGTTCAAATCTTGAAGTAAAAAAATTAATTCGCTGTTAGTCACAATTCCAATCCTGTTTTTGTGCATGAAAAATTACCCCATATTTTGGTATACTAGAATTCCCACATTGACCGAGCTCTTTAGGGTAAAAATGTCTAATATAATTTCCATAAGCATTTTTATAATCAAATACGATAATATTAGACGAGTTTAAATTCTAAATAAAGTTCAAATGGCATTATTTTCATTATACCGGGTGTATCAAAAATGACTGATGGATTTCAAAATCAATTTTTAAAAAATGAAAGGCGATATAAATGTATCGTTTGAGGTCTTATCAACAAATTCTATCCCACAAAATTGCAAATTTAGTTAACATTGTCACCGATAGATCGCACTGCAAAATAAGAAAAATGAAAACAGATACGAAAATGTTGCAGATACTGTTCTAAAAAAATAAGCAACATTGTTTTCAATGTTATCCCCATTTGCAGAAACAAAGTGGCACAGTTTGGGTCAAAAATGAGTTACGGAATGGCGATTTCAAGTATTTCTTGTTAATTACACCTGTTGAAGTTCACATGCCACATTTCAGTAGTAATGCTAACTAATGGTCGTATTCACCATCAGCTGATGATTAAGCGTTGTTCAGCAGTTTTGACTGAATTTAAATTATACTTTTTACAGTTGCAACTTCTTATTTGGATTTTATCATAAAAAAGGGGCATAAATTACTTTAAATTAATAAAATACACTTCTTTCAGAAATTAAATAGTGAGATAAAACCCCAGGAAAAGCTGGTGTGGCGGATTGGTATGAGCGAGGATAGAACCTGGCACCTTGTGGTTCGCAGCCCAGTAATATGACCGTAATACAAAAGCAATTGCTGGCATTGCGTCGCTGTTAACTGGCTTATAGGCTTCCACCACACTGGCACCACCTGTTGGCTTGATGCGTGATCGTAAAACTAACGTTTGTACATACCAATGATCATTGGTTGATGATCCGTCATTGATAATTGATTGAACGATCCGTTGTTTAGCAGCCGGTTTGGTGAATACGGCCGTAAATTTAGAACGTGGTGGGATAAAATTCCCTGATTTCCCAAGTGTAAGGCTGCAAAAGGTACACATCTATAACACCCCCTTTTTTGTGTGTTAAAATTGAGTTTCAAAATCCACCAGCCATTTTTGGGACACCCGGTGGATTCATTTTAATGTTATTTGATGGTATTAATGTTTCGAAGCTGGGGATATAATGACCGCTAATAGTAAGTCAAACCTTTATATTATAGTTGTTATCAACTTCATGAAATAATCTTAAATTTTGTTTTCCTAAATGAATTCAATATGATCTCAAGTAAAATAATTATTGATTATAATTTGAATGCCTAGTGAAAATTTTTGATTTTTTTTTGTTTGTTTTCTTATAGAAAACATTTATTTGAAATATTGGTTTCTTTTAGTTCATTTACAAATAATTTTGAATAAAAAAAAATTCTTTGAAAGCATTAAAACACAGCAATACCAAATGAGATCCTGATAAAATTTTCAAATTATTCAAATTCAAACGAGTTAACAATAATTTTAGAATAAACGGCAAGAAATTTTTAAAGATCTTTGAATTTTATTTGTTTTGTAATTATATTTCTTTTTTCATAAATTGAAATATGAAAACTAGCTTTATTTGAGTAATTTTCCTTGGTATTCCCTTTTTTTTATAGTAAGTGCACATAAATTGTTCTTATGAATAATTGAAATTAGGAGTTTAAATATGAATTGAAGTTACATGAAAGCAATACAATCTTTTTTGTAAAATAAGGAAAAGCATTCAGATTTATTTTCCGTAGAATAAAAAGCAGTTTTGAAAAATACGATTGTCAAGAGAAAAAAAAAGTGTTGAAGGGCATTTGTTGATGTTTATTTTCCAAGTGAAAATCTATAGTGATTTTCTTTTTGAAACTCATTGAACGGGGCTAAAATATTTTACATCATAGTAAAATGTGTTTAATGATTTAAAATTATAGCAAAAAGAAAACATTACTTAAATAATTATAGGTAATTTGTAAGAAATTACCACGAGTTATACTGGAAATCTAGCTTCAATTCATGTTGTTGTTGTATTGTGGCTTATCCCACCTGGTCGACAGTAACATCAAACCAGGCCCATGAGCCCGAACGCCTTCAAACAATGTAGCACAGCCTCGATTAGGTGCTCATTGTCACCTAATCGACGAGTCATGATAAAAGGGCTTAAAATGCAGCTTCAAGAGGTCAAGGACCCAGAGGCACCAAAGGCTGAAGTCTGACTTCTCATGCTTGCATTGCATTTACCTGAGCATAATGGAATGGCCTTCATGCCTTGGGTGACCCCACCAGAACACTCTCCCGACGTACTTCACCTATTCCGCCCAGGAACACTCCCCTACGGCGATGAGGAGCTTTAGGGGAGAGCTTTAATTTGTTTATGAAGTATACTTTAATTTCATTTTTTTTCCATTCCTATAGAAATATTATTTAAAAATAGATTAACTATATTCACAAAATAAATTCAAGCTAGGAACAATTTTTATTTATAAATATTTTTCATGTAATTTGTAGGGACATTATTATAACAATTTATGAGTGAACATTAACTGTATTAACCCGTCATTGGAGACTGGGGTCAAAATGATTCCACGTTGCTTATTAGCTCTGCTTATTATGTGGTATTTTGTCCTTGAATTCACTCATTTCCTCTGTATCTTCAAGTTGTTCTGTCAGCAGTATGTTGGCAAAAGTCTAAGTATGAACACGTGCGTATAACCGAGTTATTCTTTTTGAAAGTTATGTTGTTATCTTTAGAGTCATTGACTTTATGTCTCTTAAACTACTTTTAATTTGAAAAATGCAAAAAGAATAAAGAAATATTCTTAAAATAATATTTTAAGATATTGTATTCTTGATATTTGTTTGTTAAATTCTGACAATTATCAACATTAGTGCAATTCGGTTATATCTAAACGAAGTAAGTACTTATTGAAAGAGGTTTTTATCATAACATGTTTCCAACATTTAATATTATGACATTTAACATTTCAAATATTAATATTTTTAATATTTATGGTAATTACATGATTTTAAGAATGTATTGTGTTTCCAAAATAAGTTCCAAAGTTGTTTACAAAAGACAAAAAAAGAATAATAATAATTGAGACATTTTGATTTCAGGTCTCTGGTCGCGTCAGAAAATTCCTGTTATGGTGTAATAATGCACCAAGTTGGAGGATTTTGTTTGCGTAAATAAATATTTGTAATAAAAGAAACGATTGCTAAAACTTTTAATTTGCTTGATAAATATACAATTTAATTTATACACACAGATACATTTTGGCTACAAGAAACAACTTAAAACGTATGAAAAAAATGAATAAGAATGCATTAATGATTTGTTTTGTCACAAACCAGACTTTTTTTGAGTTGCATTTAAATGTAAGATGAATGAAAATTTTAATACTTTGTTTTAAATATGAAGCAATAATCTCAGACATAATTTCATTTTGAAAGTTTAGTATACTCTCGAGTATCCGGCTTAATGTGGCAGAAGGGTAGGCCGAGTAACAAAAAATTCGGATAGGCCGGAGTTCTATGACTCATTTCTTCATCCACCACAAACTTTTTATTCCAAAACACAGTGTAATAATACGTATTTCCTCACTTCTTATTAAGTACTACGCCCTCCATTTATTCTCAAGAAATATAGAATGTGAATGGTTTTTCTTACTTTTATTCCACTTCTCCTTGTGCAACACTCCACTTTTAAATTTCTACCCAAATTTTTTACCAATCCCCCTCTGTACTTTTCACAACTCCGAAGTTATATTTTTAACTATTACACCAGAGTCTAGTCCCTGTATAGAGCGTAATTTCACAGTCATACATGCCTCCATATTCACTACAACTTATTTTTCGTTTATCTTCCATTTCAAAATTTTCACTGTGGTACATTTAAAAAAACCTTAAGCATACCCCAAGAACAATTTTCGAATTCTGTATGTACTATGCAATTATAATCAGGGACAGCAGCAACAATTGAGTTCCGTTACACTCTGACGAAACAATGGACAACGAGCAGAACGTTGTGCGTTTCCTGTCACAACTTGTATTTTGCACATGACACACAGGTGGATCGTAGCAAACGCCTTGTCAATGCTATAAATGCGATGCCTTCTTACTTTTCTCATTTAATTATGATGAAAGAAATCTTGTTCGAATAGTGTTAGCCGGATAGTCGCAAACCGGATACTCGAGATTGTACTGTAGTAAAATTATGTACAACTTTATTTTATAAATTTTAATTAAAATATATAACACCGCATTTCTTCCTAGAATATTTAAAAAAATGATTTTGCTAAAATTATTCCTTTACACTATATGTAAACTCACCTACAATAATAATATTTCCAATTTTTGACAATTTAGACTGTGGCAAATATGGTGCAGCAAAGAATTTGATTTGGATTTAAATATCACATTAATATTGAAAATAAGTAAAGCATAAGTAATAAATAAAATATTTGGAATTAAATAAAGCATTATTTAAGCATATACAGCCTTTCAATACTGGAAGAAAATACCATAATTTTTAATTTTTAACAGATAAGCTCAGAAATTATACTAAGCTCAGATAAATAATCACATCTATTTCGTATCATCAATATGACTTTTGTAATTCTATATAAATAAAGATATGAAAGCATGAAAAATAAAAATTAATTTATAATTAAAGTTAATTGGCGAGAAAAATTAAACTTTTAATGATGAACTGATAAGCCTTTTTTTTCAAGATCAAACTGAAGGGGGAAAAAGTAAAAGAAAAAAAATCAAAGAATTACAGCATAAAATAGTCAGAAAATAATTTAAGTAGATTAAAAAAATAATTTAATTGAACAGTTATTGAATTATTCAAAATTAATTCAAAAACGAGGAAATTGGCAGTTACACAAATATTAATTACTGATCAGTGTAAGATTTTAAAAGACTTCTTGAAAAGACTTTAAAAGATATTTTCTTTTATAGTCAACAGATGGCGTAATGGTCTGGCGATAAGATCTTTGCCTCTTGATTAGAGGATAATGGACTGGAATTTGAATTCCACAGAAAATCTGACGAAGGCCATATACATATCAAGTTTGATTTCGAGGTTCGAAAGTCCTCATGCCGATGTACGGTGGAATTTTGAGTATTGAGAGGTCTTTTTATATGTCGTCATCTCTATCTTACAGTCTCCAAATTTCGTTCATCTCCAACATAGCTTCGACATTAGATGTTAGTGAAATTAAACTTTAAATGATAGTTCATATTAAATATGTAATCTTCTTATATTTTAAAAATAAATATTTTCGTAATTGGAAAAATTTTTTACTCCATTTCCAAAAATAGAAAAATAATCGATATGGAATTGAAAAAAAAAAAAAAAAAAAAAAAAAAAACATTGACTTATCGATTTCTGTTAATTTATTAAAAAGTATTCCTAACAAAAAAAAATCAGTGTTGATATTTGATTATGTATTCAGTATTAGATTCTTTACTTATTTAAGTAAAGATAGGTTTTGATTAAAAAGAGGCAGGTATTATATTTGTCGTAAAGATTAAACGACCCATTCCTCAATCCTTTTTTAATCCTAAGTCATTTTTAAATCATATTTTGGATTTAATTGATTTTAAAATTACAATCTTGTTATTGTTTATCGACATTGTACTGCCAGTATAGAAAAATAATCCTAATGGGAAGAATTGTTGTATCGATCTATAAGTACATAAGTGTTCATTAAATAGTTTTCCTAGCATTGTTCATTAAGAAAATTAATGTTGGCATTTGGTAGTATATTTAGTGTTACTTTCTGGATTTGTCAGAGAAAGAAGAGTTCGGTTTTAATAGGAAAGAGGAGGATATTAGCTCTGTTGCTGTGAAGAAACAGCTCTCCTCAATATTAATCTAATTCCCATTCTTTTTCTTCTTTTTTTTTCAAATACTGATGATGTTTGAGTGATTTTATAATTACAGCCTGGTGATTGATCATTGGTGATTTGAAGGATAGCAATAATTTTTATTCATTTGATAAAGATTTGACATTAAAATATTTATGAACTTTCATGATACAGAAGCATTAAACGTGAGGAATACTTAAATTGTACAATTGTAATGGTAAAGAGGCACAATTAAGGGTGTGGTTCTTAAATAGTTTAAATGGTAAAGAGTAGAAAGGTGAAAAAGTATTATGTAGGGACTATTAGAAAAGCCTGTCACTAGTTCATTATTAAACTAAAACTCTGAACACTTATATTAAACAAGATACTGAAAAGGTGAAACTTTTAATTTAATATTAACAACTTCTGTTATTTGGTTTGCCTCTGTGCTTAAAAATATAATGATACATTTTAATCAACTTCTTTCTGTTCAGTTAATATCAATTTTCAGAAAATTTGTTAAAAACTGTAAGCTAAATATGATGATTGTATTCAATGCTTACTTTTCCCGGTATTTCTGCTATCATAACTGAACTAATGCACGAAATTATAGATTGCAACACTAACAAATATGACAGAAAATCTCTTACACCTTTTACATATATTACAACAAAATAAACACTAGGTGAAAAAGAAACGACTGTTACATAAACTGACAATCAGACATAGTGATAGCACATTTGTCAGTTAATATATCACATTCAATACAAAACATTTATCTTTTTCCTATTGGAAATAGTTCATGTGATTGTTGATGATGTAGAGTCACATGAAATCTGCTGGAATTAAAAGGTTTTTCCAGATTGTCTTCCTGTGCATTAGAAAA
>JAPMOR010111050.1:0-92346 GCA_026543865.1 Argiope aurantia | reverse complement strand
GCACATCCCATCTGGATTCTCCTCATACCAACAAGTGGTCTCAATCGCGTATCCTCTGGATCGTCACTATGACAGAATCCTTTCGCAGCTGGGAAAAGTTCCTCTAGTTTCACATCTCACGTTGACAGTGCACGTCCGGGCGCTCCACTTCGCACGTCACGGGTAGTGGTAGGGCGCGAGGGAATCCTACGTCATCCTCTGTTTGAGCAGATGCGCTCCTCACAATGTGGAGTTGGAATCGGAATTAAAAGAACGGCTCCTCTCCCCGCCCTCCTTTCGGGCACAATGGGTGCCAGCTGAGGAGACAGACGCCCACGCGGGGACGCCATTGTGGGTCACGAAGGCCTTCCGTCGTTGGATGGGCGCATATGGTGCGTTTCATGAATCAAAAATAAAGTGTTTATTTAAAACGAAGTTCGGAGCACCCCTTTATTATTACATTGCTTATCTTTTGGGCAACTTTTTTATATGTATGTAGAAATAAATCATTTGATAAAAAAAATACAGTATTGCTTAAGACTTTTTAAAACTTTTTGGAGTTTATATTATTCGTAAAATGTAAAGCAATCTTCCTTAGCTGGCTTAGGAATTTCGCATATAAAAATGTGTTTAACTCCTCATTAAATTCATTTTGAATCTAATTCAAGAAGTAATTGAAAAACATAATTTGAACACATTTAATCTTTTATCTGTTTTGCTTTTTTTCATAGTCTAATTTAATGAAGTGTGCGTTATTTCTGTATCGAATTATTGTTTCTTTGAGCTATTTCATATAAACTTATAAAACTGAAACGTATAATTCGGTGCTGGTATGATAATTAAGGAATTATCTTTGTGTTGGGAAAAGTAATTGAGGCATTATTTGCAAAATACAAAGACTTGTTTATTGCTCCGAAATATATATGTATATATTAAAATTTAATTTCCTAATTTGATCTTAATTTAGCCCATATTAACTTCATTCTAAAATAGTCTTTTATTTCCTGATCAAATTCCATTTTTTTATATTTCATTCTGCACGCACTCTAAAAAACTGATTGTCTCAGTATGTTCTCACGCCTCAAGTGAAGAGATAAAAAAAATCCTTAATGCTTACAACATTCTTTTAAAGACACTTAAAATTCTCTTTCCTAAATCGACATGTCTAAAAGAAATCATTATCCAAATCTTATAATAAAATGATCGAAGGGAAAAAATTTCTCTTCTGCTCTTGTGTCGCGATGTAGACTGACGCATTTTTTTTATGATCGTTTCTTGTATAAATTATGCATCCCGGGAAAAAATAAATCGAAATTATAAATTTTAAAATGTTCCTTCCATTCGATCGTGCATCTGCTAAATATGTTTACAAATATATAAATGAAATGTTGAATTTCCCCGAAGAATATCGTTTTATGTCTGTATAGATATTTTTAACAATCAAAATTAAGAAGTGTCAAAATAATGCACAGTCTTGAATGGTGTCTGAGAGGGGACCATCCGACTGCGAAGAGTAAAATTTCACAACATTCTTATGTGAATTTAAACCTTTCTTCGACTCATTATTCATTACGTATCTCTCATATATGCAACGTCTACAGAAACATATAATAAAACTTTACAAGATAAAACAACACGCTAAATCGGTCACCCACCTGCTATGTTATGTCTGAAGTCGTGATATCCAAAAGGATATCCAGCTAACATCTGTTAACGATTTCCTCAAAGAATTCCCGAAAATTTTCTTTGAGAATCTGTTCGTTAACAACACCGAAGCTCATAAGGAAATAGGTATCTGTAATTCCAAATAAACCCAAGAACAAAAGTCCAAGAAAACTGAAAAATAAATAACTTTTCAACGTTTCGCCAATATAAAAATACAAAACAATATTGAACAAATCACTTAGTTGTCTCTTCTCTTTTAAATTGTAACATTAAACGGAGTTGTCAAATAAACGATCAAGAATAAATTTGTTATTTTTAGGCTTAAAATAGTACTTTTTATTTAATAAGTAATTGTATTTGAATACCAAGTTTTCCTCTATCGGGAACAATTTTCATTTCTAGTTCTAGAATTCCAATTGCCCGTTGAAATGAGGATTATATAGACTGAAATAAATGTTACAAATTAGATATATAGTTACATCAGATGTATGTAATTAAGAGGTTAAATAAATTTAAGGATTAAATTTTAATTCTTTTGTCACAGAATCACCAACTTGCTACACTTGTCAGCAGACAACTGCCACAGAAGTAAAAATGATGTTCGCGACTCTTCGACTTAGATTGCTTGTCAGAAGCAGCACAGTCATATAGTTCGACAATTAATTCATTTAAAAGATAATCTTTTTCTGATTTCTATAAGGTAGTGGATGCTTTGTTTGTCCTCGTTGGGAGTTGCAGTGGAATGAATGTTTTGGCACGAGTATCTGTTAATTTCTAGTCGCCACAATTGATTAATTAGTCAGAGAATTGATTTGTCAAAAAAAAGTCCTCTCGACAACTTGGAAGGCAATAGCAGATTTCATTACATCTGAGTTATTATCTGGCAATATAAATGGATGTTAGAAACAGTCAATTAAGGCGTTGAGAATCACTTTTCAGCTCCTATTTTCTAAGATGCAGTTATCGAAAAATTTTAAACCTCTGACTGCGTAATTTTTTTAATTACTATTTAGATCCGTTAGATCCGATGTTGGAAAATAAGTTCAAATATTTTCCAAACAAATTGAACTGATACTATATGTTCGCCATAATAATAGGATATAATTAAAATCTGTAATCGTTGAAATAAGCATTCTAAACTTCAAAAAACGCAAGCTGCAATAGGAAATGGACTGATTGCCAGCCCGCGGAAATCGCTGGATGCCAGCTGGAAGGTTAAATACAGAAGTTGTTCGTCTTAATGTGACGCTAATTTGGCTAATTGGACATTTTTCTATCTTCAGTATTAAGAAGGTTATAGCGGAATGAAAATTTTACATATCTCACCATTTTCATCCCTTTTGAGCTAGTTGGGCCTTTATGAACTCGTCCGAGGTTTTTACATTTCTTACAGCATATTCCACTTTGGTTAAAATTCAAATAAAAATTATTCTAGTTATGTTGTTCACAAGATAACTAGAGCAATCTTGTTTTATCTATCTTGTTCACAAGATAACATGGGCAAAGCATTAACGCTTATATAATATAAACTTTTGAACGAAGGGAAGATGAACTGAAAAACTGAACTGAAGAAATCTTTTCCTAGTCTTGTCATTAGAACCTTTGCAATAGGTAGTCTTCCTATAGGAATCTACCTTAAAAAAAAGCAGTTCAGGAAGCGAGGTGGCTATATTGGTGCTAATGACATATATTAGTACCAATTTTGACTTTTTTTTTTTTACTGTATCAATCGTCCTTTGAGCTCGTTTGCCATAATAGATGAGACACGTGCATCAAATAAGCGCCTCGTTCGAAAAGAGGTTAATTTTAGCTCGTTGGTTATTGGCACCGACTTTTTCTGGAACTGATCCTCCAAAGTCAAGGTGCAGTGAAGCCTCAAGATTATATCTATTTGTCTCTGCGAGTTTATTTTTCAAAAGTCGATTCGAATGACTTCCCTTGAATCGTTGTCAAAATAGCTCATTTTTATATGCATGATAGCAAACAAAATTACTCTAATTAAACTTGGAATATTTTAATGTAATATAAATCTTCCAATTTTGATTTTATCTATTTTCTGAAAAAAATTGTGAATAATATGTCGTATTTATACTACTAAATATGGTCAATTGAAAAGAAACTAAAGAAATCTGTTATCGCGAATTTCAAGTTGTCATATGAGAACATTATTTCTTTTTAAGATGTGTGGTATCAATCCGACAGAAAAATATGCTCTCATATGACACATATTTCGCAATTACCGACTTTAGAAGAGTGTTGGTTTTTGATCGATCAAAATTGAGTTCTAAAATTTTTTTTCTTGATGTCAGAACTTTTTTTCGTGAAAAGCCGGTTTTAAACAATCATGTAACTATTAGATTGCGTATTCATCTATAATTATATAAACCTTCGATACCTTCTCTCGCTGTTTCGCGGGCATTCCCATTTTCTTCTGTGCTTCTTCGGGCGATAACTTCTTGCGGCTCGGCCTTTTATTGGCCATATAGGAGAATCGGATACATGGCAGATATTCTTCTCAAGTTGTAACTTTTTGTCGGTGATAAGTGCCAAAAGTGACATCTTTTATCATTCTCTAATAACCCTAAGAGCGAAAAATTAATGCCTCGGAAGCGATAAATCGTCAATTTTCTTCCCGTGCATTTTTGAGACTTCGGAAACCCCAAACCAAAACATTCTGTTCTCACATGATAAAAAAAGTTAATACATTAGTTGTTTTCAAATGTGATATCTGTAAGAGAAAAAAATCATGCATATGATTGTTTAGTCTATATATAATTTATAATGCATATATATTGATATGCACAGTTTTTTCTGTCAATAAATTCTGGGGCTTCGATAGTAAGGCCTCGACTTCGTAATCGTAGTAAACAAAGTTTGAAACAAAATTCCATTAGAGAACCGCCATGTAAGTTAATTCGATAGAATTATATATCGTTCTGCTGGTACGGTACAGAAATTTGTAAAAAAAGTGCCAGTTCAGTTATCGCCCTTATCTTCTGACTGCGATTTAAAATTGCGAGATCTATCCCAAAATAGCCCTAGTGTGTTTTAGAATGAGAAGTAAACATAATTAAAGTTCAGGGCATGGTGGTACCACGTGTTTAGTATCAGAATTAAATTAATATAAATCTTGAATATTTTAAAATTATCTTTAAATATCTTATTAATTTATTTACATCATTAAATTTCTTATCGTCCAAGATATGCTAGGGGGCAAAATTTTAAAAATCGAGATCATAAAGTGAGTAAAAAACCGATCAACAAAGTCCTGCACAGAACTGATTTCAAAAATATCATTTAAATGATGTAGTAGAGACAAATTAGCAAATTGATGCATTACCATAATAATGGAATTGACGTAATTTAAAAATGGATGCTTATGAATGCTGAAATGTCTTTCATCTTATCAAAAACAAAACAAAAATGTGATAATTGAACGACATCTATTGTTAGACTATTTAAAATCTGCTTAAACGATTATTAAACGATAAAATATTTTTTTGGGCCGAGTTTGCATGAATTTGCGATACGAAAGAATTTGGAGATAGCGTTGATTATTTACATGGCATCCTTATCTTATGATTTTAAGAAACCTTAATTTAACTCAATAGGATTGAAAATTTTGAAATCGCATGACTTTAAAGTATTCAAGTGCTATAGATAAAAATGACAGATCTTTTGATGTAAAGCATTTGATTTTAACTTTACTATTTTTATTATTTTCACTAACAAAAGTAATTTGCTAAATTTTTAGATATCTGGGAATTGAAGAAACTAATTTTGGAATATTAGTTATAAATGGTGAAAACGTTTAAAGAAAGGCAATATAAAACTTTTAGTATTGTATTTAGCATTGTTAGTGGTAGAATTCCCATTCTGCCTAAAGAATTTTATTAGTGGCATTTTATTAGAATTTTATTAATGCCTAACGCGCATTTAAAGATGACAGAAGGCTCCTTTTCACCCCTTGGTGAGGCTTTACTTGACTGTGGAAGCATCGATAGTATTTTCTTCTCTCCATTTGGGGGGGGGGGCAGGAAGGATTTCAACGTACTTTTCTGACGATTTTGTGCTTAGATATCAGTTACAATAAATATATCTTGTGCACTGTTCAGGAATTTGTTCAGTATCTGAATGTGCCATACCATCTAGGGGAAAAAAGTGTTTACGTATAAACTTATCATTAAACCAGTAAAAAGAATAAAATAGTCCAAAAAATGTTTTGACGTTTAAAGAATACTTTTTTTTTTATTCATATTCATTTTTTTCATTCATTTTTTTTTTATTCCCAAAAAAATTGTGTACATAATATACGTGTGAATATTTGATATGAAACAAACGAACTCCATGTTTTAAAAAGGTTTTTTAATACAAATTTTACTATATTATTATAGTAAGTTATGCTAATAAAGTAATTCAGGCCGAGAAATCATATTTCAAAATTTTAGGATTTTTTTAGGCACGCTTAAAAAATTTGTATCATCCCATTTCTATATGTCGCCATTATAATAGATTCCACATTTTACAAGCCAAAACACGGCACTCACTCAGATTACAATCTAATGATCCCCAAGAAGGATCATGGGGAATATGCCCTGATTTTAATAAAGTAACACCATCTGTTGCATTAAAAGAAAAGTTTGAGAATTATGTAACCGTTACGCATTAAATTAGTAATGAGAAAAGGAATGGTTTGTAACATACTTAAAACTGTTACTTTTTATTAGTTTATCGCTTTGACGTATCCGATTTATTGCTAGATTTTTTTAAAGTAAATATTAAAATTATGATTTATATGCTTCATCTAATTTTAAAAACAATTATTATATACATATAACAGAATTAATACAATTTCTCATTCATTATTTTTACTATAACAATGCGTGAAAACAATATCCAGAAAAATCGGTAGTTATTTCGGCAAAAAGGCGAAAAATAACTGCCTTCAGTTTTTTTTCATTATAAATCCATTTTATTTTTCTCCTCTCAAAAAGTTTATAGAATCAATTTTGTTTCGAGATTAGGAGTTGGGGGTGGGGGAATGAACCAATTTTCATATTCCCTCCGAGCTTTTATTTATCAGTATCAACTTTCTTTTTGTTATAAAAGAAAAGGAAAAAACGTATGAAAGCGCAACCGATGACGTAACTCACCTGCTCGCGCGCGCAGAATCGCTAACTGTTTCGATCGCTATTTGTTTTTACGTGAGTGGCCGATAATGGCGTAGCTATCGGTTGCCTAGCAACCACCTACGTCATCTGACGCTCTAAATATAGTGGAAGGGCCTCCTCCGCAATCGATTGCCCCTTAGAACATTCCAGGCTATTTTGGACTTGCATTCCGTTACCGGACCCTAACTACTACGGACACAAAACATGCGACATCCGGTAAGTTTCTATTTTTATTTCTTTCCATATGTCACTTGGCTTTGACAGCTGAAAAAATCGTCTAGTGTTACTAGCAGTTAGTAGTCTGTAATTGAAATTTTAGTGTTGTCTTGTTTTAAGTCTTGAATTTAGTTAGGATTGTTTACTCCCGATTTTACGCATATGGTGTGCGTCAGTTTTCTTATTTTTGAACTCTGAACTTTAGAACATTTTTGTTCGTGTTACTACTGAAGACTGTATCGGGATGTTTCGTTAGCAGATTTTTTAAACTCTTTTGTGTTTTATTTTTATTTTACTTTTTTGAAAACCATTTCTCATCGACAGTTTAAATAAAATTTGAAAAATTTAATTTTTAAATATTTTATTTGTCAAAAGTATTAGATTAAATGAATTAAAATTTTTGGTCATTAGATCGTCTAAGATCATTTTTATTTTTTATTTTATATGTCAAAAAAAGTTTTTCATGAAGGGATTCCGTTTTGAAAAATTTACTAATGTCTGATTATACGATTAAACATATTCTGTCGATGACTTTATTAAAATGTAGCTTTAGTAGCTTTTTAAATCTCGTTTCGTTTTTATTTAATTTTTAAATATGTTTATTGAAAATGTTTTTAAATTAAATCTCCTGAAGATTTTTTATTAAATTAAAAAGTATATCATCTGAGAAAATTTATTCTATTTGGCTATCTTTATTGATATTTTATTTGATAATCGATTTATTTATAAAGAGCTATTTAATTAAGTAGGATCATGACAATTAACACTTTTTGATTGTTGTTTCCAAAAATTAAATATTTATCAAAGTGTTTCTAACTTTGCCAACAATGACCTCATGACTTCAGCTTACTTTCCCATGTTTTCAGAGTGCTATTTTATGCTCACTTAACTGGCATAATGAAATCAGCATTTTTGACCTTATTCCGGCATGTTATTTTGCGTTTTGTAATGCAACAGCTACTCGATTCTTTTTATTTATTTTACCAAAGGCGTAATTTTCTTATTCCGGAAAAATGCATTGTTGATTTAAGTATGGGTTGTTGACATGCCTGGCCGTTTTTATAACCGTGCTATGGAATCATCCATTATCTTTTTTATTGACACCTTGTCATCTTGCCAACGCCCCGGAGGGACGTAACGCCCCTATTACGAACTCATCTGGTCCATCTTTTTTCCCGCTTTTCTTTCGGAAACGCTCTGACACGAGTTTGTTTTGCTCATTTGATTGTAATCGTTTGATCGAGCGTTTCGAAGTGACGTCATAGCTTGTATGTTTTTATGCTTATGTTGCCTGCTCTACATTTTAGAATTCCCGATGAGCAGTTTTAATACTGCCTTTTGTCGGAATCGTTTTCTTTATTTCCAGTTTTTGATGAAAAATGATGTAAAAACACCGAAGTGTTATATATATTCTAGATTTTCTACCGTCTTTTGTATCTAGTAGAGATTTCCGTTTTATAAAATGTTTTTTTTAGGATTGCTCTATTTATAAACATGTTGTTTCCTTGGTCAAATATTAATAGCAAGAAAAATAAATGACAACACACTTCTAAACTAGTTTTTTTTTAAATTATAGAATTTTCTTAATTGTGAGATTAAATCAAAATTTTTCTTCAGAACTGATTATATTTCAAGACGATAAAAAAAAAATTATTTCTAAATCACATTTGATTCTTCGTAGCTTCTAAAAATAAGTCATAACTTTTCATTTTTAATATCTTAATTATCCGCTAATGATTTTTATTTCACTTTAAAAAAATATTTTTAAAAATTTGAATGCATTCCTTGACTGATAATTCTAAAAATAAGATTAAAAAAATGCGTGAAATGTTAAAATTTGGAGGGGAGAAAAATAGTGTATATATATTAACGTTTTTGACTTTAAAAAGAAGGGATTTTTGTACTTAAGAAATATTTTATAGATTATGTGGCGAAAGTCAAATCTACGTTATGTTGGCAACACAGAAACAGAAAGGCCATTCACCAAAATTGCGTGTAGCGTACGTACTACGTTTCACGCTCTTGGGCCTTTTTATTGATTGGTTCTTCATTCATAGCTTCTACGCGTGGGCGGATGCCGAAAAGGTCGCTTTCTCTGCACGGTGGCGGGGTAGAGGGTGGGCTACTGAGCGACCCTTGCTCTTTATACTTTCACAATATGGGTCTCTTGGAATTCTTTCATCTACTATTTCTAGTATTTTTATCGCTTTCTTAATTTTGATGAGATGGTATCAACTTGCGTCATGAGTGGCTTGTTTATTTAGTGTGTACATGTGTTAAATCTTCGTCTTCCAAGTGGGCAATTAAGATCGTTGAAATCAAAACTCTTATGTCCACGTGATGTAGGTTCAGTTTACAGATCAGATGTTTATTTACTAGATAATGAATGCAAAAATTTCTGTAAAGTTTGGTGTGGAATATATTGATTAGTTTGGCAAATATTTAATTACGTCAGATTCTTGCTTCTACTCCATGATAGTGAAAGTTTGTTTCTAAGTTTTAGGAAGCTACCTGTTTCTAAATATTTACATGATATAGCTATTTTATCGTATTTTAATTGTGTGATTTGTCCAGCTGGAGGATTTGATGCCTTTTTAAACTTATTTTTTTATATACAATTTTTCTTAGCTAGGTTATCGCATTAAACAAACGATTTCCAGACGAAATTTTTAAAAAATGAAATTCTTTTATATTATTGTAAATAGAAGAATAAAGTGTAATCTATAATAAAGTTTGTTTCTTTGCTACAAAATTTGGAAAATTTTAGTCGTTTTAATGCTTGTTTCAAACTAAGTGTTTTTCAAATTCCTTTTGGTTTTAAATAAATATTCACAATTTTGACTTAGTTTATAATTCAAAATGGTACTCTTCTTGATAATATTTTTGAATTATCAATTTGTCCAACTTTAAATAAACTTCTGCTATTAATTAAACAGTATTCAAAAATATTCTTCTTTAAAAATCAATTATATTTCGAATTAATGGTATTTAAGGATACAGCGCCTGGTCTAAAAAATGTGCAGTTCTGTAATTAAAAGAATTTTAATATTTGTATGAAGTTTAGAATTTTAATGGTCGAATTTTTGTCATTTGAAAATATACTTTCGAACTATAGTAGTATAAACTGGACAATATTGGGCTACTCTGTGGATAGTATTTGTAATTGAAAATTTATTTGATTTGCTACCCGTTCAAAAATATTTTTAAATTTTAATTTTGAATCAGTTGAGGAAATTTTCCTAATTTCATGATTTTCACAATATTACCAAATCTTCTTATGAAATTAAAAATTGATTTGATTTTATTTTCTTTTCAAAAAATATTTCAAATTTTTGATTTTGAATCGGTTGATGGAGTTTTCCCTAGTTTTGATTTTCTCAGCATTATCAAATCTTGTGAAATTGAAAATTTGATTTGTTTCGTTTTCAATATTTTTTTTAATTATTCACTTTGTATCATTTGATGAAATTTTCCCAATATTATGATTTTTGCAGTATTGCCAAATCTCCTTATGAAATTGAAAATTCATTTGTTTCGCTTTCAAAAAATATTTTTAATTCTGGATCAGTTGTTGGAATTTTCCCTATTTTATGATTTTCTCAGTATTATCAAATCTTTTTATGAAACCATCCTGACAATTTCGTTTTGCACCTGCTGCTCGTCGCAACGTGATCACTTTTCCCAATGTGGTGCAATATAAATATAATCTTGTGCAGGTGAAACGCTGTCCAGCCAGTTTTTAAACTGCACGAACAGGAGTTAGTTCAGCTGTCGTTGTTGAAGGAAAATATGCGTATGTTTTTATGTAAATAACTTACAATTTTTCGATTCGATTTTGGATTCATATCGTAAACATCTACGTATTTTGGTGAGTTCTGCTACGTATTCTGGTGAGTTTTGAGATGCTATTTTGTAATTTTTTACTTTAAATTCTGGGATTTCAATTTTACAAATCTAGTCTGTATTTTCTTGGAAATATCAATGGGGCTTTAATTAGTTTTATTAATTCGCAATATTAAGTTTCATTTGTTCGTATAAAAATTTTGGCAAATTATAGATTTACCATCAAGGAACATTAGAGACAGCGAGTTCTGGTTTTTCAATGTATCTTAATAATATAAATGTATTAATACTGTCAAAATGGTTTTAATAATCAAATTATATTTAAATTCTCTATTTATGGCTAATATTTTGTTGATTATTTAATATTTTTTATACAATTTTAAAAGCAATATGCCATCTAACAAATCGTGCTTAGTGCCTGCATAAAAAAGATAGTTTCAAAAACTGTAATACTTATTTAAAGCGCATGTATTTCAGTGACTTAGCAGTTCTTATAACATGCACAAAAACAAGTGTATCTTTTAAGATCTGTAATGCCTTGTCACGCACAATATCTGAAAGGTAATGTCTTCAGATTCTCTTGCAAAGACGGGGGGGGGGGGGATAAGTGCATCTCTAAATTCGCGAACCTTGTATGGCCAGGATCGTTGAGGTGGCGAGACTGTAGAGGGTTAAATTACCATTAAGAAGTTAGGCTTAGATTGTTATAATACATTAATACATGAAATTTATTGGGTAATGCCTTGTTATAATTAACATATTTATCTGAAGTTATTATTTTTCATAGATATATCCTTTTTTTAAAACTTTTTTTAAAGAAAAATTAAACCTAAATTTAAACTTTCTATTAAACCTAAATTTAAAAGAAATTATGATTTTTGTGGGTATGGAGTTTATATAAAGACTTAATTCAGATATTTCCCCCCCCCTTCCAAGTATGTTCATATATTACAAGCTAATAATAATAATAATGAAACATAGTAAGGCAAGTTCAAAAAAAAAAATCGTCTATTGAGAATGGAAAAATAAGTTCTTTGGAGTTCGTTATTAGATTACCGTAATTGATAAAAACTCGTTTCCTTATCACGTGCGGGTAGGGGGGGGGGAGAGAGGAACTCAAACAACTTAATTCATGTTCACGTGATACACATTAAATGCACCACTACACACTGAATTTGAAATCCGTTGCATATGAAAAGTGAAGGGGGAAATGTGAAGTCGTAGTTTGAAATCCGGAATAAAATAATAGCATGCTATGGGCAGTTATGTTAATCTCTCTTTCAACATCTCTCCCAACCGCAAAGTGTCTTGTAAAGGCAATAAATGGTTATCAAATGAAAATTATAGCATGCAGTTTTAAACTTATAAGAATTTGTGTCATTTAGTTGATTTAATTTTCTGTCATGAATTTTTACATTAACTTTCACTAATTCCAAATATTTCTTTTTTATCGCGCGTTTTTTTAAAATTTTACTTGAATTTGATTTTTAGCTCAAAAAGTCTACCACTTTAACTAATTTTAAAGTAGTTTAGTCAGATAATAAAAGTAGCTTGTGGCAGAAAGACATTTAAGAAAAATAATTTCCTCTTTCCTTGTAATAACCTTTGACATTAAACCATCTGCATATATATATATATGCTCGCATTTATTGTGTGATGATTTGAGGGAAAACGTGTTGTGTAACAGTTGAAGTTTCTGCGAAAAAAGATGTGAAAGAAAAAAAGAAAAAAAAAACCTAGCAGTTGGCTTTTGTTTTTCCGCCGTCACTTTTGAAGCAAATTTTAGCTTATATCAGATCATTGTTAATTTCGAAAACCTGCTCTCTGCCTTTCAGTGAACATCCCTTTTTGACATTTGTTTTGCAACTTGTGCCCGCAAACCCATTGGGCTTGAATTTAGTTGCAAAAAATAATTTCCGATGCTTTGAATAAGATCTGCACTTTTGTTATTCAAGTTTCGTAATTGCCTGTCGCTGTTTCGAAATTTTGCGATTATCCTTTTTCGTGACATCTCACTTTTGCGGTCTATGTGTTGTACTGGAACTACAATCTCTGGCGTGCAACTCGGCCATATTCGGCTGTTATATCCATTAGCGCTGAGTTCAGACCATATATATGGCAATATGTTAAGTCAATTTATGTATTAACAATAATAGATCAAATCATGGGGATTGATTAGAATAACCAATCATATTTTATCGGTTTAATTCAATCGTATAATGTCTTGTTCAGTATAGAAATTGAATTATAATTTGGTACTTTTGAAAGTTATGGTTACAGTACACTCCCGAGTATCCGGTTCGCGACTATCCGGCTTCTGTACAATCCATTCTAGGTTTTTTTAAATCGTAATTGAGAAAGAGAAGGCGTTGCAGTGGCAACATTGCCAAGACATTAGAAGTAAGCGTCTGATAAGATCTCCTACGTGTCGTATGCAAAATACAAGTTGTGACAGGAAAAGAACAGCGTTCTGCTGGTTGTTCATTGTCATCTATTAAAGACTTTTTTAAAAACTAAAAATTAAGTTTTGACTCTTATGTTAGGGTTTCCTTTTTATATCTGTATAATCATTTATCTGTGAAAAATAAAATCAGCTTGAGACAATTTTCTTAAAAATTAGACCTATGATTTACGTTAATGTTTCATGTTTCTTGCATTTAAATTAGGCATTACAGAATTTGTTAAAATGTGAACAACTAATATCTTTTTACTTTTTTCTAATAAATTCTTGAAACATGCAGTGCAGTATATTCACATATATAAAATAACAGTACAGAGCCTTCTATTGTAACTCGACACGTTAACGGCGCTTCTATGATTCAACGGGCTGCGGCCACATTGACATTCTACGTGGTTTGGGATAAATGGAAGGCTTAGCACTCAATAAGAAGCGAGAAAATACAAAATACGTATTATAACAATGAGTTGTGATATAACAGTTTTGTCTTCTGGTATTGGTTGGCAAATAAATGAGTTCGTAAAACTCCGGCCTATCCAGCTTTTTTTGTTATCCTGCCTGCTTTTCTGCCACATTAGGCCGGATATTGGGGAGTGCTCTATTTGTTTTCATGCAAATTCAAGATTACTGCATCGTAGAATTTCTTTTTAAACCGGCGAACTGATGAGCAACGCTCTGTATCGAAGAATAGCATGTTGAAAACTCTGGCTACTAATTATGAGTCTTTATACTATATGTCAGACACATGCTTGTGTTAATTTGATCGGCATCAGTGTTGCCATATCTTCTTATGTATTTTTAAAACGCTACAATAGTCATTGTCAGTCAAACCAAAATCCGATGATGCCCAAATTAAGTTAGATCCGTCATTTCTGGACGAGGGAGAACTAAAAATTGTAAAAATCATAGCTTATTTATGACGATTTAAATGTTTACACATTTGAATGAAATGGAGGTAGTTCAAATTGCAGTCATAAATTATCATCAAATATGGATACCCTAATTAAAAATGCCATTTATTATTGGTTTGTGTAACATCGGCTTATTTTGATAAATCAAATTTCTAAATAGTTGCTTGAGATAGTTGCAAAGATTTTTCTCAAATGCCATTTTTGAACGACCTTGTTTGGAACCCTGTGCCTTCGCTTGTGTAATTGTACAAACTATCCGCATGGCTTCGCCATGGATGGCCCTGGCGCCCTTAAAAGCTGAGCAATCAATGCAGTCTAGAAAGGCAATCTTCCATGGTGCAATTATTAAAGAATTCCTAATTCTTTGGACAAGTCAGTGACACTGACTGATATCTGCTAATCCCGCAAAAACGTCAACGATTCTTTAATTTGCTAAAAATCCGTTTTTCTCTTCTGCTTGATTAACTGAACGATATTTGTCAAAAAATTGCTTCACATAATCTCCTAAACAGAAGCAAAGCCATCAAGCATTCTGAGCCAAGCGCGCGATCATTACTTAATCATCGTCAGTTTTCAACTTTTCTTTTTGTTGGCTCCGGCAGTTGAAGCGTTTCGCCACGGTTTTGGTCGATGGATAAAGTAAGCCATACGCGCACACACACTTTCGTCCTTCAGTGGCCGCCGAAAGGGACAAAAGAACAAAAACAAAACAAGAAAAAAGGCAAGCAAAACGTCCTTCGGTGCTGCTGCGACTGACTTGAGGGATTATCGTGCCTAACCCGTTCAAACGTAACCCGCGCCGTTTCGGCTGTTATGGCTTTACTTGACTTTCCATTCCGTTACATACAAACCAGTGTCCAATAATGTGCGCTTCTTTTTATTAAGTTTGTTTTGTTGGGCATTCCAGACTCGCTGCTCGTAGTCGGACCGGTCGCGAGGAGGGGAGGCAGAGGGCTGGCGGAAGAAAGTAGTTCCTTCGAAACTAGGTCGCGGAGGAAAGTCGAGCGCGCTGTGGCCGAAATGCTTTTGCCAGTGGTCCTCATTTTGCCTCTGGTGTTGGCTGGAGAAAGTGATTCGTTCGGAACAACCCGAGGGATAGACAGGCTTGCGGAAGACAGGTGAGGATTTATACCTTTCAGTTTCTCCCCTTTCGCTCTACGGCAGATTGTTGACAATTGTGATTTAAGAAGATACGCGATTTTCCGACAGCTCTTCTGAAGTTTCGGTAAGAAGGATTCTTTTTTTTTAAGTGTTGTGGTGTATTTACAATAGCTTTAATGAAGTGTCGGTGCTTTTATCGTGATTTCCATCGAAGTGTGCGGAAATGTGAATTTGATAAATCTGCTGTAATGTTTAAGATCATTTTTCGCATCGTTGATTTGTTTTACGCCTTACATTGTCTTTATTTTTATAGAGATGAACATGTGCTCAAGTGAGATTATAGGATTATCAAAGTGTTTCTTCGAGACTGAGTGATGTGTTTGAAATGGATGTTTTTAATGATTAATCTAATTCGGTCGGTCAAGATTTTCTTGTATTTTATCTTATAAGAATTTTTATGTTGTCTCCATTCAGTCGTATTCTTTGCTTTTACGTGAATATATTTTAAATGATTATGTATTCGAACGACTGCTTTTGTTCCATTTGTTTTCTAATATTTCCTCTGATCTGAAAGGTGCTAATCTGGTGTGTAATCAAATATTGCAATATTATCGAAATTGCGGAAATTTTCATGCTTTGGTATTAGTTTTATTCAAGCATTCCGGACATTTGAATGATTCTATATATTTCTGAACGAGGATTAATCGATTATTAACCGTTATCGGACGCTAGATATTTATGCATGATGTAGCTGACATAACACTATTGTCAAATGAGAAGTGATTTTTGACCGTTAAAGGTTAGCTGCTAAAATCCGATTACTGAATCTATTAGTATGCTGAGATTTTTTGGAGTTTTAAAGGAATGGTAATATGAAGGCTGCTTTTTATTTCGGACATTTAAAGCAGCTCTATATAACTGATTCTATTACTAGATATTGACTAGTGGCCAATCAAATATATTTATTTTCGTTTCGAATCTTGTTTCTTGTCGAACAATATTATCAGTAAAGGAATTATTATCCGATAATTGGTTACACAACTGAAAATTTCAAATGTATTATTATAATTTTTTACTGTTTTTATCTTTAATAATTTTGTTTCTTTATAAAACTATTTCGAATGTCAAGCAACGCTTAGCTTTCCTTTATAGAAATCGTTTTTCGAAATATTGAGAATTTTTTAAAAATCTTAATTATACATATAATGAAATATATATCGGTAATGTTACTTTTTCTTTTAAGTGCAAGGTACTTTTCTAATTCTTCTGAAATTACTACCAGATAATGCAATTCCTAAACGAGATAAATTCTTATCTATGATAACGGATCCCCCCCCCTTCTTTTCCCCACTTGCACTGTTCAGATTTGGAATTTTTTTTAAAAATTTCATGTCTTATTTTGTTCGGTATTGTTTATCACCCTCTCTTATTATCCATGATGTTTGGAATTACCATCTGATTTCCATTCACGTGCAACTAACTATTCATGTGATAAGTTTCGTTTTTTTTTTCTGCGTTCGTGAACCAGTTATCTGTTACGATGACTTTACCTAGCATATTGTTGAAAATCATTACTACAAATATGTATGAGCAATGGATATGTTGCTTGTAATTTGAGGGCGAAAGGTAAAGTTTCTTTTTAAAGATTGTCATATAATACTCCATTTAATTTAATGATCATTAAGGCAATGTTTTGATTATCATCGTTAAATTTCAGATTGTTTCTTAATAGTGTTGAAAAGTAACTTTATGTTGTGTATTTCTTGTTTTGAATTAATAATCTGCATATTATATTTTATGGTTTTCCTTTTTTTTTTTTTTTTTTTTTTTCCGAATGTTTGTGAAGATCGAATCTTGGATTATTTCTGTATGTAAACCAATTTAACATTCAGTCTTGTTCTCGTATTGCAATGGTTTATCGTTCTCTTGATTTCGCAGACGATTTTTTTCCTGTTGAAGTTATTAATTGCTGAGTTCTATTTAGATTATTCCGGGTTATTTTGAATAATATACTTTTGATATTTGGTAAATGCTTTTTTTGTGTGTGTGTGTGTCAATTAGAGACTACTAAAAGTAACAATCGCAGAAAATATGAAATGTTGTATATATTACCGTTAAAATTTGTGTATCGGTTATTTTATAGAATTTGTAGTTATTTCATAAAATGACAGATTGTGTGTTCTAGGAAATAGTAAATTCATTTAACAATAACATATGTTTAGTCCGTATTCAAATTTATAAAATTATATGCATTTTATTTTTAATATTGAATTATTTTAATACATTAGGATAATTAATAAGGAATACTTCAACGAATTTTTTATTGAATGTAAATTTATAAAACTCATCGAAATGATTCCTTGGTGTTGAAAAGCAGAAATTTTAATCTTATTTCCAAGTAATTTTATTAAAATATAATTCATTTCCGACATATTTATTATTTTATTACATTAATTGATCAAATTTTTTTTTGTTTCATTCGTTTCTTTTTTTTTTCTCTCGTTTTATTCAATTTAATGCGTTTGTTGAATCCAATTCGTTTAATACAATTTTTTGAAACATTATATTATACCAAACACACTTAAATTTTAATTTTCCGGTACCATAATTTATGCATTAAAAATATAAAATGACACACTTACGAAATGCAAGTGTCAGCTCTAATTTAACATAATTAATGTTTATCATTTAGCATCAATATTGCTCAAGTCGGTTCTTCTAAGTCAGTAAAGAGTGCGGCTCGGTGTATTACGTCATCCCGATTTTTAGTTACGTTTTATTTTTATGCGCGTGCATTTCACACGAATGAGTGATCTAGTTCGTGCGTGAGCATTTGTTTTGTTTTAATGTCTCAGTGTCTGAATATTTTAGGAAAGTAGAAATCACGCTCATGGCCGACATATGTGATGAAAGTCCGTCGGATAACAATATTTAAACATTTCAAAAATTATTTATTTATTCAAATTGAATATTTATTTTTTTAACTTGAATGTGGTAATGTTTGCATTGAGTTTCTTTCTAAACATTGTAATAGAAATGTATGTAAAACAACGAAGTCAGTTCATAGTTATAGTCAGTTCATCATTTTAATTGTACCAAATCAATTTAATTTTTAATTATATCCACGCTTGGAAATGTAAATAACCTTCATCGTAATTTCTCTTGTTTATATTAAATTTTTATTTTGAAAAACAATATTGGACGTCATAGCACAGCCTATGTCAACGTGACGTCTTAAAGAGCATGCGCAGTTACCTTAACATAACTGAACATTAGTTTGGTAATATTTAAAATACTAATAATTGGCATAATTTAACGTAATATTGAATAGTTTATCTATTTTTAAATTTAATTTAATATTTTTAATCATAATTTTTCTTGTATAGTAATTCTTATATTAAGATATATGCGTATTAAATATAAAAAAATAATTTTTATTGCTCTCTATATAAAATGACAACATCCACTTATGAATGTATGCTATATCCAGCGCCCTTTTAAAATTTGATGAATTCAATTTTCATTTAATACGGCAAACGTTGATGTTGAAAAACCCAACTATAAACTATTTCTACATGTATAGAATAGCAAGAGAATAATTAATACGCTGTTTCAGCAAATAAATATATCTAAACCGGAACTCGCATGCTTGGAAATGTAAACAACCTTCATCGTCATTTCTCTTGTTTATATTAAATTTTTATTTTGATGGCTTAATTCCTTAATGCAGATTGAAATGTTTTTACATCCGTCTTATTTTTAATTTAGCTTACTAAATAAATTCCTAAATCATCTGCTAATTAACATTCGATTCCTTTACCAAATGTTCCGAAATACCTACAGCACGTGGTAACCAAAGTAGGTTATATAAACCAAGTCCACTGATGGTTGATCGGATAGATAAATAAATAATCTACAAATTTGAGGAAAATAACGTTTTAATCCTTTGTTTACGCCACGGAGGAAATCATATCTAATACTTTCTCTACATTTCCCAAAGGGGAAATTACCAAACCATGCATGTTCTGAATTCGAATGCGAATCGGGACCGTGTCGATGCTGAAAAACATGCGTACCCAGCAGGTTAGCTTTTCACCTGAAGTAAATGATGCCACCTGATGCTGTGTCAGATGCGGGTGTGTAACGGCATTAGATTTGTTCTTTATTCCCTTTTATTGATTCCTTATTTACTACTACTCTGCGGAACATTCAACGCACTTCTTCGAAACTTTTGCGCATTATAATTGTTATGTAGGCAACTAGGATATATATTTTTTTTTTCTGGTGAAAATTTGCAAGTAGAATCATTGTTTAGCTGCAGAAGAGTTTGAAGAAAGTTCTCTAGGTGTACTTGGAATTTGAATAGTTGTTTGAATCAAATTTTTTTCTGTATGGGTAAAATAAAGGCTTATACTGTTCATTTCAGTATCCTGAGACGACCACTTTTTGACGATGCTATTTCACTAAGGGATGAAACGCGAAAAGATGTGCGCATTTCCGGAATTAACTTTATTGCTATATGCGAACATCTTCTTTCATCGTTCCTCTCACCCATATTTTGTCAAATTAAACCCAACCTAACGCATGCGCAAAAGCGCAGAGGATTTTAGAATCCGTTGACAAACAATATATTAGGTGTTTGCATGTATTTTAATCAGCGACATCTATTAGTAAACATGCGAAGTATCTATATAAACAGCAATGGTTTTGTATTTTATCAATTTATTATTATTTTATTGTTATCATTTTGAAAGTTTTCCATTTAGTGTTATTAAGTTATTCGGTGCACCAAGACCACTATCATGGAACGCTCCAAATTAAATTTTCGACCTTCATTGCTTTTTTTTTATTTGAAAAAATCTGCTGCCAAAGTTCATCAGACACTTTTAGAAACTTCTTGGTGATGTTGCTCCGTCCTATCCCTAGATGTTTCCTTAGATTTAAGCTCATCTTATATCATCACTGGTATAACTAGCATTAGAAAAGATATACTATGTAAATATTAATATTGATTGCATTATATTATAAATATCTCATTTTGGTTGGACTTGTTTTAATTTATACATTAATATATTACTCTTGAGCATAGTTACAAATGGGGACACTAAATCCACAAAATGGTAACTAACCTTCTTCACCCAATTGATGCGAAACTATTACTATTGGATTAATTTTAATGAAATTGATATGTTTGTAAGTTTTTATACCGTGAAATAAAAAAAATCAAGTTATACCAATCTTTGTGACCCCATTCTTAGGTTATTCCTAAGATTTATTAAAAAAATATTTATTAAATCATAATATAATGTTTTTATTCAGTGTAATGTACTTTTATGTAGGTAAATGATTTGCTTGACTGTCGTATTTAAATTTTAATTATAGTTCACCATTTTATATGTAATAAAACGATTTTCTATGCCTTTCTATCAAGAAAGGCAAATTTCTGGTGCAAAAATATAGACAGAAGTCAAGTAATTAATATAATTTGGTCAGAAGTTGGACAAATATCTAACATCTGCTTAATTAGAACGAATGAATAAGATGTTTAAATGTAATGAAATATTGGGGGGGGAAAGAATGCTCAATATCTATAATTTATTTAGATTTTGTTTATAAAAGTATCATGCACTTTATAATCTTATTAGCTGCCCTATTTCCTGTTTGTTTTTTTAAGTGTGAAGTTATTAATCATTTAAATAATCTTATGAGATTATCTGAGATAGTAATAGCTAACAGATTCCTCCTCTTTTGCGTATTTAAATATTTTTCATCATTATTTTTTTTCAAAGTGTGTTTTGAACCTTATTGCAGAGTTTCTCATTCAGAGTAGGGCAATCGCGAGTTCAAGTTCCTCTTCCGCCATTATCTACACCATGCACTGGTGGGATATTCATTTAATTGTCAGAATCCAGCTTCCTCCCACCGTGGTATGGAGGTATAGTTCCCGGTTGAGGAATTATACTTTTCTCGCACCGGTTATAACATTAAAACCCATTTCACAAGGTTCTTTGTTTATTTTACTGACAGTTTGTGGGAAGCTCCCGATCGACGTTCATAGGCCAGAATGGTCCTACAGTAGGTCCGATGGCGAATTTACGACCATATTTGTAAAGGCAACAGGCCGACGGAACGGGGATATAGCATGGTCTCAAATAGTTGCAACTGGGTTTTGAGCTTTTTTCAATCATGCTTGTGGTACTGGTAGAAATACCATGCACAGAAATCAATAATTGACCATATAAATGTAAAATTGTATTCAATCATAGATATTTTGTACTTTTTCTAATGTTTTTCATATTCTTTCAGTAAAAAGTAATTTATTTTTCTCTTTTCAGTCTGACCGATCAGAAGAAGCAACGCCAGAGCGGCTTCGGCAGCGGCTGGAGATGGGGGGCAACAAAGACGGGAGCCAGTTGGCCGATGGGCAGCGGTTCGCAGTCCTCAGTTATGAGCAGGTGAGCAAGCTGGACGCGGTCATGGAAGAAGTGATGCCAATCCATGGGCGGGGAAACTTCCCAACCCTGGAGGTGCGATTGAAGGATCTCGTCCGAGTAGTCCGGGGAAAACTGGAAAGCGAACAGTCCGTTCAAGTCCGAGATATCCGGCTCAACGGGGGTGCAGCGAGTCATGTTCTGGCCCCAGAAGCGTCGACTTATAACGACCTTGATCTCATCTTTGCGGTGGACCTCTCGAACCAGCGCAATTTCGATAGGGTAAAGACTGCTGTTCTGGACTCCTTGCTGGACTTCCTGCCGGAAGGAGTGGTCAAGAAGCGTATCAGCACTTGCAGTCTGAAAGAAGCCTACGTCCACAAAATGGTCAAGGTCAGTATCTCTATGTAATATTTTGTTGATCTGATAAAATTGATTAGTATCAAGCTATGATTTAAATCTAGGTGCTAGGCAGAGGTTTTTGACTACAAAGGACTTGGGGTCGAAATAAAAATTGTTTTTCCCCCAAGAACTTTCATTTTGGGAAAACTATTAATATTACCATTTTTTAACGAATAACCTAAAATCAAACCCTTATACTGCATGTCTTTGTATTACATTAAGTAATGAGAACATGAAAGATTTGTAAAAGTAATTTCAGTGTGTTTGAGATTCGTTTTATGTAACAACTTATGGTGACAGGAAAGTTGCACAACATTCGGCCATTCTCTTATCTTGTTAGAAATTGCTTTACTACCTGTAACTGCACATTAGTGGCAGCTAACTTCAAGACAAAAAAATAATGTGCTAATATTTTTTTTAATTCTGGCTTAAGACCAAGATATTAGAAAATGTTTGAAAGAATAATTTAAAATATCTTTTGCTGTTAGCTCCCTTAAATGAGAAAAAAAAATTGATTATGAAATAAATGATTGAAATTTTTTCGAGATTTACATGCTGATTGATAAATTTTCATCTTTAATTGCTATTTAAAATCTCTACTAATTACTAATTTTTGTAGCCTTAATTTGTTTCTGTACCATATTTTAAACTTTTATTAAAAATTTCATCATTTTATTTGCAGGTGACGAACGGCGATCGGTGGAGTTTGATCAGCTTGAGCAACAACCGAGGCCGAAATATCGAGTTGAAATTCGTCGACACGATGCGTCGACAGTTCGAATTCAGCGTCGACTCTTTCCAAATCATCCTCGACTCCCTACTTCTCTTCTATGGCTGCTCCCAAATGGCCATGAGTGAGAACTTTTACCCCACTGTAGTAGCAGAATCTGTTTATGGAGACTTCCAAGAAGCACTCTACCACTTGCACAAAAAGCTAATAGCTACCCGAAACCCTGAAGAAATCCGTGGGGGTGGTCTGCTCAAGTATTGCAACCTTCTGGTGAGGGATTACAAGCCTGCCAGGCCAGAGAAGATAAAGCACCTGGAGAGGTATATGTGCTCGCGGTTCTTTATCGACTTTGGCGACATCAACCAGCAAAGAGCCAAACTCGAGAGTTACCTGGCCAACCATTTCATGGGTGAGGAACAGAACAAATACGAATACCTCTTGGTCCTACATCGTGTGGTCGACGAGAGCACGGTATGTTTAATGGGCCACGAACGCCGGCAGTCGCTGGCGCTGATAGAAGAACTAGCGTGTCGCACCTACTACTTCGAACATCAAGCAAAAGACTTGTTCCAGCCTCATCCGCACATTGTCTTCGGTGGTGGATTCTTCTTCACTCCCTACGCACCTTACCCATGCTCCTGCTCATGGATGCCTTGCACATGACCAAGTTGCGGTTCACGCTCTCCGTGCCAACTATCCGGGACATTTTAAAACCTTTTTTGTTTTCTTCTGCTGAAGCGCTAAGGAAGATATTGTAAAAAAAAATAACAAAAACCAACAAAAAAAGAAACACACAAAAAAAACGAAAAATCTCTTCCCGGTTTGTGTTCCGTCGTGATTTATTTTTTATTTCCTAAGTTGTTGTATTTAATTTTTTTCCCTTTCTTTCTTACACTCGGTCCGGGCGGCACCTTCTTATACAATGCATTCTGCGACTCTCTATATTAAAATAAATGAAATCTTATATGCAAAGTCGGACGCCGTGTAAAAAAAACAAAAAAAAAACCGAAATCTTATATCCGAAGTCGGACGCCGTGCTTACTCAAAACTAGATAAATCAGCTCGCCGCCATGGAGGTGGGGATCAAAGAATGATATCCATCTAAGCATCTTCTGGATCGTGGAATTGATTATATGATGGTTTATTTTTTTTAAAAACACTCAACTCTGGAAATGTCATCCTCACAAACGAAAGGTTCCACGACCACTTGTGAATTTCCGTCCTGGCGGCTTGTGAACGAAACTTTATCTGCGCACAATTGTCATCTGTGTAAAGGAGGGGGCTCTAGATTACCCAGCTACTTCTTGTTCTATTCTGTTTGAAGTTGCACGAAAAAAACCTCTCGAGTATCATCAATGCCAGTTTTTCCGGCAAGAATGAAATGGAGCACCCCAAATCCTTTCTCTGAAGAAAATAGACATACGTTTACTGCAAATATGTTCTAAAATCGCTTCGTGTGTGTAAATCCAGTTCTCTACCCCAACTCAGTAGCGTCTGACGGGCCAATTCTTTTTTGATTTGTCTAGTGTCAAATGGACTCACTGTCTAGTCACACTTCTAGATCTGTTACTGTGGCGTTGGAGAGTCGCTATAAGGACCGCGTCAAAAACCGGGCACGAAGCTTTAGAATTTGATTTTGTAGTGTCAACGAAAATGTCTTGACTTAACATTTTGGATAAAATGTTACAAAAAAAAATGAATGTGTTAAATTATATTTGGAATTCTTTTTTGAATTTAGTGTCTGTGATTATATTGTGTATTGCTTAGGATAGTATAGCATGAATTTATGTTAAGGAATTTGTTTTTTTTTTATGTATATACTAGCGTTTGTGTTGGTATGCTACCCTTTATACTACTTTCTTCGAGTTTTTTTATGTAATATAGTATGTTCCAATTTAGTAATCCGAAGTTATATAATAATTGGTGCTAGTTAGCTAAATTATTTTTGAAATTTAATGTTGGGTCTTTAATTTTATAAAACGATTTAAGACACTCTTTATTTTTGTTAGTAATTAGATCCGGGTAACTCTTCATCTAGGCCTGCCAATATGTACATGACCTTTAGGAAGAATACCTGAAAATATCTCAGTGTATTGTAAATGTGCATTTGTAATAACTCTAACACCAATCCCAGGAAATGCCAAACGACTTTGAAAGAAAGAGTTAAAGAAAAGTACCCGGTTACAAGCGGCCTTAAGCGTTCAAAACTTTTTATTTTTCGTTATTCAGTGTTCTATTTCATTCATTTTTCCAAAAGTGATTGTATCTTTACTGACCTTGCCTTAACCAATCGTTCGCTAAGGCCTCTCACCAAGTGACCCTCAACTGGTAACGATTTAGAACTAATCATCAGCAGGTTAAAATTGATACTCATTTTGCATCAATTCTTGATGGCCATTTTTGATTTTTTTTTAGATTGATGGCCACGGGGCATAATATCATAGTACTCCACATTAAAACATCGAAGCGACATGCTTCTCAGTTTAAAGTCTGCATATCATGAGATGGACGGGCCAATACGATAGTTATCGTTATTATATTTAAAAGAAAAATGGGAGAAATCCACCCCTCTTTTTGTTTTCAATCGAAACTTCTAACGTAGCCGGGAGGGTCACCCAGACGGGGGTATGTGACACGATTTGTTTCCCCTGTAGGTTTAAAAAACATCGGGGTAAGAACAGATGTGATAAGTCCAAAATGCAAACATTCCTTATAAAGAAAAATTATTCACTTAACCTTTTTTTGATGTAAATACTGTTTGTAAAGAAAAGAGTATAATTGAAATGTTGAATTAGAGAGAAATAAAGTATTCAAACTCTCCAGTGTCTGTTTTTGTTCTTTTATTTAGTTCATTTTATGAATTGCAAGTTAATACATTTTATATTGTAAGAAGTAGATATCAACCACATATTGCAAAACATACGAAATTTTTGAAATAACTATTGGAATCACTAGCTTCATATCGTCACTTTGTGACAACATACAACAATGGCATACAACATTTTGAGAACATATATAGTAAATTTAGTTTGTATAGCAAGATTATAACTGGTAGCTTACTACCTATACTTACTTCTTCTGCCTATATTGTAGTTTGAATAGCAAATTTAAGGTTATAAATCAATAAAATCTTTTGACATATGACATTTTGATATAACATTTGCTTTCCTTATAAAGGAATAATGTGTAAAATCTCAGACTATAGATCTCTCAGACTATAGATCTTCATATCACTGACAAATACCAAATCGTTAATATTTATATTTACATATTAAATTATTTATAAATTAAATTTTAATACTTATTTATTATTGAAATATAAATTTTAATAATTATTATTTTAAAATTATTAATTACTGAATATATTTATACAAATATTTTGTTCTTTGACACCTGGCGACTTGGTAACCTTTGATATGAAAGATATATCGGCTGGTGGGTTTCAACCAGATGTAACTATGAATGACATTTTACATTCTGAGCAACAGTATGCTTTTCCATTCAAAGTTAGTTATATAAAAAAAATTAATAAAAGAAAAATTGTCGTGCATATAAATTAGCAAACACATTCTCAAATTTTTCAGCATTTAACATATAACTACCTACCTTTATTACATTTTAGCTAGAATTGTATGATCGATTTCTCTTATTTGTGAAAGTATTATGATTCAAATTTTTTTCTATTATTTAAATGTAGATTAAAAATTCGTAATCATAAATTCTGGGTGACAAAAAAACTTAAATATGTAGAGAGATTATTACTAATTTACCGCCTACATTTTATTAAATCTTGATTCCGAAATCGGAGCGCCATCTGGTGATGAATTTTGGAAAATAATTGATCGGGATTTTTTCTACTTATAATGGAAGACTGAAATTGTTTTAATAATTATGCTTAAATGATTGTATGGAAATTATTTTATCAAATTTCATGGTGGAAGCAAAAAACTCCAAAAACACAAAACATTTAAATTAACATAGTAAAATTTAATCAATGAATTTGATATGAAAAATATTTTTAAAAATATATGTTTAATGTTAATTTAAATGCATGTACATTAAATTATATTCAATTTAGCCAAATTCCTTTTTTTTTATTAGCGTCTCACTTCCTCCTTTTCTCATATTTTTAATAAGTTTTTATCTGCAATTTTGCACTTGCTTTTTAAAAAATTTTCATAGTATTGCTTGATATTAATAATAATGAAGAAATTGCTCCATTTTTGTTTATTCAATGAATAATATAACTTGTATTCTATTTTACACATTCAGCTTGCTCTACGTCTACAGTTTTCACTGTTAAGAAAATAAATTCGTTGATTGAAAAAAAATTAACTAAACAATGTATTTCATATTTAACTCTGGAGAAGAACTGGAGACTGTCATTATATTTTCTCTTGATTAGAGAGCCAAAATGTTACCACATTGTAACTAGCGGTTGTGGTCTCCCCAAAATTTTCTCGCTTACTCTAATAAAGTTATCCCATAGAACGTCTTGAATGATATTGGCATACAATAGTTACGCAATATTAACTTTTTGCGTGAATTTAGTATTGTTACTGAATCTATCGTATGATCTTTGCGAAGTTTTTTGGCGATAAATCCCTGACATGCTTTAATAGTATCCGGAAATTGGATTTGTGTTTTTCCCAAACGACTGAAACAACTTCATACAAAACTAACTACACTTAGTCACTAAATCTCGTATCAAATTTGATCCATTTAAGCAATTGCAATTGAGTGAACTCGTTTTCATGTTTCTAAAAGCATAACGACATCGCTGGATTCGGCTGAACATTTTATAGATGTTGAATCTCTGTATTAAATTTTATATATCTTGTTTTCTTTGTTTTGTTATCTCGTTAAATTATGTTCAAACAGCTGGACGGATGGATATTCTCTGGGCGGATTTTGCACAAAATTTGATGGAAATCTACAAATATGGTGTTAAGACCGTATTCCAAATTTCATCTTTCTAGATCAAGGCATTTTTTGAGAGATCTTTGTCACAGATAGAGAGATTTTCCAAAAATGAATTTTTGGAACTCGGGGAAATTACTATTAAAACGGTGAGATTTGTCAAAATTTCAAGTTCGAATTTTTGATGATTATTATAATTCCTCTATACTACGTCTATGAGAAAATAGAAAAGGTTTAAACTATTTTAGCAAATTATCTTATTAATAATTAGCCGCCTTTGGCGACCAGCCAGTTCGCCAATCTTAATGCTAATTAAAACTTTCAATTAAATGTTTTATGCAATTTTTCTTTCACATTCTTCATCAAGCCTCAAATTTTGATAGTCATATAATTCACTTATACTGTTATAAAGACCTTACGGAATAATGTGCTAAGTATCTCTATTTTTCTGCCCGTTCCCGTAAAATTTCCACTTTAAATTAAAGTTGAAATGATTAAACTGCAATTAATATAAAAAAATTTTTTTAATGAAACCAATTTTTTTTTAAATATGAGTTTTAGTCTTACGTACACTACAGAATAATTTTCATAATTTATGTAATATCCCAAGAATTATTGAACAAAAATTTCACAAATTCGTCATAATATTCAGTTTTCGTGTTTACTTTCGGAAGCATTTCAATGAAGTGATTAGCAATATTTTATTTAATTTTTCAGTCTATAAATATACTTCAAGAAATTATGAAATCGAAATTTTCTACAGTCCTTTGGTCATAAGACTGCAAAATCAACTTTTAAATAAATAAATGAACGTTTCTCTCTTCTGCTATCAAATCTGATCAATTTATGAAGTTTTGAATGGATTAGTTTAGAACAATCGACATTTTCTTCACATTCGATCAATAAGTCTTGAGAAACCCTGGATATTGATTGGGGTATCGTCATTGAAGTGGTCGAAATCACCTGTTTTAATTGAATAATGGTATTCAAATATTCATAAATCAGTCAGTTTTAGGGACTGATTTAATTGATTGGAGTGCAACTCTTTTTATTTAAAATATTGGTGTCTCAAGAATATTTTCTTAAATTTGACTCACAAAGAGGGTCTAGATAAAAGCTAAAGATTCGTCATTTATTAAAACATTTATAGACTATAGTATAATTATTTACTTCATTTAGACCATTTTAACACATATTTCTATTATTTAAGGTTTATAAATCTACCGTTAGGCCTTGAATTAAAAGGATATATATTAAACCAGGTTTGCTTTAAATAAAGCTGATTTATTGATTCATTGAATTACTAATGCAGATATTGTAAAAGATCATAGAAAACTTTGTGTTGCGCTTATGTTTTAGAAAATATTATATTTCTTATTTATTTCATTTCATACTGATGCATGCAGAAAATTACACTTTTCTTGGTTTGCAATAGTTTATTTATTTTTTAATTTGAGCTTTTGTCAATATAATGGCAGCTCGTAGATAAAAGCTAATTTTTTTCCCATGAACGTGTAACGCACTCGTGCAGGTTAAATTTTATTTTTATTTTGCTCGAAAAAAAATTGTTGAAAAATATGATTAAATTATTTTTTAACTTCATTAAGGTTAAGATATTAGTATCATTGACAAATTATTTTATGAACTTTTACATGATGTAAAATTCATTTTTTGGCGGTAATATTTTTGAATGTTATAGCGGAAAAACACTGAAATTACGTTTAATTTTCAATTAATTTAAAATTAAGAAAATTCGCTCCGAGGTCCACCTTTCGGACCTCCAAGGTATACAAGTGTTATATTTGGTAGTTGTAGATCAAATGGTCTGGCCTGAAGAGCGCCAACACCCACATACATATTGAAATTTATTATAAGTATAGATTTCTGATGAGCTTAATGTACTACTTATATTTAAAAACTCTTGTAAAATCAATATGTATAAAAGAAAGCGATTTAATATATCATATAAAAATAGATTATGCATTACATTATTTGAAGTTCCACTTGGATATAAAGCATTTAAAAACAGTTTTCGTTTCAAATTGTAGTAATATGTTTTTCGCCAGGAGTAAGAAGAAAAACCTTACGCTTATGCAAAATTCGCCCTTCCTAAATATTTTAAAACGTTTGCTGTCATTTCCGATCTAGTTCGATAAAGAATTTCTAAGTAGAGAATGAGCTGTTAGATAATCACATAATGACTATTCCAACTTGCCCTGAGGCGCATGAATATATCTGAATGACCGGACCGCCGTGACTGCATTGGCTGGAACTAAGGTAGTAAGTGACATCACCGGTCACGGTACAAGCCTTCCAGTAGGAAGCACGCCCCGTCATCGGTAGGGGTAGTCGATCCCACACCACTTCTACACCCACCCGGGTAGCGAGAATCAACCAGCATACCCGGAAACTTCTCATCCTTTATGCGGGGGGAGGGAGATTAACTTATCCCCCTGCTTATTATGAGTATGAGAGAAAGTTTCAGGGAGACCACGTCCCTCTGGTTTAATTGTTATTTTTGAAATAAAAAATAGCTAGTTTTGAGACAAGAGTTTTTTTTTTTTAATTTCCTTGATGTGATTAAAATATAGGTTGATTTTATCCTATTCGCTTATCAAAATTCATAGGACCCAAAATGGTCCCATTAAGTGGCCACTACGGTATATAAAATTCTGACATATCACTCGTATAATTACTTTTCTACTTACTCGTATACGAAGCATACAGAAAGTATAGCAATCGTCAGAAAGTTCGAACTTGAAGATTTCTTGAATCTTCATGTTTTAGATCTTCTTTAGTACGAAAAACTATCTTTAGTACGCCAAATTTTGAACGAAATCCAACTAGAAGTTGACCCCTTGTCGGTCTGTACATTTAGAAATATGTAAATGTAATAATTCAAAAATGCTGTGACTTAAATGTATTTTTGCGACTTTAAGTGTAGTTATATGTTAAATTTTTGTTTTAATTGATTGGGAAGTACGCGTCTGAAACCCAAATTCGAGTTTTGGATACTTTTGATCGGATACCAGAGATTAATCGACAAATGACACTTGCCAAGGATAACACTACAGATTCAGTAAAAATACTAAATTCACACCAAAAGTTAATATTTTGTAACTATTATGCGTAAAGTGTTCTCTGGAATGACAAGTTTAAAGCGTATTCGAGAAAAGTTTGGAAAAACCATCGCACCTGGTGAATTTATGGTAGCGATATGGATATTGGCATTATATACACTGGTGTGCAAAACTTAAGCAACAGGTATGTTGTTTGCCATAACTTCACGAGAAATCATCTGAGAGACATGAAATTCAGAAACGAGATACAGTATTTTGTTCTGAAAGAATGACGAAAGTATAGTTGCGCAGAAATGAATACAATGCATACAGTATGGAATCAAACAAAAAAGGCTTTATTGAACTCATAGTATCGTTACACATGATTGTCAGTCCAAGAGGAAGAACAGCAAGCAGATGTTCCTTAATATGGGATATGCCCTCCCCTTACTGCAATGGTTGCTTCGCACCGTCTCCCCATACTCAGCACCAGATTGTCCAACAGTTCTTGAGGTAAGAGTGCCCATTCCTCAATCAGCATCTGTTTAAGTTGTCGGGTGTTCCCAGGAGGATGTAATCGTGCCGCAAGGCGTCTCCCCAAAGCATCCCACACATTTTCTATCGGATTTAAATCAGGAGAGCACGCCGGCAAATCCATTCGAGTGATATCTTCACTTTCCAGGAGCTCCTCAACAGCATGAGCCCTGTGTGGCCGTGCATTGTCATCCATAAAAACGAAGTCTGATCCAATGGCACCTAGGAACAGACGCACATGGGGAAGGATCACCTCCTGACAATAGCGATCTCCAGTTACAGAACCTCTGTCGAAAACGTGCAGCTCAGTCCGCCCGTTCATTATAATGCCTCCCCAGCCGACAACTCCAGGACCACCGAAACGGTCTCTTTCCGTGATGTTACTGGGACGAAACCGTGTCCCGACCTCTCTCCAAATCAACTGGCGTTGGGAATCGCTTGTGGCACTAAAACGACTCTCATCTGTAAAGAGAACACGACTCCATTGATGAGATGTCCAGTTTTTGTGCTCCCTGCACCACTCTAAACGGTGTCGTCGGTGGGAAACTGTCAAAGGGATGCAGCGTTCAGGACGGCGGGCGAATGGGCCACCTTTGTGAAGGCGTCTGGAGACAGTAAAACGCCACACTTGTCGCCCCGTTTCTGCACACAGTTGCTGAGCAATGGCGCTTGCTGACTGGTTTCGGGTTCTTTTCGCCTGCTGGACGATATATCGGTCATCCACTGCAGTTGTTTTCCTGGGGCGGTCACCACCAACCTTTCTCACAGCTGTACCTGTGGTTTAGAAGGCTTTCTAAGCGCGCGAAACGACACTTTTGTTGATTCCGAACTCTTCAGTTACACTGGTCACACTACGCCCCTCCTCCAGCTTTCCGATCATTCTTCCACGTGTGAAATCGTCCATGTGATTTCTGATAGCCATATTTCACGAATTAACTCACGTGCACTTGCAGCGAATGTCTTTAATTGCGTCTCCGTCCTTCCTTTTATTGTAGTGTTGAGTTGCGCGCGCCTTCCGCACGTGTTTTGCGTACGCTTACGTCGCCTGTGACGTTTCGTTCCTGATATTTGCATACGCATGACCTTTCTCTTGAATTACGTGTTCATTGTACTGATCGCAAGAACTCCTTTTCTGCAATTTCATGGCTATCTGCTTAAAATTTGCATTGTTGCTTAAGTTTTGCACACCAGTGTAGAACGAGATATTAAATGGTGAGTTATGATTTTCTTCTTATAGAAAACATAAAATTTCACTTTATTTTTCTATATTTTTCCCGTGTTTAGTGATTTGTGTAGAAGTACTCATGCATTTTAAAAGAATTTTTTTAAGAAAAATTAAAGCGATATTTGGTTAAATACACTCACATTTTCTAAATTACTACAATTTAACTTTTTTGGATTATAGTCCCTGAAACTATTTGTAATGACTTTCTGTTTCTGTCGCCGAAGAAGTAATTTTTATGACGCACTGACAAAAAAAAAGAGGAGAAAGTTCTGTGTTGATTTTCTTGGCAATAATGGGAGATTTTTGGTTCGAAGCCAATAAAATATCTAATATGTCTAAGTTCATATTTCAAATATTTTTATCCTGCATGCCAGAGATTCCTATTGTAAGGTGAATGCTCTAGAGATTGCCATTTTAAAATATACTTTTATTTTTATTAAACTTTTACATAGTAACTTTATTTCTTAAAAATGTAAAAGATTCTGCATTTAGAATAACTATTTTAAATGAGAAATAAATTTTGAAGTTTAAAGATATCAATTCAGAATAAAGATTCTATCGGAATAAAATATTTATTATATGATTTTTTTTACTTCAAATGTATGTATAATTATTAAAATCGAGAGTATTCTAATGTAGACTCTGTATCTTCTTATTATCTATCGTCCCAAAACTATTCTTAAAATCTTTTGTAATAATGAAAAAGAATGTAGTATTTCTGCTGACACTTTGTAGGTAAGATCATTTGACCTAGCGATTTGCACCTCATAGCGATTTTTTTTAGATTTTAATTAATAAAAAATTAAGAATTTCTTATATTTTTCCACGAGAATTTCTATTATGGTAAAAAATTAATATTTATGCTATTTTAAAAATTTCAAAAATTGTCTTTAAATGAAATTAATTAGATAATTTTTCCTAAATTTAACAATTTTGAAAAAATAAATTTTCCTTTTTTATAATTTTCAGAAACGAAACGGAAATGTGTGCCCTTTTCATTGTTGCATCCATTATTCAATAATTTAATTTCTTTCATTGTTAAAAATTAAGGAATTAAGATTTCGTTTATTATTTATACAATTTACGTGAGGGACAAAAAAATTTTCCCATGGCTAGCTGGAAAGCGAAAGTGGATTCCTTTATATCTAAGTTACTACATGGCAATATAAATTATTGATGTTAGAAATAGTCAATATTAGAGCTTGAAAATCACTTTTCAGCTCCTAACTTCTAAGATATTGCAGCTGTCGAAAAACTTAGAATGCAAAAGTTGTCCATCTTAATAGGTGCTAAATAAGCTAATGGGATTTTTTTTTATCTTCAGTATTAAGAATGTTAAATAATACAGCTTCAAAGTCTATCACAATTTGCGGATAACAAATTATTCTGTTGGGGAAATTATAAACATCAAATTATTCATAATAGAAACAATTTATTTCCGGCGAATCAGCTGGTTTGTCAAATGGAGGAGAGTTATTGATAAAGGAAATTTACTCCATGTTTTTTTTTCATTTGACATAATCAAAATAGAACATTTTAATGTTTTTGAAAGAATCTATTGAAACCGAATTTTCTTAAACGAAGGTTCGGTTTACAGCAATTGATACAGTATTTTTTTATTAGTATAAGGGAAATAAATCATCCGGCTGTCACGCTATAACCATCTGGAGACAGAAAATATTTCTTAGACAAACAGCTAAAAAAGGCAATATAGAAAATAACCCATGTTGTGGCTTTTGAAAGGTTTTGTAGATTTTTTTAGTCCCATCGAATTGTTCTGAAAGTTGTCAAAATGTGGGGAAAATATATAGCAATTTTATTGGTTTAAATTGTTATGTTGGCTATCTAAATAGACTTCTAAGTTCGAATAAGAAAACTATAAAGGATATGGAGAAATTTATTAAGGATTTTTTTTCAAATTATTCAATTAAAGTAATGATATTTTTTATATATTTGTATTAAAATATAAATACGACAAATATATTTAAAAAAAAACTCTTTAAAATGAAATATATTATTTTTAATTAATTTCTATTAACGGGTTCTCGAGTTAAGTTATATTGACCTTTTATTTAAAAGTAATACAAGGACTATTTTAGAACGACCTTCTTAATTTTGAACCCGGTTCAGATGACAAGAATATCATCTGAGCTGTGACATTTTGGTATCGAACGTCTAAGCAATCTGTTTCTAACTGCACATTGTCTTTTGAGGTAATGCAATTTCACTTTCTTATTCTTCATATATACCGCGCTGATAATAAATACAATTTTTCTACTTCAGTTTTCAACAGTGAAGGAAAATCATGCTGTTAAATATTAGATGAAACAATAAAAACGTTTTGAATTTCAACAATAAAACCTGTTGTTGAAAATTCCGCAAAAAAAAAATCTTTTTAAAAAAATTGACAAATTGGAATAATTTAAATGATTGCTAAATTAATATTGATAAAAATATATTTATTAAAATTTTAAAATAGTGTAAAAATCTGTTTTGTGCTATAATATTTTCAGGAGTTATCACGGAATAACCTCAAAATACCGATTAACTTTTAATTAATTAAAAATTAAGAGTTTGAAAAAATTTCCCAGACGCCTATTCCTAACCTTTAAAAATTTGTCCAGTTTTTTAATATTTTCCCCGTATTTGGAAGTTCTGTCTCAAGCGGTTTATCCTGTATAGCAAAAATGCACATGCATTCTACTGTATTATTAGAAGAGGTAGAATAACATTAAATTTGTTTTTAATTCATTAGGCATGGTAATGAAAAATAATAAATGCTTAGAATCCGATGAATCGTTTCGTCCAAAAGATAGCCAACTTTGGGGAAATGAATTACAACAAATCGCTTTGGGCTTTATTTAGTTTAGTATATGGAGATGATTAAATTATGAAGAAAGCTAAGTAGAGCGCTTTAAGATTGTCAGCGATTTTAATAATTGATCTCAAGAGAGAAAACGCGGTTTCTCCGTTTATACCGAAAGGTTGCATAATTTGGATAATCTAAAAAATTTTTTAATGTTCAAAATAAAAGTAAAAATAATTTTTTATTAAAAAATAGTACACGTTTTTTGTTTATCTTTGAAATGAGTTAATTTTACAATTAATTACTTGTTCTATAAAATAAAAAAAGAATTGCAAAATTGTCTCATCTGACCAATTAAGGCAGTGTCCCAAAGTGAACCGTCACTTTCGTTAAACGCGATCAAAACAAAAATATTTCTGGATTCTCATGTATAAACTCATGACATTTTATGGGATGCATAATTCTTCTTCTACTATTTTTTTTACAGATCTAATACAAAACCATGCAGCATGAGCCTTTATTATTTTTGAAACAACCTTTGATTTCTTCCTTTCTTTATCACATACGAAATATAGAAAAAATATTATAATCGGCAAAAATTTGAATTCAAGATTTTGACAAATCTCCCCATTTTAGACCTTTCTGAGTTCGAAAACCCCTTTTTTTTCATTATGTCTATCTGACATCATAAAAATCATTCAAAGAGAGACAGATTATAATACGAAATGAGAGATGACGTCACAATGTTAAAAGATTGAGAATGTATGGCTAAATTGCTGTATAGTTATGAAATATTTTGAAACATCATTTTCTTATCTATGAGCTGATTTAATTCTTATAATTTAAAACCCGTAAATGCTTTTTTTTTACTTCCTAGTATACGAAGTATAGAGGAAATTTTGTAATCGCCCTCCTTCCGAAAAAGAATTCGAACTCGAGATTTTGTTGAATCTCCACGTTTCAGACTTGATTTCAAAAAACACTTATTTTACATTATGTCTATATGTGAAGACGGCAACGCTTCACATGTAGAGATTGAACGCTTGAACTAGACGGCTGAAATTTTGCATGTGGAATTACGACTAAAGTTCTTGATTTCTATCAAATTTTGAACGAAATCCATTCGCAGCTGATTGGCTGTTCGCGTACAAGCGAACTCTATATCTACAAAACACAAAAAGCTAAGTTGATAAAATTTAGTGCACAGATTAAGCATCTATACTATAGATATTTTTCATATTTTAACCCAATTCAGTCAAACGGTTGACTGCTTCTTGATCAGCAATTTCATATGCACCTAAACACAATAAGAAAAGAAAGTTTTGTAATTATCGTAGAATTTTGTTTAGTTAGTTTAGTTATATTAACGTTGTAATCATCGTAGAATTCCAATTAAAGATTTTGACGACTTTCCATTTTTGAAACTTCTCTGATTTCCAAAAGCATATTTTTAGAATTTTGTCTGTACGTTCACGAATACAAAAACTTAATAACTCTTTGAGCTAGAAGGATTAAATTGATATATGTAGATTTTTATCAAATTTTGAATGAAATCTGTGAAAGGGTAGAATGTTTGTTTGTCTGTACTTTCTTATATATATACATGCAATGACTTAAATCTGTGAAATTCGATGTGTTCTCTCGTGACAATAATTGTAGTATTGTGTCAACTTTTGGTTGAATCAGTCAGCAAAAATGCTTCCGAAAAACGTGTTCTTGCAATAAATTTATTAAAAATGGTAGATTCATGTCAAAGATTTATATTTCGTAATCACCGTTAACGAATTTATACAAGACATACGCCCTTTACCCAAGATACAACTTTATACGGAGGAAAGAGGATAAGACCTGTATTGGAAAATATGCGAGAAAGTTTCAGGGAGAACAATCTCTCTTGTTGGATTCAGAGAAATCTGAAACATGTAGAATTGTCAAAATAAATTTCTGATTTCTTTTTAATGATTTACAATTTTTTTCCTTTGCATACTTTGTGCACAAGACAGGTTTCTTTTTTTTAGTGAGGTGGAGGATTCAAAGAGGCCTAGAGTGTAGATATTTTTCAAAATTCTGACTTCAAATTTTGAGACTATTAAAATAATTCATCTTTGAACAATCTTATTTTTTTCGCGTATGAGAAAGTTTAAAAAAACCTTGAAAGTGATCATTTAAAATTAGGACAATTTAAAGTTAGATTTAAGTTTTCAAGGTTGTATTCTTTAAAACGAACACCGCCGAATTGAAAATTCGAAAGAAATGAACTTCGTGCTTTTTAATCAATATTAGAAACAAGATTTCCTTGTTTTTTTCCAATTTTCTCTTTGATAATTACAGAATGAATCTCTAATGATAAGCAAATATAATAAAATTGATTGATATCAAATAAAATTCAGATTTGAAGGCAAAATTCAATGAATTTAAGATGACTGTTTACTTCTGAGGTTTAAAAATCTTCAAATATTCTGGCATGAAATTAGTCATTCGAAAATTTGCTTTAATTTATAAAAGGAAGTTAGAAACGTTTAGGATCTAAAGTTACCGCTATTTATTTTGCACCATTTCTGAAAGTAATCGCTGTTAATTATAGCAATAAATTATGATGATGAAAAGAGAAAACATGATAGAAAAAAAATAGCTGGTGTAGTTATTCATTTTGTCCCTTACTTTTGGAAATTATTGACAAAAGTACTAGGTGACATTGCATCATCTATGAAAATAATCATTGTTAATTATGCCATTAAGTATGAGTTGCTTTTAAGAATGAGACATACCTGCGTTAAACTGATATATCGCTTAAAATATGTATCTATTTAAAAATTGCATTTCTTCTGAAAAATTCGAAAATTATTATATGATCTAAAAATAAAGCCTAAACTTTGTAGATTCTAAAACAGTCTTTAGTTTTAATAAATGTAAGATAGAACTACAAATACAGCTGTTTCAGTAAAACGCAAACGATAAAAACAAAACCGGAAATAGTGATATTTTTTAAACGGAAACGAATGAATTTTTTCATTTTTATCAAATTTTTTTCCAAAACTAATATTTGAAATGTTTATATTAACTCTTTGACTACCTATTCACAATATGCTTATTTCAGGCAATTCTGTTAAAAAAGCTGGAAAACGGAATTTGTTTTAATGTATTTGGATGCAAGTTCCTTTTTTTAAAACGCATTTTCTAAGATTGAATACTTCACTATGATTGATTCAAAGGAAAGCAATTGAATAAAATTTCAAAAAGCAATTGAATAAAGTTTCAAAAAGCGATTGAATAAAATTCTCAAAAGCAATTGAATAAAATTTCATGAAATTCGGTATGCAGGTGTCAAATAACTTCGAGGATGTAACGGATCGTGTATTTTAAAATAGTTTTGTTTAGTCATGTTTTATAGACACTTTATACAAAACAAAGAAAAAATTTATTAAAAAATCATTAACGTATAAAATATTTATTTATTAAAGCAATTTCTATCTTAAGATCTATTACATTCTAAATAGTTTTAGGATTATTTAGGTAAGATGAAAGTAATTATTTCCATTAATTTTTGACCTTCTGAACACTAAAATTTTTATAAATTTCAGTAACGAATCATTTTTTCGAAAACTAATGATAATATATACTTTTTTTCTTCTAATTATAAACTTTTAAGGCTATTTCAATTACTTGGTGGTATAAAAAATTTTAAGCATCATTTTTTTTTCTCAAACGTCTCAGAACATAGTCGAATACATTAAGGTCAAGAAGATAATTTTGTAAAATCACCAGGAGTTAATCGTCCTTAAGGATATGAAGACCTAGCCTTAACAAGAGAAATTTCAAAATTCTTAAAATTTTTCCAATAAAAAGAAATTTTATTCCATTTAAACAAATTTTATTTATTTCCTCTAATATAAAAGACAACTGCCCAAAATACTACAACATTTCATCAACATCATTTACTTTCGAGCTCGTATAACACTTTCACCTACAAACCACTTAAAAGTCTTTTAAGATTGGAATAGGCATTGCAATGGATTATAGAAATGCAATGGATATATATTATATGGATATATTCAATGGGTTATAGAAGTTCAATATAGTTTCATTGGATTGAAATATAGAAATATAAACTGCAGAACAGATATTCTTCACTTTTTTTCTTAAAAATTCTTTGAAGCACAGAACAAGTTTTAGAAACGGATACATGAAAATTAATTCAAGAATTACTTTTGTTATTAATTGCTAAATTATTTCTCCTTTATTCAGGCACAAAAATACTCAAAAGAAAGTTGCTTTAGAAAGAGAAATATTTAAATAAGTTTTACTTACCTTCATCTACACTGAAAAATATTTCATGAAAATTGTTTTGAAGTTTAGTGTGGCTTCAAAAGGGAGACAAAAACTTAATTGCTTTTATTTAAAGGTGACTGAAATTTGTCCTGAAAATGAGTGCCTTCGTATTCCACATTGTAAATATATAATTAGGTTGCCACTCACAATGCTTAAATTTTGTATCACTCTTTCAAAGACATTCATAATGTATGAAAAAAATGCTTGCTGAAGGGTTTTTTTATAAATCAATTAGAATAGTTTATAATTGTTTCCCGAGAAAATTCTTTAGTGCAATTATCTCCTTTTTATTAAAAATAAAGTTTCAGACAATATTAAGTTGTGTTGTCCCAGTGCTGATATTTCTCTAAATTAAACGAAAACGTCAGTTTTCCTGTTGCCTATAGAAGATCAAACCATTCCATAGATTTTTTTTTCAATTTTTGTTCACGGATACTGCAAGAAGATTTAACAATTTTTCGTGGCAATTAATTAAATAGTTAATTTTGTATTAATTAAAAACTATATCTTTGTAACAGCAAGCAGTTTAGCTTTTAAAAAAAAGGTTTGTTAATCAAACATTTTTTTAAAAAGAAACATGAAAGAAAAATATTTAAATAAGATTTATTTAACTTTATTAATATTAAAAAACTATTTCTTGAAAAATGTTTTAAAAATTTATTTAAAAATTTGACATTTTACTTTTACCAATCAAGAGCGTTGCATTATTTAAAATGATTACCATAATTTCCATGATGTAAGCATATATTCATGCTGCTGTTAAAATGTTAAGTTAAATTTTTCATCATTTTTTAAAATAATTAATAACAAATGGGAAACTTAGTTTCCTGAATTTTTTAAAATCGTTTGGAACAATCTGAAATTTTTCTTGAAGCTGCGAGACTTTGGAACAATTTATTACAGCGAATTTTCTAATTTTAATTAAAAAATAAAATTGCAGACGATAAAGTGATTTTTTGCATTATAATAATTAAAAAAATTGTTTTATATTAAAAATATTACAGTGGCTCCCAAAAGTGTTCGTACACTAAAGAAATTTGCAGAAATTGTGTTCTATATTTCTTAATAAAGCATTTTATTAGTTGGTTTTTTTTAATTAGCATCTTTAAATAGTTCTTAATAAAACTAAAGAAATATTTTTATAAAAAATCAAGTAGTATTGTTCTAAAAAATAAAAAAATAAATAAATGTCACAAAATTAGAGCACAAAAAGTCTTCGTACATCCAAACATTATTTATTTAAATTCATCACAAAAATATCTTTTGCGGCTTATTTTTCTTCTAATTGAAAAATACACTAAAATCGTTTGATTTCAGTATTTAATATCACAATTATTTATTCTATTTACTTTATTCTTATATATGACGCGCATTCGTAAAGAAACGAGTTTAGACGTAAGAAAATTAATTATATTTCATTTTAAAGCTGGAAAATCAATTTGAGGGATTGCAACTATAACTAATCTACATCATTCAACGGTGCAAAGCATAATAAAACGTTACAGAGAGGGAAAAAGGATTGCAAACAAGCCTCGTAATGGTCGCCCTCAAATTCTGTCAGCTAGAAGTCAAAGAAATATTGTGAGTAAATTTCAAAAAAATCACGTCTGAGTGCAGTAAAGTTTACTTCACAATATAATGAATCAAATGGAACTTCTATTTCCTGTGAAACTATTCGTAGAATTCTTCGGAATGCTGGTATACATGGCCGCTCTGCACGAAGAAAATTCTTTGTAAGTCAGAATAACAGAATTGCTAGGTTTAAATTTGCCAAATCTATGATAAACCAGCCAGAGAGCTATTGGAATCGTGTCTTATTTGCAGATGAAAGTAAGCTTAACATCTTTAGGTCGGATGGGAGAATCATTGTATGGAGGAAAAAAAACGAAGAACTTAATCCCAAGAATTTAGTTGGAACAGTAAAACATGGCGGTGGAGGTGTCATGGTTTGGGGGTGTATGTCAGAAGCTAGAGTAGGCAATTTAGTATTCATTGATAGTATAATGGATCATAGAGTTTATATAAATATCCTCAATAATAATTTAAAAGTGTCAGCAGAAAAAATGGGCATTTTAAACAACTTTGTGTATTACCAAGACAACGATTCTAAGAACACGGCCATGAATGTTCGTCTTTTTTGTCTCTATCATTGCCCTCAAACAATTAAAACACCAGCTCAATCACCTGATTTAAACCCTATAGAACATATTTGGAAAGAAGAGGTGCGAATAAGAAGTCACGACATTAAATCTAAAATTCAACTGAAAGCAGTATCGAAGAATGGAACAAGATCGGTGCAGAAGTAACCAACCGTTTAGTTAAATCTATGCCCAAACGTTTAAAAGCTATTATAAAGAATAAAGTATATCCTACTAAGTACTAAACATTTACAAAAATTTAGAAAATTTCATATTTAGTGATGTTTTTTTAAAGTGTATGATCACTTTTGTGTCCTATTTTTGTGCAATTTTATTTATTGTCATTTTTAAAAAAATAATTTGCATCGTGATTAAAATTTATTCATCACTGCTTTATTAAGAACTGTAAAAATATGCTATGAAAAAATTTTCATGTAAAAATAAGAATATATAATGGTAAATAATGAGGTTTTTAATTGATTCTTGTTGGTGTACGAACACTTTTGGGAGCCACTGTATATGGAAAGAGAAAGAGAGAGAGAGTGAGAGAGGGTTTTGATTACATTCATATTGGGATTCCATCGAAAACTAACATTAAATATATTTTTACTTTCTCGCAGACGATTTTTAAACTTGTAGTTTGCAGCAGCTGATTTCATATGTGATAGTTTTAACCTTTGCTACAAATATTTTTTATCTTACAAGCTGTTCAAATTTTGAGCATAAATACTGTGGTATAAAAAATTAAATCAAGTTTTTGTGACAATATTTTATTTAAATATAAAATTTTTCATCAGTAGAAATCATGAAATAATTTCATTTCAATCAAGATCGTGTAAATATAAATTAATCAAATAATAATATCTTGTAAATTTTTACTTGATCGTTGGATGATATCCCTTAAAAGTACAAACAGTCGCTTGAAAATAATCCTTTGTTTAACATGAAAGAACAAAGTTGTTTAATTATACAGTCTCAACAAATTCTTTGTAATTCTTCTTTATAAGACTGATTTAAAACTTATGAGCCTGTTCCCTTTGTTTGAAGTGAAATGAAGTAACAAATGAAATGTTTAAAGAATTAGGAAAAAATTGATCAAACATATTATTCGATACAACATATACATTTTGAAGCAAAAGTAGCAATTAAATACCTAAAAATAAATATTTCCGATGATTATTCACATGGAAGGTAATGCTTTTTAAAAAGTATGCCAAAATTCTTTAAAGAGAAATTAAAGAAATAATGTTTTAAAGAAAATTCTCACCAAAAGTGATTGTAAGAGTTTCAAAAGTAGAATTGAAAACGTCGAATAAAAATACTAGAAATAAATGAAAAACTCTGTTTTAAAATGCTTTAGTTAAAAAATATTCTTCAGATTAAGTATTCATTGCGTAGCTCTATTATGAAAAAAAAAAATCTCTAATACAGATCTGCTCTTTTACAGTTGATGTAATAAACTTAAAATGCTATTTCCCACAATTATTATCAATGTTGTTATTTTCCAGTGACTTTTTGCAATTTTTTTAAAAATTCTATTTGCAATTTTCACTATTAGTTTCCATTTTCAAATTTTTTTTCATGCGATTTTGAGCATGCGATTTGAGTTCTTAAAGCACTTTTTCTAAGGAAAGTACATATTTTTAACACTAGATTGATCGATTCCGTAGTTTTAGAGTGAAATATACCAGAAAAAGTAAATATTTTGCATTAGAAATATATATTCATTACTAATCATATACTGAATTCATATACTAAAATATATTAATTTGAATTTACTTTTTCAAAGATGCAATGGTATATTATAACTATGTTACTGCATTGCAAAATTTTCATCAAATTGATGGATTCAATTCATAATATTAGCAGTTTTAAAAAAGCTTTCTAAAACCGTTCCTTTTGAATATCGCCATGGACTTAATAATTATGAAAATTGAAAGTTCCTACTCATAAAACAACGCAGGTGCACAATTGTGAATTAAATATATGAATTGATATTTATATGCATTCACAAATAAGTGTTAAATGATGCAAACGATTTTCGCATACTATATGTATGCCCATCTCCGTAATTTGTTATTATTTATCTTGCTTTGCAGTACCGCAGGGAATTTGTAGTGTTATAATAGTTGTATAACAAGCAAAGGGTGTCCGACAATTAACGCAAGATTTGAAGTTGTCACTATAGAATAACGTGTTTGCATTGTTGAACAATATTTCAAAAATAACGAAAATCCGGCAGCCACAGCTCAAAAATTTGAGAATTTGCCCCTTAGATTGTGTGATAAAAGTATACAACTAAACCCCATAAATCTAGTATAATGTAGTGATATATATTTTGTATAGCGATATTTCATCACAATTAACTAGTTAACTGTTTATGACAATTATACTCGTCATGGAAAACATACAACATTTTGCGTTATGATTGAGTTATGATTTGCATTTTGAGTTTATCCATTGGCAATTATTGTATTTATATAATAATTGTTTAATTATTATATTTATATAATATTTTTATGTTTATGACAGTTTAGATACTCATTTTCCGAAGTTTTTGAAATCGTTAACTGGTTAATAGCTTTCCCACGAAAAAATATATTCTCTCATTTAACTAAAAGCGTCTCATTTAAGGCATCACAAAAACAGTTAACTGACAAGCGAAGCAAACCATAACTATTTATCGAACAAAGATGCATTAAATAAATATTAACTACAAGGACACTTTATTATTTGCCATTGTCTTTCTTTTTTTCTTTTTTTTTTCATTTTCTGTTGTGTCTTTTTTAGGTTATGTATGCTTACAGAATCCCTCCTGTGGAAGAACCGAGTGTTATCACTTGTCGAAAAGCAACAGAATTGTGCTGGATCGACATCAATCTCTCCCGAGCCATAATGTGTCATACACAAAAAATTAAATTATCAATCAAGAGTAATTACAGTTATAATAGTCAAGGTCGCAACGAGAGTTGACTGTGATCAATGGACTCTTTTTTTTACTGGGAATGATCCGGACTTTCTAGTGTCAGTTGCTTGTCATTAACCTATATAAATAGATGGGCGCTTCTATGGTTGGCTGTCGTTTGCTGTCTGTGGTTTTCCTCTCGGTAATCTAGGGCATATATAATGCTGAATGCTGTGGGTGTATTATTTATTTTTGATTAGAAATGATGATAGAATGTCGAAAATATTTACATTCATTAAGGCCGTTGAAAGGATAAGGTCTTTTTTTTATTAAAGATAAAGTTTATATTGAAAATGTATGTATCAAAATTTAAGAAATATGAGAATTTTTAAATTTTTAATTTTGACTAAGAAAGGAATATAAATCGAACGGAAGATTTCTTTATTTATGATTAGATATTCAGTAAAATCTGTTTAGTGTATTCTTAAGAAAAAAAAAACACGTTTTAAATCTGTTTTAGTTTGACTCAAATTGGGATGAACTATTTATTTTAATTGCTCAGTAAAAGGCTATAAGTCCACTTTTTAATGAGATTGTATATTCACTTTTGTTTATTATTAACATTATAATTTCAGATGACATTAATAAAATGTAAAATATTTTAAAATTTTAACAAAGCAAATTCTTTAAGTAATTGAACAGCACGTATTAATAATTACTGTACATTTATATGCACACTTTTATCAGTAAGCAACCGTATGTAGATACTCATTTTTCCTTGAATTTTTACTATAAAACATATATCATAATATTGCATTTATTTTATGCATCACCATATTTTACATCATTCTTAATAATTGCAATATTTTAGAAGATTTTTTTTTACAATAAATACGAATTTCATTTAAAATCTTTCTTCGCTTTATTTAATTTTCTTAAAATAAGGAAAGAAATGCCGAAATTTTTATTTGTGAAGAAATACATACGCCAACAAGCCCGAAGGCACACGGATAAATCTAAGTGACCGGACACCATGACAGCATTGACGGGAATTAAAGTTAGTCTTAAAGGCCATTGTCGGCTACGGTACAGTTCCTCCAGTAAGAGGCGCGTTCTATCATTGGTAGGGGGTATTTAATCCCACATTATTTTTGTCCACATCAGGGTAGCGAGAACCAACCACTATACCGGAAGTTTCCCATACCCATTTTTGAGGTGCCCTTCTGTAGGACTAGGAGGGAAAAGAATATCCGGCCTAATTCTCAATCGTACTGGATACATAGCTGAGGTCTAAAAGAGCTATAAAAGACAAAGAAACCATAACTCTGCAATGATAAAGTGTAAGTTCTGGAGCAACTTTAAGTCTTAAATTATTAAGCAGATCCATAACTTGCTGGCAAAATTTAAATGAAAAAGTATTCAAATATCCTCTGCGAAGCCCCTATATCTTCCCAGATGAATTCGAACCCTTAAAGAATTTTTTTGAAAAATCAAACATTCATTTATGTACAAGGCAACTTGAAAAACTCAAGATATCAAAATTCCGATAAAATTTACACTGATTGAAACCATCAACTACTTTCCTTTATAAAATATATTTCCAAGATCAGTGCTATTAATATCAGTTATGTGTATTGTCTTGCAATTCATGAATTTCAATTAAGATATTCATAAATTATAACCATTATGTCCTTTCCATTGAGACATATTTTATATATTACAAACTTATTATTATTTAAATTAAATTTAACGAACATTTTTTTTTGAAATTGACTTAAAGCTGTGACAAAAGCTGCGATGACAAAAAATTCTAATATTCAGGAATATAACTAACTCTCGAAATTTTTATTGTAAACTAAATCAAACCATTCAGCATATTGAGTAACTTGCTAATGTATTAATGAAAAAGAATAAGCCCTTACATTTCAGTTACATGGAAATAGTATTTGTAAAGAGAAAGATTATTTTACTTTAAAATTCTGATAAGAAAGATTCACCTTACAGCACCTTTGTACCGGGCCCTTTTATTACGAATTACGAGACTGAAATTTAGGATTTCTCAATTTATTTTAAATTCTAATTTAAAGAACTCATTAAAGGTCTTCATTGTACAGGTATTTCCAACCTACTTTCTCATCTATAAGAAAACGAAATTACTTAAGACCACTTTATTACTTTTAAATTCCAATTTAAAAGAGTCGCCGAATAGCGCCCTTCACACACCCTAATATTCATTAACTGTAAGATTACTTAAGGCACTCGATTAAATTGAGTTTCCACATAACTAGACGTTACTGTGAATTATTACTGATCAATAAGCAAGGAGATGATCATTTTACGGTCAATGCAAGTCTTAATCGTCTGGGTATTATGTATGATATGGTCTTCACTTTATTTTCTTACACATTCATGTCATTTTATTCTGTTTAATTGATATTTGAATATTAGCAAATGTTAAAATAACCTTGAGAACACTATTGATTGCTTTGACTCCCAACGCAAAATGAAAGGATTTTTTTTCTATATTCTTATTTTATTTAGTCAGTGTTAATTATAAAAAAAACGTGACTATACATACAGTACAACAAACGTCGAACACACAAGCACACAATACACATACAGTTTACATACAAATATAATGCCGCATTTCATGCTTAGCTTCCATGTATAAAGAAGAGAATCGGGTATGCATTTTAGAGCTTTCCAGATAGATTTATTGTTGCCAAAATTTGATATCAGAACGCATAAGCACACAGTACACACACAGTTTGAGCACAAACATAATACAGCACATTTTGTGTTTAGCATCTAGTATATTGAAGATTATCGAGTATGCATTTTGAGATTTTCATGTTGATCTATTGGTGCTAAAATTTGATATCAGGATATACAAGTATAGAGTGCACATAAATGTAATGCAGCGCGTTTTGTGTTCAGCTTCTGCTACAATGAAGAACACTGAGTATGTATTTTAGAACTGTTCATGTATATTTATTAGTGCTAAAATTTGATATAAATCTATTATGGTGATAAGATAACATATCTTATTGTCGTTTCCCCCATAATAGATTTATGGTCTCTTATCTTGTGTTTTTGAATTATCATATGTCCAAAAACAAACAAACAAATAGGCAGATTAGTTATTGAAATATTTAATCCAAATGAAGATGCAATTTTAATTTTTAGAATTAAAAATTATATCCTACCAACTGTCTATGTCACTTTATTCTATAGTAGACATTTTCATCTATTGCTTCGATATATTCACGAATAGATAGATGAATAGACAATCAATATGGTGAAAGATTTGTCCAAAATTTGCAACATATATGACAGTTTAGTAATATGCCAAATTTTATCTGCATAGAACATTACTTTTCTAGATTATCAAAACACACACAATTATAATTTAATTTACTCAGTTTTGCACAAATGGAGAAATAGATAAATTTCCCTTAAATCCAACCTCGAGCAAAATTGAAGTCAGATCTTCAATTCAATTCTTAAGCTAATAGACTAAATTTCTTTTTAGCTAGCCTGTTTATAACGTACTGTTGTATCATATAAAGATTTATAATAAGAATAATAATAGAAAATAATAATTTGCTTAATCGAAAATTATTATTACTTTTAAAAGGGAATTAAGCTTGCTATTGGATAGAAACAATCGTGAAATGTTATATATTATAAACTGTTTTAAACAGGCACTGAATCATTTCAGAAGTTTAGGATTTTGAAAATTGATTTTGGCAAGCATTGATATAACTTCAAAAATCATTAAATAATTTTTATTACTTTCTCTAAAGATTTTATAATAATAAAGATAGCGAAGGTTTTTATTGTTGAAGTTTGCTTCGAAAAGGCTGTTTTAGAATATTTCTTTCTTTTTAATGTGTTTAAAATATAGACAAAGCAATGCTAGTGTAGAACGTTTTCTAGAATGTTATGAACAGTCTAATAGAAAACAAATTTTCACATATTTCAAAGAAAATCTTAAGTGGGTTGGTATAAGTTAATTTAAATTACTATAATCCGAAGCTAAGTAATTAAAAATTCTATTTAAATCTATAAATTAAATTATAAACTCCTTAAAACATACAAAGAATAATATAAAGAAACTAGTAAAAATTACAGTTCCTGAAATGTGTATATTAAAATATTTGATAAATTTTTGTTTAAAATATATACATCTGTTCTTCTCGTGGAAAGTCAGTGTTGTTTATTTTATCTTATTTCCTCTGTTCTTCGAGGAAATAAGATAAAATAGATAATTATACCTAAAAAAGTGAAATTAAATGTTTTGAACATTCATCAAAGGTCATAAAAATATCAAAACAAGCATTTATAATTCATTTTATTTCTTCTCAGCTATTAATTTTTATTTCCACTACACACCACGATATCAAATTGATTTACTATCAAAAGTTGCAAAAAAGTTTGCTATCAAAAGTTTGTGGAAATATGCATGGCAAATAAAAAAAATACGCAAATATGCAAATAAATGCAACTTTTGAAACTTTCATATATTTTTTTTTTTTCAAAATTTGCATTAAATTTTTGCAGTTAGTTTTATGTGTCCGTTACTTGTAGAAAAACAACCAGGGAAATATTTCAAAACAATACCTTGCATTATTTTTGGACACTATTGGTTTTGGTGGAAAGAATTGTTTGCAGTGATTTTTACTACTTTTCTATCTACCTAATTTGACGATGAGGAAAAGAAAAACAATAGCTGCATTATTTTTGGACACATTGAATTTTGGTGGGGAAAAAAAAGGTTATCGAGAAGTATTTTTACTGTTTTTCTATCTGTCTAATTTGCCAACGCGAAAAGAACCAATGTATGCATTAATTTTTGGTCACATTTGGTTTTGGTGGAAAGAAAAGATAATTCAGAAGTGTCTTTTACTATTTTTCTATCTGTCTAATTTGGCGACTTGAAAAAACCCCAATATCTTCATTATTTTTAGACACATTTGTTTTTGGTGGCAAGAAAAGGTTATCGAGAAGTCCTTTTTACTACTTTTTCTCTCATTTGGCGACGTGGAAAAAAACACAACAATATATGCATTATTTTTGGGCACATTTGGTTAAGATGGATAGAAAAGATTATCGAAAAGTGCTTTTTACTACTTTTCTAACTGTCTAATTTGGCGACGCGAAAAAGAAAGTCATGTCTTAAAAGTATTGTTCTACAATTTCAGATTTTTCTATATAGATGTTATTAATTTCAAAAAAATTAAATTTAGCATTTTTTTCTCAAATTTCTTTCAGTATATACAGTAAAACACTCGGATGCATTTTATACCCACTGTTCTAGATGTTAACAATTTATTACAAAGTCCATATGGTCAGCGCAATATTCTAGAAGAAATACGAGATATTGTCTCGTATATTTAATTAAACTAAGAAGAAATTTTCATTAATTCGGGAAAAAGTAGTAGCGAATATTGTACGAATTAGCAATGCATTTATAATTACTTATGTATCCATAAAGAATGTTATTGTTTCTGGTATGCAGTTTTTTAATATGTTTCTTAAAAAAAAGTCCAATTTTAAGCATGATATTTTGTTGCAGTGTTAATGTTTTTCTGTGTTTTGCACGAGATTTACAGGTATCGTATTTTTATTTCCTCTCTAGATTTATTACTACTTCATAAAATATGAATGAAAGTTGACAAGTGAGATTTCTTTTCTTGTAATGTTAACTTTCACAGCAACATTGTAACTGATACTTTAAATTTCCAAACGCTCTTCTAACCTTATCTCTTGTTGATAAACAAACGATTATGGACGTAATGCAAGGAAATGAGCCATAAATGTCTTTAGATTTCCTTCATCTGTTTATTACAAATTAAAACTGACTTTCCAAATATTTTGCATCTTTCTATAACTTAATAACTTTCATAGTGACATCTCAATTAAGTATGTAAGTCTGCGTGATATTTTTTACATTATCTAAAGGACAAGCAGGTGATAGGCGCAACTGAAAGAAATCAGACAGAAACTATAGATTTCTTTCATATTTATTAGAAACTCTTCATATATCATCGATTAAAGATGACTAGCTAATTATCTTATATTTTTCTGTAGCTTTTATAGTAAGAATGCAATTACGTAAATAAATCTTCATTATATTCTTCATATTTGTTTTGTCTTTTATAAACAAGCAGATGATGGGCGCAACTCAAAGATTTCACCTTTAGATTTCCTTCATCTGTGTATTATAACTTAAAATTTACGTGCGAAATATTTTGCAACTTTCTATAACTTTCATAGTAACATCTCAATCAAGTATGTAAGTCTGCATGACATTTCTCACATTATCTTTTATAGACAAGCAGATGAAGAGTCCAACTCAAAGAAATGAGACATCGAGATCTATAGATTTCTTCCATATTTTTTATAAATTTTTCATATATCATCGAATAAAGATCACTAGCTAAATACCTTATATTTTTTGTAGCTTCTTAAGTAAGAATGCAACTACATAAATAAATCTTCGTGATATTCTTTATGTTTGCTTTGCCTTTTATAAACAGGCAGATGATGAGCGCAACTCAAAGAAATGTGGCATAAAGATATTTAGACTGATTTTTTCTGTTTATTAAAAAATCTTCCTATAACAAGAATTAAAATTGATTAATAAAATATCTTATGTTTTTCTGTAATTTTTATAATATTTCAACTAAGTATATAAGTTCTCATGACATTCTTCACATTAACTTCATCTTTTATAGACAATCAGATGATGCGCGTAACTCAAAGAAATGAGACATAAAGATCTATAGATTTTCTTTGTGTTTATTATAAACTCTTCATAAATTGTCAATTAAAGTTGACCAGCAATACATTCTACATTTTTCTATAATTTAATGACTTTCAAAGTAACATTTCAACCACGTATGTAAGTCCTCATGATATTCTTCACCCTTACTTTGCCTTTTATGGACGAGAAAATGATGGTAGCAACTAAAAGAAATGAGACATCGGTATCCATAGATTTCCTTTATATTTATTATAAACTCTTCATATGTCATCGATTAACGTAAGCAAAGTATTTTACATTTTTCTATAACTTAGTGACTTTCAAAGTCGCAATTCAGCCAACTACGTAGGTCCTCATGATATTTTCCACCTTTACTTTGCCTTTTATGGACAAGCAGATGATTGGCACAACTAAAAGAAATGAGACATAAAAATCTTTAAATTTCTTTCGCCTGTTTATTACAAGCTCTTCCTATAACAGCAATCAACCTTAAATTGCAAAGTATTTAGCATTTTTCTATAATGCAGTATCTTAATAACATGTCAACCAATTATGTATGTCTTCATTGAGATTCTTCACATTTTTTAATCTTTTATATACAAGCAGATGATAGGTAAAATTCATAGAAATGAAGTATAAAGATCTTTAGATGTCTATCATCTATTTATTACAAACTCTTCCTATAACATCAATTAAAGTTGGCAAGAAAAATATCTTACATTTTTCTGTAATTTTCATAGTAACAATTCAACGAAGTATATAAGTCCCAATGACATTCTTCACATTAACTTTGTCTTTTACAGATGATGAGCTGAACTCAAAGCAATGAGACAAATATCTATAAAATTCCTTTATATTTATTATGAACTCTTCATATGTCTTTTTCAGATTTAATTTGCCTTTTACATACAAGCAGATGATGCGCTCAACTCAAAGAAATGAGACATAGAAGTTTATAGATATTTTTCGCATTTATTATGAACTCAAATATCATTGATTAAAGTTGGCTAGAAAATGCCTCACATTTTTCTATAACTTTCATAGTAACAATTCAACTAAGTAAATGATATTCTTTGCATTTGTTTTGTATTTTGTAATCAAGCAGATGATGGGTGTAACTCAAAGGAATGAGACATAAAGATCTTTATATCCCTTTCATCTGTTTATTATAAATTATTTCAATAACATCAAATAAAATTGATTAGCAGAATATCTTAAATTTTTCTGTTTCATAGTTAAAATTCAGCTAAATAAATAAGTCCTCATGATACTCTTAACATTTGCTTTGTCTTTTACAGACAAGCAGATGATGGGTGAAATTCTAAGAAATGAAACATAGAGATTTATAGATTTCCTTTATATTTATTATAAACTCTTCATATCACATAGATTTAAGTTGAGCATCACTTATAACTTAGTGACTTTTAAAGTAACAATTCTACTAAATATGTAAGTCCTCGTGATATTCTTCACATTTATTTTGCCTTTTATGGAAAAGCAGATGATGGACGCAACTCAAAGATATGATACTTCACCTGTTTATGATAAATTCTTCATACAACATCAATTAAATTTGATTAGCAAAGTATCTTAATATTATATTTTTTCTGCAACTTTCATAGTAACAATTCAACTAAGCATATAAGTTCTCACGGGTTTCTTCACATTAACTTTGTCTTTTTATAGACAAGCAGATGATGGACGAACTCAAAGAAATGAGATACAGAAATTTATAATATCAATGTTTATTGCCATTCATTTTTCTGTTATTCATTAAATTTTCTAACAGTTGTTAACAAAGAAGTCACAGTTCTCATTATATTTATCACGATATATTTTGTCTATTATTGATTAATTGATAGTTATGGAAACCATTTGCAGCATTCAAACAGAAAGGCCAGTCATCAACAAATAAGGTTAGCGGAATCTCTACGTAGTTGAGGAAAAACATTATTAATGTGTGTTTAATTGAGAAATTCAGAGTGACACTTGCTGTCGGTGCTCGCTTGCTTATTAATATGTTTCCTGTCTGTAAAATGTCGACACTTGGCGATTTCCACCTGCTGGCGTACTTCGTGATCGATCCATTATCTCTGCAGTTGTATTTTGATAAAATTTCGGAAATAAAATGCTGGACAAATAGGAATGTGTGAAGAATAATCTTTTTTCGATAGATTAGATTAGATGTGGTTATTTCCTGTCACAAGATGCTTTTCTAGGGTATGTTGCACCGAAAAAATGGTTCATTTATTGCGTCTATGTATTAATTCCACACACATCATCTTAAAATGTGGTAAAATAGTAAGTAAAACTATAATAGTAAATTCAGATTTCAGTAAAAATTTCAATTGTTTTTCAAGAACAAAAATAAATTTGAATAAGGTCTTTCTCCTAATAGGAAAGACACGTTAAATTCTAAGGAGTTAAAAAAGCTAATACGATCTCTGTGAAAATCAGAGCACTCAATTAAATGTGGCGTATAGTCAATCGAACATTGCATGAATCGCAAACAGGTGGAGATTCTCCAAATATTGGGTTGGCAACTAAGTCATTGCGGATTTTGTCAACAGATGGATTTAACGCATTTTTTTGTTTCGTCAACGTGTTCAAAGCAACTACCTATATTGTTTTCTTGTTGTTTGGACTTCCACCTTCAATTTAGCAAAAAAAAATTGTCTCGATTAGTTATTTAGTTTCGCTTTTATCCCCATTTAAAAATGGGAGAACAAGATGCGCACTTCAGACATTTTTTATATTATTATTTCCGAAAAGGCAAGAACCCACAAGAAATTATATGCCGCATATGGGAATGTAGCCTTGAAAGTAAGGCAGTGTCAAAAACGGCTTGCCAAATTTCGTTCTGGTGATTTTTCACAGAAAAATGAGCAACTATCTGGCCGCTTATGAGACCCCTATCAAACCTATTATCGATTCAGATCGTCATAGCATTACACATGAGATTGCAGGAAAACTTAATGTATCACACACACATTAAAAAGATTAAAATAGCCTGGCTGCGTCAAGAAATTTGATTTATGGATCCCTCCCTCATAAGCTTAAAAAATTCATTTGATGCAACGCATTAACATCTGCGATTCATTTCTGAAACGTGAAACCATTTCTGAAACTACTAATTACTGGTGACGAAAAGCGGATAGTTTATAACAACGTTAATCAGAAAAGATCTCGGATCGAAGTTTATTAAGAAAGCAAACGATTAATTCAAACAGTACATTCAACAACTAGCCAAACTGAGCGATGCAACTCAAGAAAAGCGGACAGAATTGGCAAATCGTAAAAGTGTTGTTTTCCATTATAATGATGCAAAGCCCTACAGATCTTTGGTCACTCCAATTATTGGAACTAGGTTGGGATGTATTGTCACATCTACCATATAGCAACGACCTTGGTCCTTCAGATTACCATTTATTTCGTTCCATGCAGAACTCCTTAAATGGTAACATTTTGAATGAAGCTCATGATGTAAAATCAAATTTAAATCGGTTTTTTGCTTGCAGAAATCGGAAATTTTATAAACCTGGAATTATGACACTGCCTGAAAGATGGAAAAAGGTTTTCGATAAAGATACACAATGCATAACTGAATAAAGTTATATTTTTAAGCAAAAAGTTTGAATTTTCCTTCTTATTTAAAATCCGCAATTACTTAGTTGCCAACCCAACAGTAAGTGCCTGTGTGTAATTCGTGAATGGCCGATAAGCAGTCGAGTTAAAATCACATCATATTTCCGGTTGAAAGATGACGTCCATGGAGTAATATAGGATTTTACTTCGTGCAGTTTATTATTTGCTTCTTGATTCCAGTCGCTTTGCCAATTCTTCAGTATCCACTTATGTAATGCGCTCTTGATATCAGTATAATGAAAAGGATGAGAACGATACGTAATAGCAAATTTAGCTACAGTGTCCGCCTGTTCATTACCTGTTGTATCGACAATCTGTTTGTTCGATAGAAGGATGAATTGGACGAGAATATCGTATAAATAATAAGTTGAGCATTCAGACTTTCTGCAACATGGTTTATTTTAAAATACTGAACCAGAATACAAGATATGAAATATTATTAACTAATTTAGTAGCTTTTTGAGTAGTAATATGACTTTAAATTTATAAATGTATAAATATTACACAAAACCTCGCTTGTTTATATTGGCCGTAATGTCAGGTCTAAGGTCTAAACTTTAGGACAAGATTGTTTCAAACTCACTTTGAAAAGAGACCCGTCATGCACTTGGGATGGTGCCCCTTAAATTTGACGTCGTGGGTTAAACGTCTACATGTGGTGTGGCATGGAAGTTTGCTGGAGGAGAAGAAATTAGAGGTAGAATTTCAGATTTAACTGCTGTTTAAAATTAGGAAATTTGGCTCAAAATACTTCTAGCCACAAAAGAACAATAAGATATCCGAAGTGGATATCTTAAGATATCCGAAGTGGATATCTTAAGGATATATATTTTTATGCTTTTATATATAGAATATGAAACATACTTATAAAAGTTACAGTAATTATATCTTTTTTAACCGTATTATATCTTTATGATGTAAAATATAAAGCATGCATATAAAAGATAGTGCAATGGTCAAAAGCAATTTTTGATTTTTGTGAATTTCAAACTCGATAGTTCTAGGAAAAACAATTTTTAATTGATATGTTTCCTCTATCCATATATATATGTGTGAAAGCGATAAATAGCAAAAAAGAATAAATCAAATAGAAACAAGCGATATTGCATCAAAGGCACCTATCAAATTTTTGAAAGAATCCATAAAGTTTTCTTGAACTCGCTCTTGATTTGAAATCTACATGCTTTGCATCCAAAAAAGAATAAAAAGCATTTAGAAGAATTTTTTTTATCAAGAAAAAGACTTTTTTAATTTTGTAGGTTTTGAATTTACAGACATTTTCAATGTAGATAAAAAATATTGATGTTTGAATTTTTCATAAAATCAATGAATATTACAATAAAAAAGTTCAATGGACTAAAAAAAACAACAACGATGCTTTATTCTATGAGGAAACACTATGACACAGACAGCAAAACACAGCCAAAGCGTAACAACACCATTTGTAATAAATAGCAGCACAAAGCATTAAATCCCACATAAAAAAGCCGCAAGAACACAAATAAAAAAGAGAGAGCTCACAGAAGAGGAACTTCTTAAGATTAATGACTGTTCTTGAATCGTCTGCTACTCTCAACTGTCTCTATTTTAATTGATTTCAGCTCTGTCTAGCACTTTTTGTAGTTTATGTGACAAGGCAAAGAAGCTTCCAGAAAGATCTCCAAAATTCGCTTCCTACTGGAGCTATCACCAAGAATCTTATAGTTTCTGGAACCTTTAAATTTGATTTCAGATTTGTAACCAAATGATCCCCAAGTTTATATCCTACAACGGGGATTATCTATACATTATTCATCAGAGTTGTATGTAAAACTATCTTAACAGTAAAACTTAGTTACTGCTCTGGAAGCTCTTAGTCTGCTCTACAAATTCAATAATACAGAGGCTTCCAGAATTAAAAGTGGTTAACTGGTTACAGCAGCTGCAGTTACGGGTTTCAGAGTTTTCCCCTAGTTACTGTAAATAAATAGATTTCGGGAGCAAAGGGGCCTCGGGTGAAAAACATGATCTCAATTGCGATTTTTACACATATAAGAGGATCCTTTCTTTTTTTTTTATTCAAAAACTGACATACTTTTTAGCTTATAGATAGTCAAGTTATTTATTTCGAATATTCCGATTGTGCGCCAGTTCTATAATTGCTTATATATATTTACTTATATTGTGGGACTATTTGTTGAGCACACTAGAGTATATGCATACAGTTAACTATTTAATTTTTATAAATGGATTTTCCTTTCGCATTTTCTGTTACTCTTTTTTTTCTCTCCCCCCCCCGAGGGGCACCTGGAAATGAGGATGAGAAGCTTCCGTCACGGTGGTTGGTTCTCGCCACCCTGGAGGGTACACGTAAAGGTAGGTGTCTGGATCCTCCCATCGATGACAGGGCGTACTTCTTTATGGAAGGGTTATACCATGGCCGGTGATGTCCTTAGGATTCAACCACAGTTCTCGTCAGTTTTGTTATAGTTGCGGTCCCGTCATTCAGTTTTTTTTTATTCGTGTGCCTTCCAGGTGGGTCGGAAAGTCAGTCATATAACTTACTCTTTTTTTCTTTCTAAATTCTAGTTCTCGCTTAATCCAAGCTAAACACAGCATAGAAAATCAAAATTACAAGAATATGTCAATTTGAATTATTAATTTAAAAAAACTACGAAAATAAAAATAAAGCATTTTACATATAAAAGATTTTACAGTTTTTATCAACATTCTGAAAAAGTTCTCGTGAAATGTTTTCCGTATTTAATCATCTATATTTTCAAAAGGTCAAATAAATCTTTCATAAGTATTTATTTCAAAAGTATGTCAGTTATATCCGAAAACACAAACAAAAACATAAAATTTATTGTAACGATTATGTAATTTCATAATGCAAACAAGAGAAAAATGATAACAGAGATAAGCATCATATAATTTGGTTTACGATTTTTAGAGTGTTTGTATTTCTACCAATAATAAATGTGAATGTGTGTCTGTCTGTTTGTTTGTATATTCTTTGGCGGCAGATTTCTGCTTCTACAGCATTTGGCACAAATCCATTTTTTCTGTAGTAGCTTCAGAAAATATGCTCAAAAATAATTTTAAACACTTCTTTGAAAATTTAAAAAATATATTTTTTTATGTGATATGTATAAATTGTTATATTATTTTTTCCAATTTTTTAAAAATATTTTGTTTGCATAATTTGCAACTACACATTTCACCGTTGGACATTACTGACACCGTTGGACATTGCTGAAAACATTGCTACATTACATATTTATTTTACATATTTTATTTTTGTAATAACTCGCTCCTGAAAATTATGGATTATAATTTGCAAACTAATTCATTTTAATTAATTCAATTAAATTGATTACTTCAATTTTATGAATAACCCGCAACTTTCTTCATTTCATAAAAAATTGAATAATCTGGTAAGATTTTAAAAAATGAAATAAGCTACTAGAAATTTGCAAATATATTGTTCCACGGAAAATTTTTAGTAGAGAGAAAAATAAAAGGATAACTTAACTTATAAAAGAATTGTAAAAAGTATTAATAAGTTTTTGAATGTTCTTGATGCTAATACTCTATAAAATGCTTTTGATGTCGCATTTCTAAGCTTAAGATTAATATGTCAATGGCCTGAATGGAAATAGTAACCCACGCCTAAATTGATTCCTCATCTACAGTTCCAGAGCGAGAACTTTCAACAGCAGTTACCTCCCTACGGTGTTCTAAAAGGTTAAAATCTGTTGACTGAGCTGAGTTTTCAAGTCCTGCTTTTCTAAATATTCATTGACAAGAAAGGCAAAATATCATTTAGATTTGTCATTTGACATATTTTATGTGTCCATGCACTATTTAAATAGTTTTCATAAGTTCTGAAATTATATATATTTGATTGTGCATTCCTTAAGAAAATAGTAAATTTGCTTATACTTGGAGAAAAACATGGAAATTATAAGAGCCGAAAGACACATCGGAGACGAGTCAGTTGATTGAGTTGGATTCAAATGAATAGTTGAGCGAAGTCTTTGAAGTGTTGATCCACAGAAAGTTCTCTCTGTGTGATTCGTGCTATTGTGGTTGTTTAGTAACAATTTTTTTGCATGAGTGTTGCTATTTATTGTAAGTACAGTTTTTGTGTAAGCTTCGGCTGTGTTTTACTACTGCGTATTCGTGTTTTGCTGTAAAATGAAGGGTCATTATCTGTTATTAAGTCTATAGGATTGCTTTACAGTACATCCACCGGGTGGAGTTTTGAATATTTTCTATAACAATATGGAATTCATTTATTTCAAATTTCCCCATATTATTTAATAAGATTGTAAAATATAGATTTAATGGAATCACTCTAATACAAATTAACCACGCGGATGAATTAAAAGATGCATATACCAGAAAATAAAAAAGGAAATGAGAATCCTTCTGTGGAGTAAATAAGCAATTTTTTTATTTTGATCTTAATATTGATAAAAACACACTTTTGAATGTTTTGATGTAACCGTGAAATTACTTAGAATCTCATCAAAGTAAATTGTTACAAGCTGTATATAAGTCAATCAAATTTGACATATAGAAATCTGACCTATAAATCAGTTTAAAATAAACCCAATCGTTTAAAAATAATTTACTTTAAAAAACCAATGGAAGTCAAAATTGTACATTTATTATAATCTCTAAATTTCAAAACATTTCTCATAAATTAATCAAAAATAACCTGAATAAATGATGACAGTTTGAATTTATTTATCAAAAAAAAGTTTAATCTTTTTCCTTAAACATTTATGATATTGAACAAATATGAGCACCAACATCTAATTTTATTTTATAATTGAGGTGTTAGAACATTTACTCTTTCTTTTTAAAAAATACAGCATGCATTTTTTTAAAAAAAATTAATATTTAAAGTATTAAAAAATAATTTAGCAATTAAATAGCTTTGTTTGCATTTAACAACAAAAGTTAAATAACATGCAATAACAAACAAATAATCGATTTTCAGATGAGTCAGAAATTTGAATAAGAGTAATTTACTGTTCTGAATTAAATAGAAATAACAAGACTCTATTTACAAAATCAGCGATTTTGATAGAAAAGATCTTATATTAAAGAACCAAAAAACGAGTAAAAACCTCGAAATAATTAACTCAAATTACTTTATGTTCATGTAAGAATATATGCTCGCAAAGCTCTTGTTAAAATTATATCCCTCATTAAATGAATTTACACATTATACTTAATTTAGCATATATATAGGATACATAAACCTAAAAATTATTCGTATAAATGCATATCATATATTCGATCAAAATAATTTCAAAATGAGTAACATTTTTTTTCCAGTAGAGGGAACACGAAACAAATAATTATAACATAATTACAAAAAAAAATCTTTAAACCAGTGGGAGTTGTTTCCCAAAACCTTTCTCGTATACCCTCTAATATTATCCCAGAGAACACATTGCGTAACACTAGCAAACATTAGTTACGAAATATTAACCTTTGACATGAATTCAGCATTTTAAGGAATCTATTGTGTCTTCTTTGGCAAGTTATTTGGCGATCAATCCCTGGCAGGCGAGTAATAGTATCCAAAAATCGAATTTGTGTTTTAGACACGTTTCCCCCCCCCCCAAACTTTGATAGAAATCTACAAATTTGGTGCAAAATTCACATACCAAATTTCATCTGTCTTGTTCAAAGCGTTTTGGAGTTACCTCTGCCACAGACAAGACAGACAGACATTTTCTAGAAATGTGTTTTTCGAACTCACGGAAGTTCTAAAACGAGGAGATTTGTCAAAATCTCAAATTCGAATATTTTGATGATTACTATATAACGTTACTTTTACTATATAACGTATGCAAGAAAGTAAAAATTTAAAATTCGACAAAGATTTTGGTGAAAATTTATCATTTCAAAATTTCAATAATTGTGAGTTTTCATGCAAGTTTAAAAACATTTTTATTAATAATTCAATTCTAACTAATTGTTATAATTTCTATCCTAAAATCTTTGACATGATGTAAAACCATTTTTGCTGCAGCGATCTAACTATTTTGGAAAATAGGTTTTACAGAACTAGACTAGATTCAAAAACTTAATATCTACTACAACTAATTATTATAAAACATATCATAATAAGATGAAGCTTTTTTCCCTCCGGTGACTATATTATCACACAAAGCTGTCACTGAAGGAGTAGTAAAAAGTGTGTGTGTGTGTGTGTGTTTTATTGCAAAAATTTATCTCTTTAAAGAAAACAATTTTCTTTTAGAACTGGACTACAGTCAAGTGATATTTGCATATTACAATCAATAAATAAAAGAAAAGCATGTTAATGAATTATATTCCTCTTTCTTCCATATTTCCATGTAAGGCTACATTTATAGCGTTTAATCAAAATTTATTTAACGTATGATGACAGGAGTTTTGCTGTAACGGTCTAAAGTGTTTTAGAAAGCAATCTTTACAGAGTTAGACCATATTCAATTATTTACTGTATATTTAAATCAATATATTTACAAATGAACCACGTCATTATAAACTGTATTCTCCTTTTTTACCTATATATTTCCATATAAAGCTTGCATATATGATGTGTTATCAATATTAACATTTTGTCAAAGAGTTCTGCTAGAACATTTTCAGTCTTTTTGGAATTTAGAACAATGAACGGATTAAAAACTTCAGTGCAAACTAACAGAAATAAAATTTAGTCAAGTGTTTATTGTATATATTACAGTCAATAACAAGCCCCATTATATATATATATATATATATATATGAGGCTTTTTTCCTTTCGCCTCCTGACCCACTCCAGATTCTGTACATTCATTTCTACAAAAGGTTGTAAATTTGAAAATTTGGTCAATAGTTGTTATACTAATTTTTATGAAATCAAATATTTTTGAATAATATCGATAAAAATCCTATGAATCCAATTTGCCATTATTCCGCTTTGATCCAATAATTGTAAAGTTTTCTGGCCATTACATACGACATTGTAAATTCGATGAACGCAATCTTACAAATTAAAACGCATCCATTATAACAGTTAGATTGTTCACACTGTATCTACTTTCCCGTCCAACAATAATGTTGACAATAAAAGGATACTTGGTTGTGTATTGCATATTGTATTTTCGTTCTTTTAAGGTACAGTTTAGACCAAAACCAAGAGAAAATATTGACTTCAACCAGCGGGAGTTGCCTCCCCAAAACATTCTCGCATATTCTCTAATAAACAAGTCATGTCAGAAAACGCCTTGCATGTCATTGGCGTACAATAGTTACGAAATGTCAACTCTTGGCGTGAATTTAGCTTTTTTACTGAATCTATCTTGTAATACTCGGCGAGTTATTTGGCGTTTAATTCCGGGTGCGCATTAATAGAATCACGTTTTTCTCAAACGATTGAAACAAAAATTTGGCAAAATAATTCCACTTATAATCACAAAATCCCATCCAAATTTGATATATTTAAACCACTGTGTAATTGAATAACCACGTTTACATATTTCTGAAAGTACAGACAGACAGACAGTCAACCCGTTGAGGGGTTTGGCTCAAAATTTAACAAATGACTACATTATAGATGTTAAATCTGTGCATCAAATTATCTTTCTAGATATCTCCGTTTTGTAACTATCGTATTAGTTTATATTGTAACAGCCAGTCAGACGGACTTTTTCAAAATAGATTTTACTCAAATTTCAACAGAAATCTGCACATTTGGTGTAAAGACCGTATACCAAATTTCAATCATGTAGATCAAAGCGTTTTTGAGTTATCTTTGTCACAGACGGACGGGGATTTTCTAAGAATGTGATTTTCGAACTCAGAGAGGTCTAAAATATCGAGATTCGTCAAAATCTCGAGTTCGAATTTTTTTTACGATTACTATATTTTCTCTATAGTACGTATATGAGAAAATATTTTTATTTTCTCATACTCGTAGTATAGAGAAAGTGCTACTTGAAACTCTAAAAAAATGAAAAATAGAACAATGCAAATTGTTGTCAACTAACCAATGAAAAAAAAATTATAATAAATGAGAAGTTTAATATTTATATTTTGTGTAGCTGCAAATATAAATGTGCTGTTAAAATATCCATATTCATTTTGAATTTTTTGCTGTTTTCTTTCATGATATGGGATTATTGTGACAAAGACGCAAGTAATCATAAAGCCCAACTTTAGAGAAGATACATTTTGAAACCATCCTTAAAAATAAGTAAACCATTTCCACATGAATTTCAATTTCATATTTTTAGACATCAAACAACAAAGAGGAAACTTAAATAATTTGTTTTCCATATAAATACCTTATCAGACAGGAAAGCCAACACTCTGAACAAACAAGTTGGTTGTCAAAGGTATTTTTTCCCCCTAATAATAAAGCAGACTGTATGGTTACTGGCGTTTTACAGGACAGATCGTTTGAGCTGGAGCATATACACCTCAGCCGATTATTATTATTGTTGAAATTTTAGTCTCTATACATAAAACTGAAAGTGCGCTTGTGTGTTGTTTGAAACTTATACAATTTTACGCTCCTAGATGATTTTTAAAAATATCTGTTCCTTAATATGTATATGAAAAAGTTGCTACGCCCTTCAAAATAAGAAGAAATAATTTAAAAAAGATTTTACGTTTTTTTGCTGTAACTTTGGAACATGTCATCGTCCAAAAATTATTACTACAACATCTCAAAATTAAAAGAAGTTAGCTTTTCAGTAATATCAATATCATTAGCGAACAACTATTTTTCTTATTTCTATCAATTTTTCCCAAAATTAATTTAAACTTAATTTGAAACAATTTCTTTTTCTTATTGAAATTTTAAATCCATTTTACTATTTAATGGATTTTAAAAAAATGGATAAATATTACTTGATTATTTTTGTCAATGTCAAAGTTAAGTTGCTTATGATATACCAGTGCAAAATTTGTCTTTAAACACACACTTGCAATATTATTACAATTTCTTTAATTGTTTGATTTATTTTTATGTCAAACTTTAACATTCAAGTTTTTAAAGCGTCTGGTTGACTTATCATATTTCTTTTTAATGACAGTTCTTTTTTAACTTATGGTCATTGAATAAGATTTTATTTCACTTGATAAGTTTAAAAGTTTTTATTGAATTATTATATAATTACTTTCGCCATTTTCAAAGTCAAACTTTTTAAAACATGTCAACGAATATTTTCTTCCTTTTTTGACAAATTACAGGATTTTGGCCTCTTTTTGATTTCAAAGTATTTGAAATGCAGGCAATTTCTTTTCTACTTGTTGTTGTTGTCATATTATTAATGATAAAAATTTCAGCATTGAATTTTGAATGTTGTATTAATTTTTAAATGCATAGCGATGTAGATCTGCATTGTATGTTTACAATATCATATCTCTTTATGTAGTAACTTTCGCGTTTTTTATTTTAATTTTACCAAAACTATTACATTTTCCGAATACAACTAGAATCTTTAACAGTTTAGTTCTTTATCTAGGACAATTTTCATTGTTGGCATGCTATTTGAGTACAGTTTGATTTCGGTGGGTATTATGAATTAAGATTATTTATATAAAAAGTAATAAAAACCTGTAAGAAAAATTGTTTTCCGATAGAACCAAGGTAAAAGTAACTAATAATATTTATATTTTTGTATATACTAATGAATTTATGCAAGAAAAATATAACTTTTGTGATATAAAGATATGCAAAATAGATTCTACCTAAATATAAAGAATCATCTCATCCTTTGCCGTTCTATGGTTATACGAAAAGACAGCGTAGGTCACTGGCCTACATTTTCAGATTGAGGTATAAAATTCCACTATATAAGGGTAACACACAGTGGTCATGTAGCAAATACAATGTTCCTTTATGTTTAAATGTTGAAGATAATTGTTTCATGAATTTTCATGTTTTGTAATGTAATGAGAGATATTATTGTATATGAGAGATATTGAATATTATATTATTATACTTAGTAGATTTGTAAAATTCAAGGACTGATTGTTCATGATGATATAGAAATTCATTAATATAATTTTTTGAAAATAATAAAAAATATTCTTATGTTGTTGTTGTTTTCCTTATTAATTACACCCATTTACTGGCTGATTTCAAATCTGATATGTTAAAAATAAAAATTCATGTATTTGAGGATTAACTATTAAAGAAAATCTAAGTACCACGACTTCTAAAATACTACAGTGTTAATGCGCATTACAAGACATGCAAAATATTGAACTTTTACGTAAACAATATGGTGTATATGACAAGAAAATCTGTTATTTTCTTTGCAAAAGATATTTCCCTAAAATAAATAAATACAACCAAAATTATTTTTAAAAAATTAATTATCTTAGCGTAGCATGATATTTATTATTCCTATAATAAAGTACACTGGTTCTCTCTATTCTGTAAATGAACCTTATACTTGGGAGAAATTTCAATAATATCGTAGAATCATGAAAAGCGTAATTGTTCCAGTGATCCATCTTCTAATTTTATTTTTTTTCTGTTTTGTATCTTGATTTTCTGCAATTTATTTTGTAATCTATGCAAATAATAAAGAGAACGCTTTTTTTTATAAGTTTCAAAAAGGAAGAAAATCACGCCATTAAATATTTGATGAACAATGAAAATAATTTTAATTCATTTCAACGATGAACTATATTGTTCAAAATTATGAATTTTTTTAGATTGTCCAATTTTAGATTTAAAAAAATTATACTGCAGTTAAATTTATATTATTAAAAACATGAATTTTTAAATTTTATAGCAGTAAAAAAAATAATATTGTGTAATAATATTTTCGAAACTTAACGTGGTAAAACGCCTAACTCTCATTACTTTTTACTAATTATAAATCAGACCAAAATTTTAAAAAACTGCTCGACGTGCGCATTTTCATCCCCTAAAGTATATTTGCACCAAATTAGATTACTCTAATTCAAACGGTCTTTATTGTTGAGCGCAAATCTACATATATTCCTCTTTGTTATTGGTAGATATTATATGGGACTAACGTAATAAATTTTTGATTTCTAATTTGTCTCATCCAATTTTCTTGAAAATCTGTCGATGAAGCCCATTAAAATATTAATTATCTGAGGAAATAAATTCGTTATGTTGGATGATTCTACTTATTATTCTTTAATTCTTTATTAGAAGTCTTGATCTAGCTAACATGCGCTTGGACGTTCTTACGTAATACATATCGATTGCACCGTACTATTTTAATACTGGAATCAATAGCACATGAGGAATAAGAAAGTGAAATTGCAGCAATGAGTAGGACAGCATGCAACTAGATATTAGGTTAAGCAGACAATTAGGAATTTTAAGTGATTTTGGGATTTGACGCTATTTCATTAAGAAGGTTTATGTACAATAGGCACAGTTGGTATAAAATAACTAAAAGAGTGCTTGAATTCTTTTCTGTAGCGGTTACAATTACTGCCTTCTTCCTTTCTTCATAGGTGGCGCTACTAGAGCCACCTATCAAGAGCCATGTTTTCCCATGATTCCTCATTCTTGTCTCTTGTGTTGTCCTTGCTTGCCGTGTGTATTTTGTTCTATGCCTTGTTCTTCAATATGCTTGTGTTAATTGTTTGTGCCGTGGAACTTAACCCGCCAATAAAAAGTAGTTTCTGAAACTGAACTCATTCTTTCATCCATGGCATAACACATAATAAAAAGTCTCGTCCCTCTACATTTCTAAATTTGAAGCATATTTTGCTAGGATGCTGTAAATACCAAGTTATGGATACAGGAACTAATTGAAATCAAATACAGCCAATATTTTAGGCTAAGCATTTAGCGAGGAATCATGAAATGAAGTTACAATACCATGAAAGACATCATGCAATTAGAAGAAGGATTATCTGAATGAAAGATGATATCGATGAAAGAATGGTGTCATGAGGCTTAACTCCATAAGAAAGGTTAAAGACTATGTTGAAAGAAAACAGGTTTAAGAGATTATGTTGCCATGAGATTTGATCTCGTTTGATAGATCCATGTATATAATAAACAAAAAAAGATGTAAGAGACTATGTGAGATTTTATCCCATTAGATAGGTTCATGTACACCATAAACATAAAAGGTGTAAGAGACTATGTTGCTATGAAATTTGATCCTATTAGATAGGTTCATGTACTCAATAAACATAAAAGGTGTAAGAGACTATGTTGCCATGAAATTTAGTCCCATTTGATAGGTTCATGTTCACAATAAATAAAACAGGTGTAAGGTTGTTAAATGAATACGATTTTCAATATGTTTCAACACTATTGCCTATCACAATGTGATGCTTATAAATACTTAGTTGAATAAATCATGAATTTATTCATAGAAAATTCGAATGAAACTAAACGCAATAAATGTTCCTGGAGAACCAGTTGATGTTTATTAATTTGAAATAATTCATATGCTAAAATAAACTTAACATAACTTTTGAATAGAACTAAATTATAGATCTATTTGTGGAATTTAAACACAAACGGTCTTCTGGAAGATATCCAAAATGCAAATTCTTCACACTGCAACGAAATTAAATACAAAACATTTTATGTTCTGTCTTAAAAACTCGAAAACTCTGTCTTAAAACTTTTTACACTCCAGCTGATTAAGCTACTAGGCTAAGATTCATATTAAATTAGATAAAGAAAAAAAGAATGTGTAAAAATATCTCAATGAAGTCGCAGTAATAAAGCGACCATCAAGAAATGGAGGATCGTGCGTTGTTGTGACGTCTCACATACGTCACAATATCATGACATCATAAAACACAGTGCGATTTTTCTGTGACGTCATAAATTTTGTGTGAGTAATTTCAGCATCGCGGAACAAGTACCCTTTTTTTTTTTTTTTCAGAGGAAACAAAGCAAAAGAATTATAATTCCCATCACGTGACAAGCAAGGAAATGGTAACTTTATTTCTCAATTAATGAAAATTGCTGCGTTAGAAGAGAACTTTACTTTTTCCTTTAGTTTCATAACTCAATAATGATATCGAAATACTGCTCCCATTTGAATACGCATTTATCTTGCAGCTGAAATAGTATAAAAATATTATTACGAATTATTACTCATCGATTATTTTTCCCTGCAATATCTGGGTATTTAAAATAATCAGCTTACCCAAAGGCATAGCTCCAAGTACTGTCAATTTTCATCTTATTACATCCAGATATATCATTAGTACTCCCACTACCATTTACACTCATTTTTGAGAGAAAATTTAACCCATTCACTGTCAGCGAAATTTATAAACGCTTAAATTTACAACAGTTTCTTATGAGATATCTCGTAAATGGCAGTGAATGGGTTAAAAACACTATTTCACAGTATTGTCCAGGTGTAAGGGAGAGGGAGAGATCTTGACAACCTCCATCATTGAACCGATTTCGCCAGTTTTATTTTACATGAAAGTTCATACCCCTTAAAAGCATTATCAATGTTTGCATGCGCCTATTGTCCACCATTTTCTAAAGACATTCCAACAAAAAAATTTGACAGAGACAATTGACAAATTTCGCCAATTTTAATCATCATTTTATTGCTCATCTTTGGAAACAAAACTAAACAATCAGAATGCATCAGTATCAATATATCATTAATAACTCATAAAAATTGCTTATCACCTTTTGGTAAGATTTAGGTTTCGCATCGAAGGGTTTTAGTTTCGAGACTGATATGATCTACGCTAAATCCACCAGGACCGAATGTCCTTTCGCCGATGTGATGCGGAAGGTCGGAAAGAAAGAAGGGCAGTCCAGATGCCGTCATCGCCACTGCCCAAAATTAGGAGGTTCGAGCCAAAATAGCCTTACTATTGCTTTAAAAAGGGTCATAATATAACTAACTTGAAATTATATGATTAAACTAATACTGTTTATATAATGGACGAGACGCTAATCGTCGAAGGCTTCTCGTTATCATTATTTCCACTTCTTTGTTGAGCCCTTTAAACACTGTGGGTCTTATGCAGTTATAGACAATTGCGGAAATAACAAATAGTGATACCTTTTTTTGTCAACAACGAAAGAAAAAAAAACAAATAGAACTCAAGACAGATGCACACTTAGATTTTTGTTTTCAAATGTAATGACTGTCCTATATGATCTCTCTTGGTCACATTGGCAACATCCTTGTGATAAATCATTATGATATTATGATGCAAATTCAGCATATAGTCATCTAAATCTTCTGAAATTATTTCTAAGGATCTTATTTCATTGAGATGCGTCGCAAACTGTGTCTGAACGCTTCCTTTTTTTTTTTTTTCCTATTTGTGACTAAAAGAAATCACTTAAGACAATTATTACATACGCAAATAAAATGTTAAGTACTTTTCTGTATTGTAATCATTTTTTTCCTTCCTTTCGTTGCTGACAGGAAAGTTATAAACATTTGTAATCTGATTTTAAATAGTCCTGAATAATCCAAAATTTCTTTAACCTTTTCACTGCGATGAAGTGAGAGTCTTAACGCATCCTTTGAGTACTACAGTGGACGAACTGAAGGTAAAGATATAGAGTGCTTCCGATGATGACGATCAAATTAACTATCAACTGTGAAGTGACGAGTGCTTTAATCCTCATGAAATACTAATTACGCAGTCACGAGCTATACTCGTCATGAGCTTTTAATGATAAACTGAGTAGTGACGAGCTGGCTCGTCATAAGCTTTCAATGACTATCTAAGTGATGATGAGCTATATTCGTCATGAACTTTTATTGACAAACTACGAAGTGACGAGCTTTATTTCCCATAAGGTTTTATGCAACAATTAGGCAATGCCGTCAGTCTAATAAAGCTATACATGGCGTGTAGATACCTAAGATTCCCGGATCTAAATTGACACGTGGTAAAGAAATCCCTATCAGAATCTCATAGTAAAATCACTGAAGGATAAAATTTCCATCAATTTGTTCTTCTGTTGCGGTGTAAACCGACGTCAATTTATCATCGCTTCTTTATGCTCTCGTGCAAAATAAACTGAATTTAAATTTCAAAATTTTCTTCTTTTTCGGCCACGCATCTGCCAAAATCATGTTTACACACACGCGCGCGCGCGCGCGCACGGAATTATATTTTTGAAAGCGAATCATCCAAGATAAATTAAAATAAAAATCAAACAAAAAAAACTATGAAAACAACTCAAATTATTACAAATTTTTTTTAGGAAAAACATTACAATTAGAGCATGCAAATCTTTCAACATGTAAAAAACAAATTGTTTCTAAATGTTATTATTGAATGTAAAGATCTAGATGACTGAAATTTGGGTTATTTCTTATATATTTCTTTTCAAACAAATCCTCCAAAGGGCAGACTAAATGTATTTCTAACTACTCGCTTGATGTGAATATGTTAATCTTACTACTCGCATAAGATACATAGATGAAATTCAGTATGTAACTCTGTTTGCAAACTCTGTAACAGTTAAACTCTTTCTTTTGTTTAACTATGTAAACAAAATTGTATATTTGTAGCAAATTTTTGATCCATCAATCAAAAGAAGGAGATCGAAAATACAAACGCAATTTTCTTCATTTTACGATGAAAATAAAAAGCAGAAACATGCGATAAAAATAGATTTTTTTTAAAATCAATTAATTAGTTATTCCCCGAGATTGGAACTTTAACATTTATCAATCGGTCAGAAAATTGGAACGCTTTTAAAAATGGGGGGGGGGGGGGGGTAGAACGAAAGAAAAAAACTTATAAACTGAAATATGATTAACTATGAAATCACGTATCCTAAACCATAGTTGCTATGGCTATAATTGAATTTTTACGTTTTTGAATGATTCGTTTCCAAAATAAATAAATAAACATAAACAAGACAGAGATAAACAGATTTTAATAAAGAAACGAGTACTTTCTCCTTTATATATATTATTTCAATCATTTTTCCTTATGCTAAAAGTAATACTAGAATAAGAAAAAAAAGTTACGAAATTAATAAAATTTCGTAATAAAAATATTATAAAGCTAATAAAAATACTCTGTGGAATTGTTTTATGTATCATACAGATATGGTGTTTTTAATTCGTTATATTCATGCATTAGGTAATTATTTATTTCTCTCGGAAGAAAACAAAACGAAAATTTAAAAAAAAGAAGGAAATAGAAGGAAATCTTTCAAAGTGGTAAAAAAGCATAGTATTAAATTAATAATATTAATCTATGAATTTTAAAATGCTCTGATTGAATAAAATGAGATGTTATTATTAATATTTTATTCACTCGTTTATTGCTTGTGTTTTGAAATTCTGTGCAATTATGTGTTACCGATGGAAATTATAAATCAATCAATCGCTTAATTTTATTTATGTTTAAGTTCAAACGAAAGGTGGCATCTTGTAGGAGACTGAATTTACAATTTTACATAGTAATTAATTTGATGAAGTTATGAAATAAATTAAAGACCAAAAGTCGAAAAAAGGCTAAAAATTAAAATCTGCAATCGTAAATTTCAAATTATCACGCGAGAACATTATTTCACGTAGTATCAATTCTACAGAAAAACGTTATCTTTTCACATGACCCTATATTTCGCAATCACCAGCGTTTGGAAAAAGCGATAATTTTTGACCATTTAAAAATCAATAGAATTATTTTTAAAAAAATCTTAGAAGCACTGATTATTTTATTTTATTTATTTATTTATTTTTCTTTTTCTGTTTTTGTGAAAAACGGTTTAAACCGGTTTTAAGCAATCACGCGACCATCAGATTACGCATGCTTCGATATTTAGAAAATGCATATTGTTGTTGGTTTTCATGTATGTATATATATATATATATAACTTTTAATAACTCTTCTCGCTGTTTTGTGTTGATTCCCATTTTCTACTTGTGCTTCTTCGGGCGATAATTTCTTACGACCCTCCTGTCATTTATTGGCCAGGCTGGGGAATCTCGTACATGGCGGACATTCGCCCTAACTTGTAACTTTATATTGGTAATAAGTCGCCAAATGTGACAACCTTCTTTATCATTTTCCACTAACCCTAAAAGCGAAAAATGGATGCCTCAAAGCGATAAATCGCCAAATTTCTGCCCGAGCATTTTGAGGCTTCGGAAACCCCGAAATAAAATAACATCATATTCTCTCTTGATAATAATAAAATTTAAAAAAAATGCTTTAAAAACAGCTTTTATAACTATATTAAAATGAAGAAAATAATTTTTAAACTAACATCTGGAGATTAAAGCAAAAAATTATGAAATGTCTATGCACAGTAATCAATAAAATAAGAAAATTAAGCGATAGTGAATTCTAAAAGGCAAGCACTCTTAAATATTCATGTCAAATTAAAATATATCAAGACCATTGTTAAAATTTCAATTTCATCCACAAAGTATGCAGAGAAGACTTTCATTTCTCCTGAATCTTATTTCACAAAATGATTTTCAAAATTTTAATACTTTAACAAAAAAAGTGCTTCAGAAAATATTTTTTTTAATTTCTTTTATTCATTATTTTCTTAAAACACACTTCCGAATAATTTTTGAAACTTGCAAGCGATTTTTTAGCCAAAAGCCATTCTGTATATCTGGCTTATACTAAAAACTCAAACACAAAAATACAATAGGAAAACTGATATTCAGAATTTAAAATTGAAACGACTATTTCTTGATAAAAAAATGAATAAAATATTTGAAATCGGATACCTATATCATGATTTTATTCTTAAACTCTCAAGTAATCTAGGATTGATAATCCAAAAGTCAAATAAGAATTCTTTCAAAGATGTAAATCAAAAATGAAAACAATTCGTGACTTACAAAATCTATATTCTCTTTTCGTGACTATAATGACCGGTTGACACCCAGCTTCGGTTAAGTTAGGTTAGGTTAGATGACATCAGCATCTCTTCGAGGTAGATCTATTAGCGTCGCTGAACCATTCATTTTAATGATTAAAGAACTTATTTCACACATCGTGAAACTTCAACTACGTTGACAAGAAGAACAAAACGTGTTTGGCGAATAAAATAAAAAAATAAATAAACATTTTGAATAAAACTTTCGAAGTTCAGTGATTTAAATAAGCATATATTATTTTATTATTGTAAGAGTTTCTTTATAAAAATTCTCGATGACCTAAAACATTTTTTTCTACTGTCCACTCACTTTTTAAAATTATATTTTAAATAAATACTCATTAAGATCCGTTGTAGCAACGTTCTGAAGTATCTTATAACTTTAAACGAGAAATTCTTGTATATTTCGTATATCTCGGAAACGGCTCTAACGATTTGGACCAAGTTTTAAATTTAACCCTTTACAGGGCCATTTCTTTCTAGTCATATTATGTTAAAATATTTTTAGGCTTGAAATTAGAATAAGAAAAGGGTTTCATTTAACTTATTAGATCAATTTAATTTGATTAATTAATTCCTTTGGTTAGTTAATAATTAAGTAAAAAAATCAAGACACATCATTTTATGTAAGAAGCCTCTAAGTTTCTGACTTACTAAAAAAGATTTGTCAAAACTTATGCCAGCCTACACAATTTCATACAAAGATTGATAAATTTGGTGGGAAGCATACTTCCCACGGCCCTAGAAAGGGTTAAATAGGATTTTTCTTTTTAAGTTTATCTATACAGATGTCTTTCCTGAAAAAACGTGATTTTACAGGAAAAATAAAAGAGCCATTTTCTATCTGCTCTCATGCTGACGATGGCATATGACGCCATCTCGGACCCGATTTCACCCTGGTAAAACTGAGTGTAAGTCTTAAGATATAAGTAATGATAGATAAACTGTAAAATGAATTCTGTAATGTAGCAGAATGTTTCGAATAACATAGCAAACTAAGAGTATTCCTGATTTTTTTTTATTTATTTATTTAAATGACCAGTTCATGTGTAGGTAGGACTGAAAAATATTCATATGTAATCAGTGTATGATTCGTATCTAATTACTTCTTAAAAAATAAATTAAAAAAAAACCCTGCCAAGCGAAGTTTTGTTTTCCAGATGTTAAATTTTTTTTCTTAGTGATTTATACATACCAGCCGTCATTGGCGACCAGCTGGTTCGTATGGATTACTGACTTTCTAGGCTGTTAAACTACTAATTCAGAATGAATTTATTTTAATTTCACTTTGTTATTTGATAAAATTGGTGAGTATTTAAAAAGGGTGTTCATTATGAAATAAAGTGGAAGTGAAAATCCCAATTCAGAGTTACTGCCCAAAGAAAACAATAATTTTATCTCAATTTTAACATTAACAAAAACTCGCGATTGAATGTTTTGAGGATAAGTTTGAATTTTATCTTAACGTTACTGATAATGCATTAAATTAAATTAAAAAAATTATTAAAAATACAAAGAAAAACTGTACGTAAACAAAACTGATATCATTAAAAAAATTTTTAGCTTTAGAGAAATGCGAAAATAATTTTGGAAATATGGCCATTAATTTCGGTGGGTAAATAATAACAATTACCCATCTTGTCGACGGTCAATCCTGATGGAAAAATCTCTTAGAGTATAATTTTTGGTAGTTTATTTCATTAAACAGACATGGTGATTTTATGGAAAATTGTGCCATTAACTGATTGAAAGAGATCTTTTCTTTTGTAAATCTAGTCAATCATTCTGCCATTTTCAGCTTTTCTTAGTTAATTTTGAATAGCTTAGTTATTGATTGTTAAGAACATTTAATCATTGCAATTTTTAGAAGAAGGATATATTTTCAATAGAAAAAATTTAACAACATAAACAATTTTTGTTAAAATATTGATTTCCCCAAAATTGTTTGGCTTACTCTCTAATAAATGTGCCATGCCAGAGAAAGTCTTGCATGTCACTAGAGTGCAATTATTACGAAATAACTTTCGGCGTGAATTTGACCTTTTTACTGAATCTATAGTGCCATTGTTGATGAGTAATCCCTGGTATTTTGTAAATAGTATCAAAAAATAGAATTTGTTTTATACGTTTTTTTCTCAACCGATTGAAACAAAGATTTGATACAAAACTGCACTTATAGTCACAAAATACCATACCAAATTTAATATATTCAAATCGTGGTTTTGAATTATTGAGTTGACGTGTTTCTGAAAGTACAGACCGACAGACAGTCAACCGGTAGTTAGATTTGATTCACAATTTGATAGGTGTCCACTCATTAGATGTTAAAGCTGTGGATCGAATTTTATTTATCTAGCTCTTTTCGTTTTGTAATTATCGTATGAACTAATATTCGAACAATCTGACACGCGAAATTCCTCTGAACAGATTTTATTCAAAAGTTGATAGAAATCTGAAACTTTCGTGTAAAAATCATATACCAAATTTCAGCTTTTAGCTTAAAGTGTTTTTGAGTAATCTTTATCAAAGACAGACAGACGGAAGGTCTTTTCCCAAAAATGTGTTTTTCGAACTCGGGGAAGTCTGAAATGTTGAGATTCGTCAAGATCTCAAGTTCAAATTTGTTGATGATTACTATACTTTTTCTGTACAACTTATACGGAAAAAATAAAAATTGAATTTGCAATGTTGATTTTTCTCCTCATATTTGTCGTTTTATATTAACATATTTTTTGTAGAAAAATTAAAAATCGGGCAGTATAATTTAACATAATTATTTCATTAGTGTTTGTTCTAAGAACGAAATTCTTTTATAGAAGAATGAATTCATGATGATCAATATCAGATGCATTTTTAAACATGTATAATTAATTATGTCTGTTTGTTTTTATGATACAATTTTTAACATATGTTTTACTTATGTCATAAGCACTCTAACAACCGACTGAAATCCATCAATTTCACTACTGAGCGCGAAATAAAATTACTTATTTTGAGAATGGGAATATTTCATTATAAAATTGTAAATATTATCTTTTAATTCCACATATACGAGGTACACAAAGTGATAGTATTGTGTGTCATCAAAAAAAAAAAAATCACATCGAGATTTTGACGAATCGTTACGTTTCAGATCTGTCGAAGTCCGAAAAACATATTTTAGGAATTGTGCTAAACTACTAACACGATAACTCAAAAAACGGTTTGCGCTAGGAGAATGAAATTTAGCATAAGGTCTTTACAACAATTTTATAGATTTTTATCAAATTTTGATCAAATTTACTAATTTCAGCAGTTCGAATGCAAGCGCAAACGATACTTTCAAATATACAAATTAAAGTACCCCTGTTTGGGAGAACCAGTCAACGAAACGACTTCATATTTGGAGGATATACATTTCAGGCCATGGGAAATTAATTAGTGCAATAAAAAATAGTTAAAAAAAAAGGACCGCTAGGTGAAATGTGACGTTGCGATCGGTTTAAGGTAATGAATATGAAACGTGATATCAACAATAAATGACAGAAAACCATTATTGCAACACTAACGCAGAAATTTCGCTAGCTAGATGAAAATTCGAGGAGAAATCTACATAATAGGCGAACAAAAGGTCGTTCGTAATAGATAAAAAGCTGTGTGTACAAGTTCCGCATATTCTTAGGCCAGGACGATGATTCTTTTTGCTGGAGCGTGCGTTGCTTCTAAATTATTTTACCAAAACAGCAATAACGCTTCCAAAGCGCTTCGTTTATACAGAGGGCAAAAATCTTTCCGTTCAGGTGCAGTAATACCTTGCACTCTGCGGCGAATGTCAAACGATTCGAGGAAACAGTTAGCTTAGTTGTTAAAGCAGACCGTGGACATAAAACACGGACAATGCAGATTATTGAAGACATCGCAACCACAGTCATTGAGCAAGCCATTTCGAACTAGCAAGGACACCTATTGCTCGCGTCGTATCAAGACAATGGAGTTTGGACACACTACAGTTTGGAATTGCATGCGGAAAGCACTAGAAGCCTATCCGTATAAATTCCATCGCTTGCAAGAGTTAAAACAGCCGATAACAATGTGCGTGCAACATTCACTGTAACTTTCTTAGCACGGATGGAGGTGGAATAAAATAGGCCGTGGAAATCCTATGAACCAATGAAGCTCACTTCCATATGTGCGGAACAGTGAACACCCAAAACTACCGTATCTGGTTCACTGTGAATCCTCACCAAGTTCAAAAAATGCTCTTGCATTCACCGCATGTTACTGTTTGGATTGGCTTCACAGAGACCTTATTGATTAGGTCTTTGAGGAAATTACTCCGCTGGGACCAACAACCTGTTCCGTAAGCAGCATGTTATCAGGATATACTGCAAACTTTTGTCATTCCAGAACTCCAGCAGCGTGGATGCCTCACTACAACAATATTCCAACGAGACGAAGCTCCTCCTCACATAGCACGTGTGGTTGAAAAATTGCTACGACGTCACGTTCACTTGCCCTAACCCCTTGTGATTTTTGGCTTTGAAGTTACCTCAAAGATAAACTTACCAAATTTTTGTTAATTTTAACCTTATAATTTATGTAAAATTAATGTTAGCAGCTCATGAAATTTGAAATAATTTAAATTTTTATTTAGAAATGGAATTATAATTTTTTATTAGTGGCAGTAATGCTTAACTATACGGTGAGCATGGGAAGTTAGCTGGAATTATATGATGATCCCAAAAAATATCATAATATGATTCTTAGTGGTTAGTGAATGTAGCAAGCATGGGATGTAACCTGCTAACTAGATTAAAATTAAATATTATCAATATTCATCATAAGTTGTTAGTAAATAATAAAAATCTTACAAAGATATTTATGACTTGATCATAATTGACTCTAAAATAATATGTACATATGACAGCAGACTCGAATCTACCTTCAGAATAGATATTTCATTATAAACTTATGAACACAAAACTATAATGCAACATATTAAACTTTATTTACACAACAAAAAAAAAATTAAAACTTTTTATATAAAAATAATTTTAAATGCAATAATCTTTATCATATGTTTGTCGGCATTAAAAATGCATGGCACTCAAATGCAGGAAGAAACAGCTATACGCTGCCATTTGACATATAACATAACAAAATTAGCTTAGAAATTGATTAATTTTTTGATGGCATCAAAACACCTCCATTTTGAAGGGATATAAAAAGGTTCAAATACATGAGAAAAAGGAGCATCATGGCCAGTTACTCGTTGAATAGGAGCTTCCAAATTCAAAAAACATTCATTCTGGGGAAAAAAAAATAATCAATTAGAAACTCATAAATGCAATTTTTTTTTATTTAATTAATCATTTGCATCTTAAATTAATCCTAAATTGAAATATGTAGCATACAATAAATATTAAAGGTCAGATCAATCTTTCAGATATGCAGATGCCTCAAAAAGTTGCAGAACTAGTTCTATAGAGCATTAAAGCATGGTCAAACTTGTTGTGATAGTGATCAGAAATCTTGCAAGGCAATGTGCCAAGAAAGATCATTGAGGTAACTATTAAAGTAGTCAAAGTAACATTTTTATGAATTAAATGTACGTGATTTATTATTTTTTAAATCAATATAATAGCAGAATTTGTATTTTAATGCCAACAGCAAATAGATGTTTCAATTCCTTCTTTCAACATAAATATTCCTAGTGCTCTGAATCAGAATTTTAAATAATATATTCCCACATTTATGAAAACCATAAATCTGTCACATGTATTTTCAATAAATACTACTGTGTTTTATAAACTCTCATTTTGATTCATCGGACTTTTTGGAGCAAATACTGTAGTTGATAAAATATAAAATTTTATAATTCATCTATTATTACACCTTCATAATTTTGCATGAAGAAAAATGGAATAATACAACCACAGCAATGTGAAACAGCTCTTGAAGGAAGAGTAAAATTGAGTATATTCATCATAAGACACTGAATATGAGAATGAGAAAGGTATGGAAAATGTAGAACTCATATATATAAACATATGATAATTTCATTTTAACAAGACCATAAAAAATATGAATGTGCAGCAATTATGTTAGTAACTGATGAAAAAATTTACATTTAGTAACAAATTAACAAGAAATTTATAAAAAACCATATTTAAACCAACAATTATTATTATTTGAAGAATCAGGGTTGCATTCTGAATATTATGTAAAAATCATTTCACAATCTAAAAAATATCCTTTTAAAAAAAATCCAAATTTACAACATAGGATCAAGCATTATAATGAGCTATATAAAAAATACTAGTGTCATTTCACTATCCTATCAGATAGCGTCTACCTCTAGTTACATCTATCTCATTGCAGCTTTAAAATTTGTTACACAATTTTAAAGTGTAACAAACATTTGAAATTTCAACAGAATTACACTGAAGAACTAGCACATAGGCTTTCTTTTTGAAACCTGACCTAAATACAAGCGTTTATATATTATATAAAAATACTAGTATTGTTTCACTCCTTTATCAGACAGCATTCATTTCTAGTTACTTTCACCTCATTGCAGCTGGACTCAGTGGCTACATCTCCTCATCAATTCATAATTTTAAAGTGCAATGAATTTTTGAAATTTCAAAAGAATTACATTGTAGAACCAGAATTGGACACACACAGGCTTTTCTTCTTTAAATCTGACTTCTTTTAATCTTGAATAGAATTCATCATTTCAGTTTAGCCCTAACACATTAGTTATATTGAGATAACTTGATAATCTAAGCATATTGAATGTGCCTAATTTATTTGAGTGCAGTTAAATTCCTCACAAATAAGATAAAATATGAAAATAGAAAAACTGTTTGATATGCATCTGAAAAGTTTTGGAAAAAAGAAATATTTTAAAAACTAATTTATATCTTAATTAATTTCCAAATTTTTATCTTACATTAGCTAATGATAACTTCCATTCTAAAATGGTCTCTTATTTTCTGATCCAATTCTCGTCTTTTTATTTAATTAATTTTACACATACTCTAGAAAACTGATGACTCCAACATCTCTTCAAGTGAACGGATAAAAAAAATTCTTAATATTTACAACATTCTTTTACAGATACCTAAGATTTCCTTTCCTAAGACAGCATGTGCCAAAGAAATCCCTAAAAAAGCTCATACTAATATTACTGAAGGGGAAAATTTCTGTCTCTTGCTTTTGTGTTGTGATGTGGTCTTACATATCTATTATCACTTTTTCTCTATACCAATATGCCTTCCAGAAATGAAATAAATTGAAGTTAAAATTTCAGAAGTTCTATCTTCTGGACTATACATCTGCAAAATTATGTTTACATATTATATGCCTGTTTCCTATTGATATAATTTTGTTCAGTTTTATTTCATTAAATCTGTTTCAGGCCAATTTGTATTTCAAATATTTAACATATAAAAGATATATGGCAACTATTTGCACCTTTTTCAAGAAAACTTCTACCAAATTGATAGTTTCTTTTGTCCAGTCCTTCACAATTTTTGTGCTTTATTGCATTACAAATAATAACTTCTATAAAATATATTAATATTATTGAAGAATTATGCAATATGATTAAAAGGGAGAAAAAAAGATTTTTAACTGTCAGCTGCAAATTTTTAAAAATCTTTCAAAAATTTAATTATTACATTTTAGAAAAGGTTACATCATTAATAAATAACCAATATATTTCACAAGCATTGATAAACAGAAAAAAAAAAGCTAATATAATAAAAATGATTACTTGTACTGTAGCTGCAATTTCAGCAGCAAACCCTCCAGTTAGTGGTGCTTCATGAGCAACAAGCAACCGGCCAGTTTTTTTCACAGACTATAAAATATGTTCAAAACATATATTTATGTTTCACATTAAAAAAATCAATTTTATATTAGAATAATTTTGAACATTATGAAAAATCTTTATGAATTAATATATTTATTTACAATCAGGTAAAAGATAAATAACTTCATTTTTAAAAGATTATGCAAAAATTTCATCTAAATAGCATACAAAATAATCTGGCACAATGTTTTTTATAATTATGATTTTATAAAAAAAATTTAAATAAAAAATAATTAGTTCCAAAAATAATAAACAAAAGAAAAATAATAAATTATATTTGTAAAAAGATTACTTACATTAATAATTGTTTCTTTATCCCATGGAAGAATTGTTACTAAATCTATAAGTTCACAAGAAATATTTAATTTATCTTGAGCTAATTGGCAAACTTCTCGGAGCACATGAACTTGTGTTCCCCATCCAATGACAGTGACATCATCACCTGCAGAAAATATGAGAAAACAAATACTTAATAATACAAAATACAACATAAAACACAAATTTTTAATAATATAAATATTATATAATAGCATGATTTACATCTGAAATTTATGATAGTTTATTTCTATGTAAAATGCCACATGCATAATTTCAAAGCTAGAACAAATGTTAAGAAAAATGAAGCATCTGCCATAGGTAAATAATTGGAAAAAGCAGCAATTTAATAGTGTTTCCAATAATAAAGGATATTGTCACTCTGCTTCATATAATTAAATGTTAAAAACCAGAATTTTTATAAATTTTGTAAATAATTAAAAAAAAATTTTTTTCAGATGAAAACAATCCAGGAATTACATTATTTCTTAAATAAACAAATAAAACATTAATAATAATCATTAATAAAATTTTACAAATTAATAAACATTTAGGACAACAGAACATTTAAATTTAATATTTCCTGCTAAATATTAATAATTTAAATACATTTCTGAAGATTTTTTTTCAATCAATTGCAGTAATTTTATTTTTGCACTTGAGATTTCAGTGCTTGGTCTTGTCAAAAAGTATGCTTAACAAAATTATTACTTAAGAGAAAATTGCCTATGATTATTTTTAATTTAATTTAGTTATATAAATACTCGGTCTTGAAATAACATGAGGACTACTTTAGAACGAACCTCATAATTTTGAACTGTGGTCACATAACAAAAATACCCTAAGCAGGCACTCCCTCTCCAAATTTCAGCACCATACCAGTGGAAACATTTGGATTTGATGGATTTAACATGGTCAAACCCATATTCTTTGGTGAAATTGGATTTCAAACCTGATACCATTCTGATTATGAAGCTGAGATCTTACTAAAAAGACATCATAGTAACCGTTCTACATATGATAAAATTGTAATGAAGAATAAAAATACATAACTAAGGTAAATATTAAAAACACTTTTGTCGATGATTTTAGAAATTTTAAATAAGTACTCATGATACAAAATTATTATACTATAAGATACATTACATCATTTTCAAACATCATTATATACATAAGCAGATATGTAGGGAGAATTCTCAACATTTCCAAAAGTGAAAATTCCTCAAATGATACAATCTAATGAAATACAGATTTAAAGGTACTTTCAGCAAATAAAGTATCAACTAGCAGTAATGTATTTCAGACTTAGGGATAAAATGGCAAAGTTAAAATCTGCAAGGAAAAGAGAAAAAAAAAATTTCTAAATGTTCAGATTCCAAATCTTTTACAAAAGAGGAAAGTAGAAAGTTAATAATCTGATATTATATTTGACATACTTTTGAAAAGAAGATAAATAAAGAGTTAAAAGCATATTCCCAAATATTTATGCATTTATAAAATATAAAATACATTTTGTGGGATACACGAAAAACAAAGAACAATACCTTCCATAAGAATTTCAGCTTTTGATAAAGGCAATTCATAATCTTTCAATGGTACTTGTTCAACAGCCATTCTGTACAGAATTTTGGGTTCAAAGAAAATACAAGGGTTTTTATCTCTTATGCAGCTCAACAAAAGACCTTTTGCTTGTAAAGGACCTCGAGGAATAACTACCTAAAAGAAAAGTAAAAACAAGTTTTAGTTCATAAACATCAGAAATAGTTTAGATTTGGGTTTTCAAAAAGAATGATGTAATAAAAACGTCTGCAATAATATAATTCAGATTCTTTAATATTTGTTAGGGAAAATACTTGAGAAATTCACTGACAAAATAGTCAATCAAAATTTGGCTGACTACTATTGCAAATTAACATCTTTTAGATTAAATGAATTAAGTAAGTATTTTCTTAGTTGTTTTCCAATTTTGTAGGGATTGGATTGCAATGCAGATTGCAATAGACTGGGTCTTAAAGCAATTCTCTCAAACTTCTAAAAGCACATTTTTAATTCATTCCTCATACAAAAGTTTTTTCATCATGTACAGCAAAAATATTTTACAATATAGTAAAAGAATTATTAACTTTTTAATCATAATTTAAAAATTCTAATACATATTTTTTGTTGACTTGCATTTCAAATCAGCAATAGCAAAAAAGCCCCACTAACTTGTAGATGAATTTGAAAAAATAAATTTAGTAGTAAGAATTAATAAAAGAAAGCACAAAATTTAATTGTCTTAAAATTTTTATTTCTGCCCCCCCCCAAAAAAAACAAGGTCTTAAAGCCAAAGTTGCAAGGTCACTAAATAATTGCCTATTTTACTTATTTGATAATCTGGACCTAGTTACAAATTAAATTTCTAGGGAGAAAAGGAGACAAAATCTTTTTCACCTGATGTAGAACTATGAACTAAAATTTTAAAAAGCCTTGTTTTATATACATAACTGATTTACAGATATTAATAAAATACAGTGATGCATTGATTAAATTACAATTAGGAATAAAATACAAAGATGTGAGCGTTAGAAAAACAAAGATGTTTCATTACCAAAAAACACAACATTTATTCTGTTTATTGGCATAAACAAAAATTCTAAAATTATTTATAACGATGATATGACAGAAAATATGTTTACAAAATTTGATTTTTTTAAAATTATCATTTGACTTTATTTCTAATTTAACTGGCATCATTTTAAAAAACAAAATTTCATATCCAAAATATTTTCTGCTAAAGTATTTAGTAAGAATGGATACAATTATGATAATTAAGCAAAATACTAATTAAAAAAACAAATCATATAAAGTAATTTTTAAGTAATATAAAAAAAATTACCAATAATTTCTTAAAAATGAAATTTTTACAAAATAAATAACTTGTTCTTCATATTTGTTATGTGTTCTCTATTCATTAATATCAGTGTTATATATAAATTTATAAATAATATATTAATTATTTTGAAATTTCTGATATGCATAAATAAATAATTTCATACAGAAAAATAATGCTTGAAATTATTTTACCTTTATTCCAGGAATGTGAGCAAAAAATGCTTCTGGACTTTGAGAATGATAAAGAGCTCCATGACCAACTGCTCCATAAGGTGTTCTTATAGTCAAACCTCCACAATTGAATTCATTTCCAGATCTATATCTTAATTTTGCAGCTTCATTTGTGATCTGATGATAAATAACATGCATAAATATTATATGTGATTTTAAATTTCAAAGTAAAATTTATATCGTAATTTAATAACTAATTTCTAAATATAGGTACACAAATACTTCCAATTAGAAAAACCCATTACAAAAAGTAAAGAATTGGGTTTTAAATCAAGTCTACATTTTTATAGAGATCTCCAGTCTTATTAGATACATTTAACAAAACCTTTTTGACACATTAATATTTTAAATTTTAAAAAAGGAAGAAGTCTCACTCTTCTGCAAAAGAAACTAAATTATGAAGCTTTAATTTCATTATTTTAAGTAATCAACAAAGAAAATGGAGAAATGCTATGCTAGATTGTGGAATCTTTTTCAAGGTAGCCATTAAAATGGTTTAAAATAATGATATTCAAAACTTCATAGTTCAGTAAGGTTTAGACATAGAAGAGAAACACTTTGTCTTTAAAAAAAAGTTAGAGTGTCAATATTATTTTTTTAAATGTGGCTAATAGAACAGAGGGATTTTATATAAACTCCACTGATTTCATATTTTCTTTCAGCAATTTAATAATCATGTTTTTATATTTCATTTAAAGCACTTTTCCTGTAGCAAGTATACATCTATCTTTAAATATTTAAAAATTAGTTACTAAGCCATGATTAAAATAGATATATGTATAAATCATTTAAGAATAAATTCCATAAGTTACTTGATCAAAGGCTGGGTAGATGTAATCAGCAAACTGTATTTCAGCAATGGGTGTAGCACCAGCAATTGCCATGCCTATTCCAAATCCTACAATGCCTTGTTCACATAACGGAGAATTGAATACTCGATCACGACCTTAAAAAAATGATACTGCTTTAAAATGTATTAAATATTTATAAAAAAACTATTTAAGTGAATTTTTTTGAAGACCTGCCTACAACAATGTTTTTCTTTCCATTTACATATTGTTTTAAGAGGAATTTTGAAGATAGAGAAACTGTTCTATAATTGTTCATTTTTCAAAGTAGTTCTAGTTGTTAAATAATTCTAGTACATACATAAGCTCTAAATAAATCACATTAAAAATCTATGCTTTAAAATGTCAGCTTCCAATAATTTACAAGCAAATTAATAACAGAAAGTGTAATCAAACATATTAATCTATGTTTCATTCCTTCCAGTATCTATATTATTTGATTAAAAAAATATGACTCAAATTTTAATTACAGCACAATAAAAGTATATAATTTTGAAATATTTTTAAAAAGAATTCCAATTTACTTCAAAATTAATCTGGTAAATTATTAATGAATAATTATATATTTTTAGTACATTTCTTACTTTTATTATGTTTAGAGACAGATTTAGGTGATTTGCAATCCTATGCAGTGCATTTTATGAGTCCATTCTTTTAATAAGATGGCCAATTTAACTTCATAATTCAGCATATTTTTAACATGTTAATGATTTAGGTTAATATTTCTTAATTTTATTTATTTTGTGAATATGCATTTGTTTTTATTTATCTATTGTAACTTCAAACTGTCCAGCATACACATCTGCACACAATATTATTGAATCAGAGGTAATATTTTATAAATATTCTACTAACTAACTGATTATAAAGAAATATAAAAGAAATTGACCAATTAAATTTCATAGATTTAATATTCTTCTAATATTTAATCATTCCTAGAAACTGAATCTTTTTTACAAACTAATTTATATGACAATCTATGAAAAGAGTCTTTTAATTGACCGGCCTGCAGTCCAAGCAGTTTCTAAAATGGAAATCTGCTATTGTTCACAGATGAAGTTATCAAACTGTTTCTAATATTGAAAGACTGTTTCTATAATTTTGACAATCATGAATAAAAATATTGCATCATAAGAATATCTCTTTTCTGCAAATTTTGTTCTGTCAAATTCTAATTATTTTACACTTAGCAATTTGAATATTCTAGCAGTAATGTAAATTTTTAAAAGGAAATTGCATTAAGTACAAGATTAAGAAGCAGTTAGGTAGTAATAAGTTAAAAAGTTCTAAATATAAATGAATAATAGCATTTTTCATAAAATGAGAATGAAGAATATCATGTAACCGGAATGAATTAGAACGGGTTCCAATTGATTCAAATACATTTTCATAGTTCATGTGACAACAATTGAAGACTTCTCACTGAGGAAAAGTTATAGTATCGCGATTATGTTTCAGTACACTTTTTTGGTATCAAATTACCAAACAAAATATATAAAATTCTTATATTTATACAATCAACTTCTCTATGTGACATTTTCCTAAGTTGATGCTACATCTGCTAACAAGGAACGATTTGCAAATTCCACAGAAATGTAATGTAGAAGACAATGAGAAAACTGGTAAAGTAATCAATATTTACAATGTTACAAGAATGATTTCAATAAGGTGCAAGGTTAGTTACTGTGAATAACAAATTAGCAAATTTTATTAATATTAATTCATGTATAATAAAATAAATTCCAAAATAATTTAAATATTAGAAGAAGTTTTAAAATGTTATATAATTATTTTCCTTACCATATTTATCTTGTAAACCTACTGTACATCGGAATACACCTCCAAAAGCAACATCTTCACCAAAAATGACTGGGGGAAAAAAAATCATAAATCTATAAACATTTATTGGAATTCTCACTGTATTTTAAAGAAAATATACATCATACATGTATTGAATATGCTTTTTCCAATGGTTAAAAGAAAGATTTTAAATAAAGATAATTTTCTTACAATTCTTTTGTTGAATAGTTCAATTCAGTTGCTATTCATTAAACATTTAATTTCTACTAACCTCAATAAAATAAATTTATTATAATTAAATGATAAACAGTAACAATGGTGCCCAAATTGGGAAGAAATGGTCATTTAATAAAAAGGCAAATTTGAAAATAACCTGCACCTAATGGGCTGAAAACAGTCAGACCCGTTTGCAAACAGAAACTGAACGGACACATTCTTCCAGAGTTTTGAATATTGAAATGAATGGATACTAAGATTTTCTTTTTAGTGTTAATGTTGATTTTCTTTTTCTAATTCCACATAAATGCTTTGAGTCTTAGAGTTCTAGTTGATAAAGATGCAGACTACTTTTTGCAATAAAAATGCCATGAATTTGCATTCAATGGAATTAAGTCTTCCACCCACAACTTTCTGGCCCAGAATCTGATTCTGCTAAGAGGCAAAAAAGCCCCAAATAAAGGAGTGGTGACAAATGGGGATCATAAATCCATCACACTCAGCATACAGGATATTGATCCTTATCAAATGTACGAAGAAAATAAGTAGTCATAAACCTCTGAACATGCAGTATTCTATAAAGTTAGCAACTGAAAAGTGGTTTGATTTGAAGAGTTTTTTCCCCCCTCCTTGCACATTATGCTAGAAGCGATAATGGTAATGAAATAAGTTTAATGGCTGTTCTGTAAAGCAGTTACTGCCTGCGGACCAGATTGTAACAAACTACAACAATCTTGCAAAGAGACGATTGATCTTACTGTTCAAATTGATATGTTTTTTTTTAAACAAATTAAAAATACAAACCTGCTGATGGATCTGCTGCAAGAGCCAAGTCTAATGCATTAGTCACAGCTTGAAAAAGATTCATTCGAGTTGTTTCTCCTAGATAAAATAAATAATATCAGACCAGAAGAATACATTTCAGATACCTAAATAATTTACCATTTTACTACTTATACAAAAGTATTTCTGGTACTGACACCAAATTATAAGATATCAACTTAAATCTGTTAAATAATGGTTGGTAAAAAATTACATATGTTAATTCTTACTACTAAGACATGTTCATTCTACCTTTTAAAAAACTATTATATCTGTCATTACTATAAGAACATATTTTAAATATGATACTTATTACTAAAGAGGATATACAAAGTGAGAAATTACTAATACAATCAATATCAGAAATAAGAGATCATTAAAAAGTTCAACTATATGAATATGTTAATGTTGAACTCAGCAAAATAATGACCATAGTATTTCTCTCTTAGAAGGCATGTTTTGTCATCGTTAGGTGATAGTCACCTCTCACTATTTCTGTACCTACCAAGGAAGGAAGAAAAAAAAATCATTACAGAAGTTGCTCATCCCTAAATCTGTAAGGGAATGAATGTTACAGATCTATTTTTGGTTTTCCCCCCTAATGGATGAAATTATCAAATATTCAAAATAAAATATCTAGGATTCCCCAATTTCGAAGGCCACTATATCCTCAGAAATTTATTTGTATATTTTCCAAGCTAATTTAATTTTATGCCTTCATATGATTCACAAGAGCCAAGTATAATCAAATCAAGTGGTACTGAAAATAGAGATAATAATTCTTAGAATTTTTTTCATGTTTCCAAATTTATTTGCAGACTAATGCAATTCATTTTGTGTTGGCTAATAAGCATAAAAATCAATTGTCATGACAATCTTTACATTACAGCATTTAAACTGAGTGAAAAAAAATTTCTAGCAGACTTTTTTTTATCATTCCATTTAAAAGTACTTTTAAACTTTTGATGTTCAAATCTTAACAATGCACTGTTTTGTTATTTCTATGTATCATATTTATTACTTCAAACTATTAAAACAGAAATTAAATTAGAATGAATGAAAAATATTTATTTTTGAAATTTGGGGAGGCTGAAAGGTGTTCTGAAAACTTGTACTCTTTATACAATTTAAAGAATTTAATTTATCCCATCTTACTTTTCACAAAAAAAAATTCCTTCTGTTATCTAAGTAACATGCGAGAAGAGCCCCAAACTTAAAAATTACTGAAATAAAATACTATTTTATTTAAAAAGCATCTCATCTATTACGTAAAATATTAAGATTTTAAAATGTATTTTAATACTGTTATGATCTGAATAAAAAATTTTTGACATAACTTTATTAGAATTTTTATTCTAAAAAAGTTATGTAAATTTTTTTCATAACATACATTTTTCATAAAGCATTTCATTAGCCTTATTTAACCACACATAATTTTTATTATATAATACTTTTTTACATTATTTGAAATTTTTACTTTCAGGTTTATTAAAGGAATAGATATCAATGAGAGGTAGTTGATTTTCGAAAGAATTCTTTTACAGGGTTTTTCTTTATTTAATTGAAAATTTTAATTGGATTCTTTAGATTTTAGTTGGGAAAATATAAAACTTTAAAAAAATATATTTTATTATAATACAATGATTTTTTTTTCAGAATTTTTTATACAATTTTGTCAGAAAATTGTTGAACTAAAACATTTAATCAAAACATACTTGAAAATTTTTATTAGCATTAACAGTTAAGCATTTTTTTTTTAATTTTAGTAATGCATCTATGCTATAGAATATCTTTAAAAAAAATTCATTTGAGTCCTCTCACCAACATATAAATTGAAATATGTAATATTATTTACATCATTTCGGCAGGCCAATTTCAATAAGATCCTAGGAAGATGCCACTGTTTTTTTTATATATATATTTAAAGCTATAAAACTATGCTACTTGTTGACATTACAAATCATGTTAGCTTATTATTAGATATGATTTTGTCAAACATAAGTTTTCATCTAATTATTATAGTATAGTAAGAATAAAAGGTACCTGTGTAGTAACAGCAACTCATTGCCAAACTTTACACTTAACTATCTCATTAGAAAAAGTAGTTAAATTCTTGAAATGATTGATATCTGATAGTAAATCACTACCAAGTGGTAAATGCATAACTATTGAATAAGTGATGCACAGAGCATAATATAACTTTTTATTCTCATGCTGTAATCAGTAAAAAATAAGCATGGTATTATTTTTTCATCTCTTCAGAGTAATCGAGTTCAAAAGTAGACATAAAATGCTTTACTTCCACAAAATTAACTAAGACGGACAACTGAGACATCTGTATGCCTTCAATATACGCTAACTATCCAATTACACAGCAAATAAAACTAAATAGATAAATGATTATTAATAATGACACCTTATAATATGCTTCACATTTTTATCACGTATGTGGAAAATTTTTATAGCAAACAAAGATTGTTATAATTATGGTTATGCTAAAACAAAATATATCATAACAACTAAAAAATATACTAATGAGATCTAAGGGTGTTGCAAAAACATATTTTATAGAAAAATTAAATCAGTCAGCTATAAAAATAATATGAAAAGCATGTAATTTTACATTTTTCCATAATAAGATTAAAATCATCATAAGGTTATAAAGAAAATGTATTCATATATGTAATAAATTCTGGGGTGTAATAAAAATAGCATTCAGGTCATTTTCTGGAGAGAAAATAACCTTCAATTACCATCTGATGCAGAAACTGTATCAGGTACATACGTAAAGTGAGACAATCTATAGGATAATTTAAACTGTGTTCTGCTTTTCAAAAAGCTTGCTTTATCGATATTTGTTAGTCTTTTAAAAAATGTTGCATTTTTCAACTGTTTCAAGGCCATGGTTAATAGGAAACAAAGGAAAGAAAACTGATTAGTAATACGAAACGAAGTTTCTTATTTATTTACAAATTTGTATCCCATTAGTTCACCGGGAGTTAAGATGTATATATCCTGGCAATTAGTTGGACATTTCCCGAAAAAACATAATTTCAGGAAACAAAATTTATTTAAATTTAAACAAATAATAAAATTATGCTTCAAATTCAGTTTCATGAAAATTTTATCCAGATTCAATCTGTTAAATATATAAAAAGCTATTCAAATTGTATCAAATTGAGAAAAGATGACAAGTAAAAAGTTTATTAAATAGAATTTGGCAATAAATTCCGTTTTGTATAACTGCAGCTTATTTATATTCGTAAACAAGAAGAGAATAGAAATGGGTATATTTTTGCATCTGTAGTGTTAATCAGAGAACGAAAATAATTATTAAACTTTCACAGTTGTGATAATCGAAGCTCCTTTTATCGCAATTACGTTGTCAACTGTGCCGTTGTGTGTAAAAAACGTACCAGAGAATTATAGGTACGGTAATCCCGCTCCATGTCATATTGGCATGGTTTCAGTTTCTTTACAAAAGTGTATTTTAATATTGCTTTTATTTACATTTTTCGTATTATATTATTCTAGTAAATTTTATTTCATTTGTTATTTATACTATTACTTACTATCTATATATTTTCCTCATGGCGCGGTTTTGTGTATTGTGTTGTGTATGTATTGTGTTGTGTTATTAAACTATTCATCAGAGTTCCCTTGTATCCGATTTCATAAAAAATTAAATTAATTAAAATATAATTTGATATCTTAAAAAATTATTATAACTATCTGTAATTCCGCAGTGTCGATTAAAACGCAATTGTAATCCCAAATCCCTGAAAAGCAAAAAAATAATAGCCTATAAATTGACAAATTATACCTTTTCGAATTTTCTGATAATTTTTTTATACTTTTCTTGAAATAATAAGAAATTGGACAGAAATACTTGCCTTACTCGCTGTATTATCATTTCTATCAAAGAATTTCAATGTGATATACTTAATTTGTTTTTAAAAAACAATAATATTTTTTTTTATTTAAACATTTTGGAATTAGTATTTTTTAAAATAATTTTTAAATCTAATTTCAATCTTTGCAAATGTGTGTATATGTTTTAACCATTATATTAGAAATTTCTGATTCCAGTTGTATGTGTTATAGAGGATAAATGATTATTCAACGATTCAAAATAACATCACTTATTTATATTGATTACAAGTAATATGATTCAAGATCAATTTCATTAATTTCAGATCTAATTGTGTATTTGATTCTTCAAGCATTTGAATAAATATGACATAGTCAAAATTTATTGATTCAAAATATGTTCAATCTGATTTTTAATGTGTTAGTTAGATTA